>WPIO01000049.1:2010000-2417500 GCA_009760855.2 Cristatella mucedo | reverse complement strand
TAGCTCTCTGGGTCTGCGGCAGCGGCATATATATGCATCCACTTCTCCACGAGATGCCGCACCGCCGCCGTTGCTGCTGCCGCGCCCGGGGCTTCGAAGGCCGACCGAGCAGCGGCGGCAGCACCGTGCACGCCTGAGATAACGCGTATGACGTCACCGAGGCATGTAGCAGCAGCAGCAGCAGCAGCGAACACGTCCGGTCACGTTGCAGACTGGGTCGACGTGGAGAACACGGGCCACGACGCGGCCCGTCCGAACGACGAGACCGAAGAAGCTACGCAGCTCGCCGAGGCCGACTTTGCCGACGAGACGCTCGAGGGCTTGGCGCCCGGCACGAGCGACGACTGAGCCCGGCGTGGGCGGCCGGGTGATCAGCGCGCACCCGCTCGCCAGTGGCTCTCGCGAAGCGGCCGAGGGAAGTGCAGACGCCTGCCTGCCTGCCTGCCTGCCTGCCTGCCTGCCTGCCTCGCTCAGACTTCCGACCAAATCGACCTGAGCTCAGCTGTCGGCCCTCCGCGTGGCGTCGTCTACCAACGCGCGCGAAAAGCCAAGCTCGTCTTCACCCACTGCCGGTGCCCCTGCCTTGCCACCATCTCCCCTCCCGGAGCTGGGTCGGGCGGCAGCAGTGCTCCTTTTCTCAACAGCGAGCCGCCCAGCTTACTTCTTTGGTCTAGAGGTCTCCTCCTCGCAACTCCAGCAGCAGCATCGGCCACTTCGATCTAGTCTCTAGTCTCACGGTTTTTCTCCCACTCCCACACAGTAGCGCTTCCAGGGGGATCGTTTGATCTGCCAGGCTCTGCGTGTGGAATCGCGCACGGTTATAGCTCAGCTCAATGTCAATACGTGTGTGTGCGCACTTTTTTGCACTGGAGTAACTCGTGCTGTCCTGTCGGTGGTGCCTGCTTTTTTTTTCGGCCAATCGCGTTTCTTCTCCCTTGGTCTCTTGTGTCCAGTTGCCGTGGACATGTATTGGTTCCATCTGCAAATGAGGGTTTCCCGGCACCTTTGGCTTTGCTGTCGCTACCTGGTCGGCAATGAAAATACAAGTGTCTTGCAAGTGAGCTTCGCTTGCTGCTTCGCCTCAGCTCGTCGCTCTGAGCTGTCGAGTATTGTACGATGTATAAATATATAGTTGTACAGCTATAGTATTGTACGTCAATGCAGCCACCTTCGATTTCGCTGCTGCCACTGTGGCACCATGGACGCAGAGACGCTAGTGGCGATCGTAGCAGTGCCCTAACTAATCACTGCTGCCCCATACAATTATTATTCAAGAGCCGTTGTTCTTGAGTGTAGCATTTCGATTAGGGTGTGAGGCTTTCGTAGGATTTTCCGTGCCCAGCAGCTCCAGCTGCTGCTACTGTGGCTGCTGCTTCTGCCGTCGCCTTAACAGGTTATGGGCCCGTAAAAGATAGTAGCAAAAGTACTTTGTTTGGGAACTCGAGACGAGTTCAAGGTTGAACAGGCTTCGAGATACAGTCTAAATAGTTCGCAGTCCGTTAACTGTTCCTGCGAATCTTTGTGCAACCTTTATAGTTCCACCCCCCTGATAATGATTGTTTCTTTATTCGATGCATTATGAAACCAGTGCATTCGTCATCGTATACAAGTGCATTCGTCATCGTATATAAGTGACATCGCTAGTTTACTTGGACTGCCTTTGAAGTCTTTGAGCTGCTATTTTAGTCTTTTGGAGTCAGCCTGGCCTAAGAAAATGTTGCATGTTGCCTTTCAGTAGCCAATTACTTTCTGTAAAAAGGGCTCACACTACTGACTTTGCCTTCTGTTTTTTTACTGCCGAGTGGTAGAATGTGGTAGAGTGCAAACTCAAGCAGCTCCACGAAAGCCATAGAGCTGCAAACTCCAGCGAGCAGTCTCTATGTAAACAAAATATTACCTGATTTAAGAGCCTCATTTGTGTTGTGGCTGAAGAGTCTTAATGGCTATCACCACACTTGCAGCTGGCAACAAAGTATCGCCCGTTGAGTAATAATAATAATAGTGCACTTGATAAAGCGCCCTCAGAGAACTCAATCTCTTTCAAGGCGCTTAACATTTGCTGCAAAGGAAAGCGCGATTGAATGGTAAGTAATATCATGCTTGATAAACATGAATAACATAGCTAGGGGTGACATGCACAGAGTCAGCATGCAAATGTGGTTAGTGGCAGCATGCACAGTGTCAGCATGAATAAGTACATGGAGGACGAATCACAGGGACCCACTAAATGCTGTCCTAAATAGGTGTGTTTGTAAGTTCTTTTTAAGTGTGGTAAAGTCAGGGGATGTTCTGACGCAAGTCGGGGGTGAGTTCCAGGCTTTGGGAGCATACGAACTAAATGCACGGTCTCCAAAGGGTTTGAGGTTTATACGAGGTATTGGTAAACTGTTGGGATTCCGAAAAGTGGGTGCAACGATGCTTGGCCTGGTGGGGGAGTAGATCTGAGAGACAGGCTGGAGCCAAAGAATGAAGTGACCTAAAAGTGAGCGACAAGACCTTGAAGTCGATCCGTTGCTTGACTGGTAGCCAGTGCAGGTCGGCGAGAAGTGGTGTGATGTGGTAACTGCGAAGCTCACGACAGACAAGCCTAGCTGCATTGTCTTGCACCAGCTGTAATCTCCTGATTGCTCATGCCGGTAGGCCAGGAAACAGTGAGAAACAGAAATCAAGACGGGATGTCACGAATGCACGGACCAACTTAGACGTGGTATCTTTATCTAAACAAGCAGACATTTTAGCAATGTTATGTAGCTGAAAGTAGGCAGACTTGACTGTGGACCTGATGTAGTCGTCTAACGAGAGGTCACTTTGGAACATGACACCTAAATTTCGAGCTGATTCGACTGGAGATATGCAGGCAGAGCCAATTTTGAGCGTCGGCCTTTCCGGCTTCTGAATCACACTGGGTTTGCCCATAACACGTAACTTAGTTTTATCATTGTTTAATCGAGACTCTCTCAGTAAGATTAGAGATACGCGACTACATAGCAATAACCCGGTTTTTGATATTTTCCAATCTGTAACCCCACTGTTTATATGTTCCAATCAGTACGGAGATGAACTCTGGCACTACATGCTGCTGCGGTAAATTCGTGAGGCAACATGATAGACTGTGGCTAAATTTTTATTTCTTTTGCTAGAAGCGCTGGCCTACGCCCCGACCGTTCTGAATCCGCCTAAATATTTCGCTGCTCAGAATCCGCTTATATTTCTTGTGACATATTTGAGACAGCTTAAACCTCCTAATGTCAAGACAAGTTCTGTTTTATATTGCTTGGTCTTTCATAAGATCTACGCCGAGTGTGATGAAATCCTAAGAGTGCTCCGAAACGCTTGCACAGGTTGCACCGATGTCACAACCAAGCAGCAGCTAAGCTTGCTAATTCTAAAGCCAGCGTTTGAAACATAGTTTTTCCTTCTCATCGGACCATGCGTAAAGAATAATTGAACTACTGGCGTCATTTAGAGACCTATGAGCTTAGAATTTACCCACAGCAAATTTACTCAAAGCAAATGTACCCAAAGCTCAGTGATGTCATAAGTGCTTGTTTCACGGATCGGCCGCTGAGAAAAAACATCTAATCTGATGCTGCCGTTCCGTTCGTGTGAACGTCGTGAGGGCTAGCTATCGCGTCACGCAAGCCTGCGGAACAAATGCGTCGGCATCTAGATAACTCAGTGGCAGATTTAATCGCTTTGGTGATCATCATTCCAAGCATGCATGTGCTCATGAAATTGTAGACTTATCGAAATACCATCCTTCTTCTGATTGCTCGAAGCTTGTTATAGTCAGCAGAATATATTCAATGTTCAGCGTCTCCATGATTAGAGGTCTAACACGAGCCTCATCGGTGGCGCCAATCTCTTCTTCCGGCACGTTTTTTATTTGGTATTTAGCAAGACTAGTATGCTGCTAGTAATTGTTGCGGTAGTTTATATTCAAGTTTTGTAATTTATTAAGGTTTTTAGTTTAGTTTTCATTCTATTTTTTATGAAAGTTTAAAGTTTTCATTATTTTTATTTATTATTATTGTATTAATCATTTTTTATTTTGTTGAATTTAATTTGTATTAATTTTTATTAAAAGAGCTTTTCGCTTTCAATTTGCATGCTCGCTTACTATTGAATTGTACCGATTCTTCCGACTCCCCGAAAGGAGCAAGAATTTCGCATGAGTACATCAAGAGAGTGGCTCAGACTGCTTAGAAGCTAAGGTTTGCAGCACATTTTTAAGATGTTTCCTAGCAGATAATTTTATTAGCTAAAAAATGCAATGGATTTTGCAACGACTTGAGTCACTAAAATTAATTTTCATCCAGACTTCAAAGAGAAATATCCTTGAAGTTGTGCACCACCTCTTAAGATCGATGTCTAGAATCCAATGCTCGTAAAGTCTGGAAATCCCTACCGACGCACGTCAAAACGTCCCCTGACATGACGAAACTCAAAAAGAAGATTAAAACGCACCTTTTTATTACAGCATTTGGTGGGCGTTCATGGTTCGTCCTTCGTGGGCACCTGGCACTTGCATACGCTGAGCCTGCTGCATGCGAATGTTACAGCCAAACATTTTGTAAGACTTTATATGCAGCATCTGCAAAGTGCCTAGAGCGATCCGGTTCTCTGGGAGCGCTTTAAAAAGGACATGGCGATTATTATTAATTAATTATTTAAAATCTCGGCTACGCCATTGTGGCGATCGTTGCGGTATGTCGCGGATAAGTTCAAATCTAATCTAATGTGCGGATAAGTTCAAAACTGCAGACAGCCTGAGCGGTGGCGAGTAGGAGACGACGATGCCCCTGAAAGTCAAAGCGTATGCGTCTGCATATGATTTATAGAGGTTATAGGTTATTTATAGAGGTTATAGGTTATTTAGGTTATTTATAGAGGTAATCTTCAGCTCCGCCGACTGCATGTGCATTTCAAATCACGATGCCGCCTCAATCATCGCTGGGGCTCACAGGCATTTAGCGAGAATGCGCCAAGTCACGCGAGCGAGTCGGTGTTGACGCAACGTGGCTGCTGAGCGGCGCCTGAGCTCAGCGGCCACTGTTAGCAACTACAGTGCTGCCTCGTATCGCCGGTAGGGTAGCGAGGCTCCCTCCCGGCGAACACCGCAAGCGGCACGTCACTTCGTTTCCATCACGTGCACAACATTCTTCTGGAGGCGTCTCTCGGCTTTCCACGTGGCCCAGCGGTCGAAAGCGAACTCGACCAACTCCATGAAGGTGATAAAGCTGACCCCGGCAAACAGGCCGAGCTGCCCGCCGGCGTTGGCTGCAAATGGGAAGCGGATGCCAGCCGCTGGTTAGCCATTTGCATCGGCAGGGTTCAGTTGCCACGCCACGCCGAGACGTGCACCGAGCTGCCCTGCCGCTGCTGCGTGCGACTGCCTGCTCAACAGCGGGCGGCACCGCCCCCTGTCGCCGATGTCGCTGCTTCGCTTACCGAAGACTTGGTCTAGAGTTAGGGCTTTCACTTGTGTCACCGTCGTCTTACTCATCTCTCTGAAGAAGATGTCCATGGAGACGACATTTTCGCTGGAAAAAACGAATGAGTAGACGCGCCTGCTGACGGCTAAAGGCGCACATTTGCTGAAAAGTGGTCGGGTAAATCAAATGTGCATCTCAGTTTCTTGCCGTCCGACCTACACGCAGCAAGGTCTCGCAGCTGGGCTGGAATGACGGATAATGACTCGGAATGATGGAGAATGACTCGGAATGACGGAGAATGACGGCTCAGCGAGTATCGTGGAAGGATGTCGCTTGGCGGCCGGGTTGCAGAGCGATGGCCATACGGCCAAGGCTCAGCTGCTACGCCATTGGTTACGGCTATGCTCTACTCGACGATGGGTAAGCTCGGCTGCACAGGAAATCTCCCGCCGGAACAGTGCAAGTGCGGCCAGATAAAAAAGGCCGAGCTCAACTGAATGAAGGTGCATGAAAGTTAGTTACCACCGACTTTATTCAGGCTATTGCTGATGGAAAAATGCCTAGACGCGCACAATCAATCGGAAAGGAAAACTGGGGTTGACGTGAGTAACCGATCGCTGACCTGTCAAACTACAGTGACCACATTTTTTATGGACACCTACCCAGATGCATATCGAATTCTCCGTGGTGTTTGTTTATGTCTCGCTGGTAAAGAAACACATCATGTCTCATTAAAACGCAGGCAATTACTTTTGCTTTTGCGAAATCGATTTCTACTCTACTACACTTCCCGTTAGTCGGAACTCTCGGCCCTGTTCACTTAATCGACTGCAGGTGCAGCGAAACCTGGCCAAGCGTCAACGTATCCTCTCGTTCCACATCAAGCCACTCTCTGATTAACTCTCGTTCTAAGCCAACTGCTAATCCTGTTCACCTGATTTTATGGTCTTACCCAGCGATCTCGTTCTCGATTGGAGGGAATAGTGGAGTTGTCTCGGCAAGGCTTAGGATTGCTACTTATTGCCATCACACAAGAGAATGGTTGCGTTTTGATATTACTTTTTCCGCTGGTTCGCCTGCCTTCACCACTGGACAACTTTGAATAAGTGCACACAGGTTTGGTAAACAGCATCGCCCGGTCATCGGAGGAAGTCTGCAACCCTCTGCAGAGTGGCGAGTATTCTGAAAATCTGTCAATAGAGTCGAATTGAGCTTTTTCTTACGATGCGTACCGTGGGTAACCCGTAAGGAAACCAGATACAACACAGCTACATATATATAATTTACGAACCGTTGAAACGTACTCGACTGTTTTCTCAACATTCTGAACCTTGACCCACCAAGATACATATCCATGGCTCGCTGTGATGCAAGCTTGTTACTTTCATAGAGCTTCGTTTACAGAGTGTAACTTTGTAACTTGTACATTCCATGACTCGGCCATTACTCTGCGGATCAATGGTATTTCCCCCTCAAGCGACCTTTACCTTTATATTCTGGAACCATGCTTCATTATCATTGGTCATCATTTTTTTAATATTTATTTTAGATTATTCAACTGCTAAGCAAAATGTATTTCATCTTGTGAAGAATTAGACGAATCTGTGCTTTGCATGCTGTTAATACGTTGATTTTGCCAGATAGTGGTTTTCGGGCATTCGAGCACCAACTGACCTCGATTCTCCAATTACGTCAGAAGATGACATCGCAGCCATTGTAATATTAAAAGATAATTTGTGTTGGCGATATGAATCGGCGATCGTTGCAATGGTTCTCGTCATATAAATGATAATTAAATCTGGGCATATATGACGGCTAGGGGAGATATTTTGCAGTGATCTCCTTTATCTTCTTAATTATTAAAATAAATATGATGTATACGTAAATAAATAAAATTATTTTTTAAGGCCCTCAAAGATAAATTAATCTCTAAATAAGAGCTTCACAAATGCTGCAGGGCTCGAGCCCACGACCTCGGTAGTCAAATATGACCTTGACCTTAGTCATATACAGTGAGCGTCTTAACCGGTAGGTCAAGCTAGAGCGGCAATTCACTGTAAATCTTGCTATGATAGCTCTTTTGGTGCGTGAATAGATGTTCGCATCACCAACCTGTAGAATGTAGTAGCCATTCCGTACTGAGCTGCAAGCCCGGGAGCCATGCTTTTACTAGGGGACGTCCCATAGTAGGCGGTAGATTCGTAGCTCTCCTCTGTGCACCCTACTGGACACGTGCAGTAAGAGTCAGGGTTGTTTTCGATGTCACCTGAAACGAGCATACGCGGCAGAAAGAGTGTACAATTTGGAGACTAGTGTAAGAAACATAGATATTAAATGAAAGCTGAGTGTAGGGGCTCAGTCCCTAAATTAGCTGTTGTGGTCAGAAGCAACCTATAACAAACGCCGCCAGTATATGCTGCAGGTTTTTGCATAAATATTGGCGAGTATTTCTGTGTTAAACGATTCAATATCCAGTTGAAAGAGGACCAGAATTGATATTTAGGTCAAATTCTTATAGTATGCCCTCATCAATGCGTCTCCGCATAAAGACACACAGTGAGAATTTCAGAACTTCAGAGTTGAGTGAAGGAAATTCACTCGCCGCTTGGTTTTTTATTTCTGCCGTGAGAATGGATTTTATTTGTTGCCAGAATGCTACACAACAATGTTTTTCATCCACAGATGACGACGGTTTCCCTTAAACTGAAAACGAATATTGACATGGCTACATGCGCATGAACACTAGCATTTCCAAACCTATGGCTGGCATCTTGACTCAGGCGAAGCGCCTGAAATAAGGCAGGTTGATTCAACAGCCTCATTCGTTAAGTTTTAGTTTAGGAAAGGAGCTTTAGCGTAAACTACTGTGACTGCCTAATATTATCCAGCCTCAATTCCGCCATCTGTATCGTGGATTGCGAGCACAATGGTCGTGGGCTAAGGCTCAGAGGCAAGCTATTTGATGGCTGCTTCCGTCGAATCGCTGCGCTGACAACAACAAACATAAGCGCTCGAACACTCACGAATAACACTCACAGTGTGTGCTATTTCCATTGGCTAAGATATATATCTGCTATCTGATTCTATTTTTCTAACTTTCGTAAAACTTGCAACGATTGATTAGCAACGACCGTGTCAGATCCCTCTTAGCTCCGTTAGGCAAAGGAGAACAAAGTGAACTGGCATCCTATGCATTGACGATCCTATCTCAGTGCAGCGGTAGCTTCTGCTTATTAGGTCACGCGCGAATAAAGTATCTAGTTATATCTTCTGCTCATGTGCAGGGATATGTCTTTTAAGCACGCACAACTAATTTGCAGAAGTACTTTTCGTTGCGATGAAGAAAAAAGTATTCGATCCCATCTTTCGAATGGAGCATTTCGATTAGTCGGAAAATTTCTTAGGTCAAACAGAATATCCTCGTGAAATAACTCAAGTAAAATAACGTGCAACCTAACTCCCTGTGCTTAGTAATGACTGAAGCTCAATAGTAATAATAATAATAATAATATTGCACTTGATAAAGCGCCCTCAGAGAACTTAATCTCTTTCTAGGCGCTTTACATTTGCTGCAAAGTGATACGCAATAGAATAGTAAGTAAAATCATGCTTGAAAAACAAACAAAATGAATAACATGGTTAGGGGTTACATGCACTGGGTCAGCATGCAAATGTGGTTAGTGGCAGCATGAACAGTGTCAGCACGCATAAGCACATCGAGGACGAATCACAAGGACCCACTAAATGCTGTCCTAAATAGGTATGTTTTTAAGTTTCTTTTAAATGTGGTCAGGTCAGGGGATGTTCTGATGCAGGTCGGGAGGGAGTTCCAGGCTGTGGGAGCATACGAGCTAAATGCACGGTCTCCAAAGGATTTAAGGTTTGTACGAGGTATTTCTAGACTGTTGGATTCCGAAAAGCGAGTGGTACGATGCTTTGCCTGATGGGGTAGTATATCTGAAAGATAGGCTGGAGCCATAGAATGAAGAGACCTAAAAGTGAGCGACAAAACCTTGAAGTCAATCCGTTGCTTGACTGGTAACCAGTGCAGGTCGGCGAGAAGTGGAGTAATGTGGCAACTGCGACGCTCACGACAGACAAGCCTAGCCGCAGAGTTTTGCACCAGCTGCAATCGCCTGATCGCACATGCTGGTAGGCCAGTAAGCAGTGAGTTGCAGAAGTCGAGACGAGATGTCACGAATGCATGGACCAACTTGGACGTGGTATCCTTATCTAAACAAGCCCTAATTTTAGCAATGCTATGAAGCTGAAAATAGGCTGATTTGACTGTGGAGCTGATGTGGTCGTCTAACGAGAGGTCGCTTTGGAATATGACACCTAGATTTCGAGCTGATGCAACTGGAGATATGCTGGCAGAGCCAATTTTGAAAGTCAGCCTTTCCAATTTCTGAATAACACTAGGTTTGCCCATAACTAGTAAGTTAGTTTTATCATCGTTTAGTTTTAGAAAATTTGCTGCCATCCATGATCGGATGTCATCAATGCATGCAGCAAGTCAGTTGAGAGAATTTGAGGTGCTCGAAGGCTGCGAGGGATCAAAGCAAAGGTACAACTGAGTGTCATCCGCATAGACGTGAAAGCCTAGATTGTGCTTGGCAATCACATCAGCGAGAGGGAGAGTATAAACGGTGAAAAGGACCGGACCTAGCACAGAGCCCTGAGGTACTCCATATTTTAGAGGTACTTCAGATGATCTTTGTCCATTCACGTCAACACTCTGGAGTCTCCCACTGAGATAGGACCTCAACCGCTGAGCCGTCGGGGCTTCGTAGCGGAAGTGGTGGTAGCAGGAGGCTCCGAAGTGGGCGTAGTAGCCGGCAGGATCCAGTAGATGCTGCCACAGCCAAAAAAGCTAGCCATCAGCTTTGGGACGCGGCGACTGCGGTTAATTGAAATAGAAAAGATGCTTCGGATATTCGATGCATCTTATTCAGCCATAGCGCATCGATCCACATTGATCCACATTGCTGAGCGCGATGTTTTCTAGTCACCTTGGACGTCATTGTCTTGAGGAAACACGGCCACTTGCCTACTTCCTGCTGACTCTCCCATAGCATGCCAACTCGCCACCAAAGGTCAGGAAGGAGCATGGTAAAACTGACCCCAGAGCGCGTGACACTGAGCTCGTGAAGTGAAGTCGCACGCCACAATCGCCATATAAGAAAAACCATTGAAATTTCAAATCTTTTGAAAAGCACAAAACCTTAACTAATCAGAAATGGCTATAACCTGAGCTTTTTCTGGACCTCACTCATAGTTCAAAGCCAACGCTCACAGCTTGACGGAGCGAAGACTGTCATTTAGGTGCCGAGACTCAGGAGATTTTCGTGAAGAGAGAAGGACGAGACCCGAAATAAATGAAGAATTATAGCACCCAGTAGTCGTGCTTTTCTTCATGCAGCACTAGCAGGACAGGTTGGTCCTCGACTCGAAGTAGGACAATAATGCGCAGCATTGGCGACGGCAGGTGACCGTAGTAATTGTGGGGCCGCAATCGCACCCGAGCTCTAGGAGTGGAGATTAATCCCTGAATGCCCCTAGTTCTACAGTGCTGACTACCATGGAGAATCATCAAGAGTCAATGAGATCAATGCCAATCAAGGTTAATGCCAGGGGCTAGCAGCTTCCCGGAAGGCCCATTTCTTCTGCCTCTACAGAACAAGGCCATTTCGAAATGGCTCGATACACAGTGCTCACAATGCATCGTGGCTGTCCGCTTGCTTCTACATATGTAGTTGGATTGCTTCGCTACTCTGCTTCGCGGCATATCTAGTTTGGTGCCTAAAAAAACTCCTCAATTTTTTCTTATGTGATAAGACTGTTAGCCATACATCTCAGCTACTTTCTCTCATGCAATGCTTGAGAGAAAGTTAATAATATATCGACACTAGACACCCCCCCCCCCAGAGTGAGAGCACACATTATACGCCCTTCAGGTATTAGCTTAGATGTGCAAGTACCAGACTAAAATTGTGGAAGTTATAAGATATTACTTGTTTCAAGCATCCATTATAAATTGAAGCATTCAAATGGTATTGAACAAAGTATTGAATAGGGAGCTCTTAATAATTCGCTTTGTCCTTGCGTTAGAAGACACGCGATAACTAAAAGCAGTAAAAAGCAGAAAACGAAAACATAGGATTTACTCGCATCTTTCTTCTAATGGCTAAAACCCAAATTAACTCTAGATTATTTTCTTTCGATGAGTTGCAAGACGTGTGCAAATGAAGGCATGACTAGGCTGAGCTATAGGCTACCCCAAGCACTTTTACAAGAGTAAGTGAAGTCCAGAGAAGGAATGAGAAACAACTTGCCATTCAACCTCTGGGATTAAACTAAATTTGAAGTACATTGAGGGCAAAGATTTTAAATCTATTATACTATTTATACAGTATTATATTACTATATTGGTCAAATTTACTTTTCAAACAGAAAAGGTCAATATTAAACCTGGCATTTTCTAAAACATTTCCGTCATCGGTGTTCAGCTTGGTAAGATGCCACTTAAGATTTCCGATTAAATGGAGCTCACATTTGAAAATGCGGCTGTGAGTGCAACCCTGGTTTGTAGAAGGCAAGGTGCTCGCTTTGAATGACCAGGTATGGTCTGAGCCCTGCGGCAAATGGAAAGAAAGTGTTTTAAACTTTCGTTTAGAAGACTCATCTGAAGCCCTAGGAATCAAATTGCGTGACCTGACTGATTCGTTTCATCGTGTGGCTCAAGCGCAGTATGGAAGCACTCCAATAAAAGTTCCACTACTCGATCGAAAACACTCTCCCACGATTGTACGCCATCGCCTCCTATTGTAACCAAATTCCGCTACCTTCTGAAATGCTGATCTCATTCATTTGGCGTTGTGTGCAATACTCCGTATCCACAATAATCAGTTAATTTTTAAAACTTAAGACCGGTGACGTTGAAGTTGTCCGAACGAAAATATCTTCTTCGCCTTTGCTTCTCAACCCTCTTTAAGACATTCAATCACCAGTGGTATGTAACCAAATGGCACGAGATGAAGGTCTTGACGACTTTGCAACTCTGACTGAATACCACCTTTGCCCCTCGCTTAGACGGCCTATGGTTACCACAGACGTTAAACTAGCTAGGTCGGCCAAACGCAAACGTGAGAATGAATATAAAAGATCAGGACTCACATTCCATGTGAAGGCATGCGAGTAGATCCTAGCTCCGGTTATGGTAAGGGTAGAGTTTAACTTGCATTACAACTTTGTCGAATCACATGTGTGCAATACAAAGTGCTGACGTCAATCAAACACTACCTATTTAACCACCCCAGGCTAGCGCCTTACCTATTAATCGTTGAGGTGATTTAGAAGACCGATTTTGTAGCTTCTTCTCAGCAAGATGAACAAGATCAGAGACTGCGTCCCTCCCCCATTCAGCAGCATGCCTACTGGACTCATCTCCCTCTGTAAAATCCACACGGAAGTTCTCTCCTTCAATTCCCAGCAGCACCTCGAATTCTGCATTCAAGCCAGCTACTGGGGACCACATCAAGAAGTGCTTCTCACAGTTAAGAAATACAGTTAGCCATATAAGCCGTATTCTCACTGTTCAGCTTCTGCAATGCCTAGATTTTCTGAGGCCATGCATTGCTTGCATAGTAAATACTCCCTAGCCTATCGAACCTGCAAATTTCAAAAGCTTATTGTTAGGCCTTTAGTTGTGAAAGCAACTCTAGAGCAGAACAACTTTAGCAGTCTCCAGCTGGTCTCCCCAAATTTCCTTCCAATAAATGCCCTAAACAAAGTAGTATCATACCGGCTAAACTCTTCTACGAATCTTGAAAGCCGGTAAGTAGGCTCAAGTCCTGCTTAGAGCAAATCATTCCAAAGGGTCAGGTTTTCTTTTTGGGTGCACAATGACCTTCTGATTGATTTAGGCTCAAGTAAAGTCTCTGTTTATTTTGCTTGATCATTTCAGAGCATTTGGCACTACTGATCGCATAGTCCTTCAAAGTCTTTCTTAGGAATATGATGTTGTTAATCGCTAAGTTCTTCTTGAGCTCCTTTCATTTCGCCGAGGCATCACTGGAACTGCATTGCAATGGGTTAGGTATTAACTCAGCGGAAAAGTCCACAGCATTGATATAAATGGGCAGCAGTCATTCGAGAAACTACTAAAGTACAACGGACCCATGCAGGGTGTTGTGCACGTGGTTCGCTTATTTTCACTATTTACGCCCTACCCTTTGCCGTTGTAGTCGCCGAGCACATTATAAGCTTTCCCCTCCATGCTTTTAACACACAACTGTATTCATACTTTGATCTCACATAGCCTTCAAGCACGTCAACTCCATTCCTCAAGGTATTGCTGACATCCGCAATGAGGTGGCAGACAACTTTTTCAAATTTAATGGTGATGAAAACCAACTTAGTAGCTATCGATAAACCTAGAGTGACAAAGACATTGAAAAAACTACCGGCTCTTAAAATGGGATATGCCATTAAGGCTGCTGCAGCATCAGCAGAAAACGTGTGGGTCCTATTCCAACGTGATATTCACTATACAACCACATCAGCTCCACAGTCAAGTTAGCGCACTTCGCCGGGCCGGCTTAGCTCAGTGGTTGAGATGATCGCCCCGGCCAAGGCCAAAGTGATTGTATTCGACGACCTAGGTCATGGACTAGAGTATCGTGGCATATATAAAGTGTCTGAAGAGAGATTATGTTCTCTTAGGGCCCTAAACAAATGAATTATATGTTTTTACCTTTTGTTTCGGCTACCTAACATTTCGCAGATATAGGTTGGCTTAGACAGGGATGCAATATACAATAATGTCGAGGCATTTAAGTCAGCCCGTCTCGAATACTCGGCAGCTCACTTTTTTTCATGTCTTCCGGCCAGTGCCGCAAGGCACTCGGAACAAAGCCCAGAAGCTCAGAAGCCCAGGTGCAAAGACCAGAAGCCAGGCATGTCCATGGCGAGCGTCGCCGCTGCCAGACTAAACCACTTCTCACCCACCTCCACAGGTCACCAGTCAGGCAACGAATCGACTTCAAGTTTTTGTCCCACACCTTTACGTCCCTTCGCCGCCATCTTTCTCCAGCATACCTATCAGAGCTACCCCAAACCAGGTCAGTCATTTTACTAAAGCTCTACTGATTCAAGTCATTTAGCCGTGCCTCGAACTAACCTTAAGTCTTTTGAAGAGCCCACCTTTAGTTCTTAGGCTTTAAAAACATGAATCTCAGTTCTTATGGACGTCACAACATCCCCCGAAATGATGACAAAAGTCAAAGCAACGCATTTTCTTCTCGCGGCATTGCAGTATGGGAGTGAATAACCCCCTTTTGCTTATACACACGCTGAGACTCTGCATGTTATCACAAGCCGCATTGTCAGGATTCCTTTAATGTATTTATAAAGTGCTTAGAAAGAGATTAAGATAACTTGCGGGTGCAATGCAAATGCCATTCTAATTACCGTATTTCATAAGTATAAGTCGCACTTTTTCCAATATCTTTAAAAAAATAAACCTTCAACTTATATACAGCAAGTCAAATAATGTCAAAATTAGAAAACCACTTATTGCCTACCTATCTAGACTGCTCAACGTGTTCATTTGGGATAAACTAGTTAGTACTATACTTTACTTTAGCTGACCATAAACCCTAAAATTGCAAATTTCAAACATTCTGGATGGGACTGGAGATGATGCAATCTATAAGGAAAGTGACGATTTAGTCTTTGGTTAAGCTGCAGACGACTATGAATATCTTAGCAGTGATACTGATGACGGGTGTCTCGCTAAATGTAATGATTAAAGAAAACTTATATGAATACTAAATGAGTTATATATTCACTAATAATATTGTTCAATCAAAAAATTTCAAAAAAAATTTGCCTTTAAATTTAGGGTGCAACTTATACTTGGGGTTGACTCAACATGCCATCGTTAAAACACTGTGTAATTTGTATCATTAATTTCTCTTAAGGAGCCACACATATGAAATAGTTTACACAATTCTCTTATAGAAATAAACAATGGCAGGATTTCCGTCTTGAAATTTATAACCAGCCCTGCTTTGTCAAAAGGTCAGTCGCTTTAGCTATTAATACTGCTGCTTACTTTGTTGAGGTACAATGGATATTTGACCGATTGGTTTAAATCCTACTTTCTATTTGGGGCCAAGGCCCTGAGTTTTATTGGAATCTGCCGCTTAAGCTAGCGTATAGCTTTATACTTTGCTGAAGCCAGACAGCGAGGCTGTTGCACCAAACTTCATTAAGATATTTGATACGACAATTGTTGCTAGGGAATTTCTTACTTATGAGCTTGTAAGCACAGTTCTTGCTCTTAGTCAGGTCGCAGGCGAGGTCAGTATCATTTGCTTGATAGTAGACGACACAAGAGCAGGAACTCAATACTCGCTTCTTTATGCATTCCCACATGCAGCCTTCCTGTGTGTACGTGCTGAAGTATTGAAGACTCGCGGACGCATTGCAACTTCCATAAGGAGGCTCCATATAAACATTCTAAAATGTGAGCATTTTAAATCTATAAACGCATGCCTTACAGGCTACAGCGTCGATCAGTTCCAACACACAAAAGGAATGTACCACTTGGACTAATTGGGAAAATTGTGTGTCTTAACGGAGATGTCGTGCAACCTGCACTACTCCGATCATGATTGAGCAGTTGTGACGTAATGTTCAAACGCACCCGCTTCCCTGTTACTTTGTTTAATGATGAGTTTCAGCATTTTAAATTTTGGCCGTCGTTCATAAAAGTGCGGTCAAAATCGTGCTTGGGCTGCAAAGTATAATGACACTTCCCAGCAAGCGAAAGTGCCGAACCTGCCTTTAGACACAGAAAAAACAGATTACGAAGGGAGCTTAGTGATTGAAGTTTAGCTTAGCAATTAGCAAATCGGGATTTTCCAATGCAAAGAAGTAGCCTCAGTGTCCTGTTGCTTTGAACTCAGCAAGGAATATGCGGCTAAAATGATTATGAAACCGAGAGCAGAGATTACCTTGGTTTACCCGTTGAAATAAGAGACTATCTTTTAGAAGCAGTGGATCCCAAAGCTCCACTTGTGCGTCAAACATTTTTTAAGCAAATATTAGATAACTCTAAACTGCTAAATAGGTAACAGATATAAGTCATGCTGAACTATTTTAAGACCTATCAAGTCGGACTATGATCGGCATTCTGCTGTGGTAAGATAACGCAAAAGTAAAGCGATATTTCTCTATGAAAAGGACAAAATGCCAGCTATTTATTCTAATTGATACAATAATTCTATCTGAGACTTTGCTTTAGCCGCAATTGAGAATGGTCAGAGTTACACAGTAGAACCATCTGCCTGCTTTACAGGTCACAACGAGGCACATAATAAGAGTGATAGATAACGTCAAACGTGAGCGATAAGAACATGCAACCAGAGGCAGCACTTAAAATACGTCGAGAACACACTGGCAGAGGGCATCAAATTATTACTGGTCAGAAGAAGATTTCATATGTGTATACCCAGTAGGATTCTCGATTGATTATCGAATATAATGGCTCTATTTGCACTGTAAAAACATTTGTGCTAACCAGATGTCTAGGGGGATTGTCAATGTGTTATATACTGAGACTGAATTAAGGTCACCGTTTGAGCCAAGGACCTACTGATTCCGTCAGCGAATCTCGAGACAGTTTCAAAGCTTAGATACTAAAGGGAAGGCAAATAACAAGTTCATTAATTTAAAAGAGGTATTAGAACTTATGTCTGCATGCAACACATGGTGATTGTATGTGAGTTGAGACTCTATAAGATGCTATCCATTTGGATAAGCTTGAGTTTAGAAATCTGAGCTTACTTATCGGTATGATTTGATCAACTGAATGCGATCTCTTACGATTTCAGATGACAACAATAGAACCGCTCATTGACAAGCGGTCGTATTTTCGAGAAAATAAAAGGTTTATATTGATTGAAACACTGTAACGGTTGCTCGCTTAGTCAACGTGGATAATACATTACAGGTATGTTCTTAGACCATGCTCCTCACAGGATAGCTGCCTAAAAGTGCTTGCAAATAGGCCACACATGTTACCAGCTTTACAAAATGAGCGAGTTCGCCAAAATAGTTTGCCGTAAAATTAATTTATCGAGACAAGACAGCCATCTGTCACTGCCTTAACAGAATGCTAATAACTCAACGGTGGTAAACCGAACTATTTTTAATAGAACGCCCAAAGCGTACGGCTATACCAAGCGAGTTTGCTCTTTTAATAGATGATACTGTCATATGACCATCACCGTGTGCATGAAATTCAGGTGTCCTCTTTGAAAAATGCCTAAAATCTGAAAGTTCTATTAACAAGACGGCCTCCACAGGAAGCCAAAAATGTCGTCCTATCTTAACTTAGTTAATAATAATAGAATAGTTATTAATTAGAAACTATGGTGACCAACAGGCTCAGGACGACCATTAGCTATTGTAAAGTGCTGCTGCACTTAAAAAATTCAATAAATTTAGCAAAGACGACTTTTAAGAAAACAGATGAAAATATATGCACACATAACATAATAATAATGCACTTGACATAATAATAATAGTAGTTATAATAATAACTTTGTTATTGCGCCCCAATAGAAGTCAATCTATATCTAAACACTTCAGATTTGCTAACAAGAAAGAACGATCGCATGCAAAGTGGTTGCATGCTCAGCGACAGCAAAACTTAGAGGTGACATGCACAGGGTCAGCATGCAAATATGGTTAGTAGCAGCATGCACAGTGTCAGCACGCACAGGCACACAAAAGACGAATCCCACAGACCCACTAAATTCTGTGATAAATAGATGCTTTTTTGTAAATGCGATCAAGTCAGGAGAGGTCGTAACGCCAGTCGGAATTGAGTTCCAGGCTTTGAGAGCATACAAACTAAAGGTACGGTCTCCAAGAGATTAGACATTTGCACGAGGTATATATAGACAGTTAGATTCCGAAAGCGGGTGGTATGATGCTTAGCCTGGTGGGAGACTAGATCTGATAGGTAGGTAGGAGCTGAAGAATGAAGGGACTTAAAAGTAAGTGACAGAACCTTGAAGTCGATGTATTGCTTGACTGAGAGCCAGCGCAGGTCGGCAAGAAGAAGTGGTATAATGTGGCAACTACGAGGCTCGTGAATGACGAGCCTAGCTACAGCTACGCTACGCTGCAGAGGTTTGCACCAGCTGTAAGCGCCTGAGTGCACACGCCGGTAGACCATCATGCAGTAAGTTACAGAAGTCAAGACGGGGTGTCACTAATGCATTGACCAATTTAGATGTATTATCCCTGTCTAAACAAGCCCGAATATTAGTAATGCAGCGTAAAGTAGGCAGACAGGACGGTGGAGCTGACGTAGTCGTCTAATCTAATGAAGGGCCACTTTTTCAACATGACACCTATATTTCGTCCAGCATCAACAGGAGACATGCTGGCAGAGCCAATTTTGAGCGTGAGATTTTCCTATTTCTGAATAACACTTGGTTTGCCCATTGTTAGTAGGTTATTTTTATCATCACTCAATTTAGGAAAATTGTATGCCATCAATATGCTGGTGTCATCAATAAATGCAGCAAGGGAATTGAGAGAAATTCGACGTGCTGGAGGGCTGGGAGGGATCAAAGCAGATACAACGGGGTGTCATCTGCACAGAAGTGAAAGCCTAAATTACGCCTGGCAATCACATCGGCAAAGAGGAGAGTGTAAACAGTGACAAGTACCTGTCCACATGAACCAGACATGACCGTTCATCTACCCAGCCACAAATTTAAATACGCGCGGAGACTACTTGTATAGAATCTGGTGTGTAAATGCAAATACCTCTGTTAACAAATCAGGATTTTCGAGCCGTGCAAGGCCAAGGGACTCAAATAGCCTAAGCCAGTAGCCGAAGGCAGCACGTCACAGAATGTATCAGCCGAAGTAGGACCTTCAGCTTAGCATAAATGCGAGAAGTGGGAAGCAGCGAAAACCTCGCTCGCCGACAAAAACGGCGAAGGCCAACTTACTTCGGACCACGTGACCGGTATCGAGGCATGAAACCCGGGACTGACTGGAATGCCCTCGCTGGACGGATTCGGAAGTCTGTCTGGACTGTGGACAATGACCTTTAGTCCTAGCTGGTAGTTACCATTGACGTCCACGTTTTCAAAGTAGTCCCACTAAAACAAAAATGTGCGAGCTTTCACTAGCTTCGAAGATGCTGCTGGAAAATGCTGGAAAATGTAAGCTAATTCACTCCGGCTACGAAGCTCGAGTGCTCGAGTGCTTTCAATTGTGCGGAGCTCGCGATAAATAAATAAATTGCTGCAGCGGGGAAGCAGACTATACACTATACACATCCGGTCGTAGTTTTACAAGCACGGCGCGCGTTCGGCTTCAACTCCGCGCCGACGTATGCATTCTCTGCTTACAAGCCGTTGCAAGCAAAATACAAGCTGCAGATGCCAACAGTGATACGGAGATCCGACGTCTCTACGTCTTAATGTCTTTACCACCGGTGCCCTTGAATTTGACAACATTGCATAATTTCTTATCACTAGTTAAGTAAAAACTCCGAAGTCAAGCCTTGACGCCTGTTGAGGCCGTCGACCAACGTTCTGTTTCCAAATTCTTCCTTGTTTCATAGCGATCATAAAAACGTATCCATGGGATTCAGTCATGGGGTGCGATCCGAGCACTAATGCCGATCGTTAGAGGCACGATTTAACGTATCCTTATTATGTTCATGCGTGCATTCACCTGAGAATAAACTCTTACCGCTTCGATGTTGATGTCAAGGGAAAGTCCAGTATTTTCGTGTGGAACCGTCTGCACCAGCGGCGAGGACAGGCGTCGTTTGACGTTTGTTGAAACATTTGCCCAATTTATGGCCTTGTTGAACGTGTAGCAGTTGCCGTATGAAGTAGTTATCCTTGTAAAGAACTAGGAATAAAGAATAGAAGCACCTAGTTGATGACAAAAGAATGCTATGTTTACATTGTCTATCGCATACAGGTATGCATATGTATATCTCCTAGCACATACAATTAAATAAACAGACATACAATGCGTATAATTATGTAAGACTAGCCTGTTAAAAGGAAAAGAGAACAGCCCCAATTTTGCTGCGGACGGAAAATTCCAGAGTCCATTGACCAATTTTGCTGCGGACGGAAAATCCCAGAGTCCATTGACCGAACCAGCAAGTCCGTACTGATGAAAGCAATGTTTAGCTTTTTCCTATATAAATAGTGAAATATGTTTTGAAGGAAGCGAAAGTATATTCTTTACTGCTGTGTTTTGCGACTATTTGTTTCATTGAATTTCCGCAGTGCAAAGCAGAGTAGCTTTGATTGCTGTCTGTTTTTTGTCGCTATTGATGGAGTAGTGAGGCACTCTATTCTACTCAATTTAGCCACTTCTATTTCGGAGCCATAACAAATTTAATTCATTTGTATAGCGCCACAAGAGAGCTTAATCTCTATTCAAGCGCTTCGCATAAGCCTCAGTGCTCGAGCCCACGACCCAGACCTTGGTCGGGGCGAGCACATTAACCGCTATACCAATCCAGCTCGGCTCCATGGCCACTAAGGCTTAGAGTGTTCTGAACTTGCGTATATTCTCACTCATAGTCTTTTTCAAATAAAAGTTGTAACTTTCGACTCATAGAGGACGAATTGCAAGTTGCATTTGCATATTCGTGTGCCCTATCTTTTCATCGGTCAGAGCATGCTGATGAGCAGTTACTTCCGCTTGCGGGATGCACTTATTTAAAGCACGCACAGCATACAATATCTTGGTTTGATTGCAACTGTCGATTAGCTGGTTTTACTTTGAGCCATTCAGGCGTGCCAAGAATATGCTACCGCTTCCTGTTGCCTTCTCGCGCGCGTCTAACCGGCCTAACTAGAGTCGCAAGACGTGTTCTTTGGTCGCTGATCGCTGGCATAGGTAGACGTTCTCACTGCGACATAAGACTAGCCTGAAGGTGCTCGAAATTCGCGAGCCACGTGTGTTTTAAAATCGTGCCTAGGCAGCCGCTACTGCTGCGTGATGCAAGCAGGGGTAAAGCCGCCAAGACTGCAGACCTGCAGCTAGATAAATGAAGCTAGATAAATCTGCTCCTCTTTTCTATATTGAACCTCGGAAATCAGGTGCAATCGAAGGATACATTAATACGTCTGCTAATGTTATAAGTCCTTTGCATAGCAAAATAAAAAGAACTCTCTTGATTAGAACTTTACATGCTCCGCAAAGGAAGCCCGTCAATTGATCAGCGATAAAAATCACACTCGCTGTAAGCAAGCACAACCACAGGCAGGAAATATATATATATATATGTGGACTGATCAGATACAGCGAGCAATATGTTCGCTTTTAGCCTCTTTTACATGTGTGTCACTCAGAAGTTAGTGCCACCCTTGGGAGATAAGAGCAGAAGGCGTGGTTGTCGCAGGACTTGAGGTTAGTTGGAGGGACAGCGATTGACACGAGTCAGGATAAAGGATGCGAGAATGCTAGAACTAATAATGAAGAACTTCAGATAGAAAGGGCAAAATGGCAGATAAAGGGGCCTAAAAGTTAGTGATGCACTGCAGTGCCGATTAGCTGCTCGACGAGGAGCCCATGCACTATAGGTAGATGAGAAGTGATGTCATTTGACGTCATTAAATGCAGACAAGCCTCACTGAGAAGTTTGGCATCAGCTGTTGTGTGCCTTATTGCACAGGCTGAATGACCTGAAAGTATTGAGTTGCGTAGGTTTTGTCAGGGTGTTAGTAATTCACACATCTGTTATGCATTGGCTTAATTATCTGAGCAGACCAAACGTGTGTGAAGTAATAGGCAGCTGAAAGTAAACATACATGACTGCGGAGCTCATTCAATTATCAAGCGACAATGTCAAGGTCAATTTGGAATACAATCCAAAGGTAGTGTGCAGAGGCCAAGGGAGTCACGCTGGCCTTGACTATTTTGCGGCTAGGTTGTCTAATCTCAAGGTAATGCGAGGTTTGTCCAAAACTATAATGTTGGTTTCACCATTACTTAACTTGGGAGAGTTTTCTACAATCCAAGTGCGGATGACTAAATCGGGGCTTAAATATAGTTTAGACGTTTTGAAGTGGTGGAAAACAAGGGGAATAAAAACTTAGTTATAACTGTGTTTCATCTTTAAGAAAATTAAACCGTAGGGTGTGCTTGGCCATTACATAGGCAAGAAGGAGAATGCCAATTTAATTTTGTAAAGAACTTAACCAAGTACAAGTTCATGGGTTGCTCCATCTTTAAGGGCTTCCGGATGACTTTTTCCATTGGAAATTAATGCTCTGAAACATGCGAGTGAGATATTACGCAAAACATCAGAGTAGTGTCGCAGTTATGCCCAGAGGCATTGATAGGCGCCCAAGAGTGGCGTAGAACTCCGCTGATCGATCGATCAGAGCTAGTAGACTCTACCCAGGACAGCATTCCCCTAGAAGGTTGTTACTTACTTAGAAAACATTGTACATGGTGATGAAAAATTGAGACTTTGCATAAATATTTGACTTGTTGAAATGAATTATAGGTTGCAACTCAAAGCCAGTTATTAAGAGTGACAGAGCATTGTCCCCAATTGGATCTATCGATTTAATCACATTTCAGATGATCGATTCCAGAGCAGTCTAACTTTGACATTCGTTGATAGATTACATGGGGGCTCACGTGAGGGACCATGAGAGCGGCACGAGACAGAATTCTTTCTCTCACGTGGGGCTATAGACGGTGCTTGGCCACGGATGATCTTAAAATTGCCTCTATTTCTCTCTCTATATATATATATGTATATATATATATATATATACATATATATATATATATATATATATATATATATGTGTGTGCATTCTTATTTATTGTATACACGCATGTCAGATATTTTAGTGAACATAGTGCGGCAAAACCTTATTTTTTGCGGGGAAAATCTCTCGTTCTCTCTTAATACAAGTCTAACTCTATGCAGCAATAATACAACTCTAAGCAAGTCTTTTCCCTCGCTACCCGTGTGGTTTCCTCCTCATTCTGCCACTCTCCCAATCACGTATTCCCTCGGTAGTTCTTTTCATTGTGGAAGTGACCCCTCATCCAATCACTGGAGTTCATAGTCATTAGATATTCACGTGCATGTATTAGTACCTCTACTCCTCTCACTTTGCGTGCCTCTAAAGTTTGGATGGCCTGAAACATTGAGGAAACTAATAGGTCAAGACATGAGCTAGTCGGCTGCTACGCTGGCGAGGAAAATGTATCAATTCAAGACTGGAGTGCTATCAGCGCATTATCAGAAGCAAGATGCTTGCACTTTAATGCCAAATAGAAAAGGGCGATATGCATAGATAATGTTTATGGCAGTCACGGTAGTGCGGGGAATCACGTCGGAAATTGAACGCCAGAATCAAATTTGTCAGAAGACAAGAAGTTATTGTGGCATGCCGGAAGAGAAAAGGTTCCGCAGTTATGGAGTCGTAAAGCCAAAAAATCAATTCAGGAGAAATCACAATTTTATTGTGGGATAGTGAATTGGGTTAATTTATTACTGAATATTTGCATCGAGCTTGGAGAATATTTGTTGGCTCTCGATTCAACCACGAATCTGTTGCAAATAATAATAATAATAACACACTTGATAAAGCGCCGTCAGAGAACTCAATCTCTTTCTAGGCGCTTTACATTTGCTGCAAAAGCCTTAATTGTCACATTGTCAGTAAAATATTAGTGCTCCTAGCTAAATCTCTACTCACAGGCCAATATGGATGCCTCAACCATCTCTCAAGGAACGAACCGCTACATGCATGCTGATGTACCCGAGCTGGGCTCGGTTGGCTGGAACGGGATGGCTGTGGTGTCATGGGGATCGCCGGCTGGGCCGGGTTCTGACCTGTGGTCATGGCCGGATGTACGGTGACGATATGTTACCGGGGCTCTTTGGGAATGGAAGTTGGCCGATTAAGTCGTGGTGTTAGACGCTCCTGGTCTCGCTGAGTTATGCACCTGGACGGGTGCAGGCGTTTCCAGGCGATGCGGCCAAGTACGCAAGGCGACGATTACCCAAGGCCCGAGCGGAGCCCGATAGCAGGCTCGTTGTTACGGCTTGTATATCCTGTGTACGGACATTCCCCTGGACATTTGCACCCCGGAAAATTCCTCCACCGGACATTTCCCCCCCCCCAGACATTTCCCCCTGGTGTAGGACATTTCCTCCCCTCCCGTATGGAAATGCCATGATATAAACTGCCTTGTTGACATATCTTGTAAAGAATATTATATAGTATATAATAAACACATTCCTGCATTATAGTCATTAGAAATGCGATCACTGCGGCCCTGCTTTTCGGCAGACCACCAAGTGCAAGGTCGAATCCCTGCCCCGGGCGTCCAGCAGCAGACGCTGTCGGCAGCAGCCGCGAGCGAGTGGCAGTATCCTCGGCAATCGCCGCCACCGCCGCCGCCCCTCCCGACATCGGCACCGCCGGCTACCGCCCGTCCGAACCTCACCGCCGCCGCCGCCGCCACCGCAGTCGTTACTGCACCAGGAGTCACTCGTCGACCGCAGCGCTGGCCGTACCGCCTCCTTTGGTCGTGCTATCGAATCGCCGCTTATACTGAGTTGATTTTATTTCAAAAAAGCGTGAACTTCATTTGATCGTGATATATATATATATATATATATATATATATATGCATTCTTAGTTATACATTCATCAACATGGGGAAACGTCCGGTAGAAATGTCCTACAACCGTATATCCCGCGGTCCCCCTGTAGCGTGTTCGTGGTCCCCTTAAGAGCTGGCGTCTTTCGGCGGAAGCTCTCGACTGTGGTAGACGTCGACTCCGACTATCCAAGCAGTTACTCAGCTAGCTGGATATATAAATATAAATAAATAAATATATATATATATATATTATTTATTTATTTATTTATATATATGCCTCCCCCCCTCTCTCTCTCTCTCTCTCTCTCTCTCTCTCTCTCTCTCTCTCTCTCTCTCTCTCTCTCTCTCTCTCTCTCTCGAATGAACGAACGAACGAACGACACCAAACGAGATTGGAGGACTAAGTTGTCTGCCCCACAAACTAACGGGATTCCGGGCCTGACGCTCGCAATGATGACCGAGCAGGACGAGGCAGAGGCGTACTTGTTGCGCGGCTTCAAGGGGCTCGTGAAGTTACACTGAGTTTCGGAGGAGCGCTGGGCAGCTACACGGGGGGGGGGCAGCCTGATCTGCCCAGAAAGGCCCGTCAGGCTTACCACCACGCTGGACGATGATTGTGGGATCTAGAGGGTTGTAAAACAGGTGGTATCAAGGGGATGTAATATTACATCAGAGATCTTACGGAGAGGGTTTTGAGAGTCAAGGAAGAACATGAAACGAATGCTGCTATAATTTCTCAGACCAAACTCGGTTTACTTCGATAGGCGGTACCGGGACTGCAGAACGATATACTAACCGTACGATGGTGCTTCCTTTGCAGCAAATGTACAGTACCTACAAAAAGATTTAGTTCTCTGAGGGAGGTATATCAAATGCATTATTATTATTATTATTGTTAGCTTCGGTGTAACAGACGTCCTCATCCTGAAGTAGTTGGTCTCTAAAGTACCGACGTGTTCGCTCAGGAACGAAGCCCGGAATCGAGCGTGGGCGCCTCGCACCTAGCTGAAATTAACGTGGAGGCTCATGGAATACGCGTGATGCAGGCAATGCAAGCCACAGAGCTGGAGACCAGAGTGCCGCCGCCACACGGACACAGCGATTCCTTCAGCTGCCGAGAGTACCGAGCACCGAGGTTACGCATCCGTGACAGACAGCAAACTCTCCGGTTCAAGGTGCTTGGGCTGTGGTTTAGGCGGGTGCTTTTCGCGTACGTGCTAGAGCAGACCCTGGCGTGCAGCGGCGCGCTACCAGGTACAAACAGGTGGTGATTAGTTGAAGGCCAATGCGGGCATTTCGGGCATTGCGGGCATTGTGCTCGACGATAATGGCAGCACGAGGCCCATTGTTCGAAGTGGATTGGTACCACCAGGGAACCCGATTGTTCAAGGGCTGCCGTTCGATGCGCGCGCGTGCACGGAGACAACCGCTACGAAGTGTCACCCCCCTAGAACGGGTTCGCTCGGAGATGAGTGGAGCAGCAATCCTGAGGTGGAGCAGCAACAGCGTGAAACCTAGACGACGATGTGCTGCTCAGTGTGGAAAGACGACGATGTGCTGCTCAGTGTGGAATGCCCCAGCTCCAATTTTTGCTGGCTAAGGCTCTACCATTCGGAAAGAAAGGGGAAGAGATAGAGGAAGTAGCTATACATTTATAATCCCGAGCGAAGGCCTGGGGAGCGGATGCTGCGAGGCTCGAGGATCAGGCCGAATACAGGGGCCGACAACTGCAGTCCAGAGCGGAGCCAAACCCCAGGAGCCAGGAGGTCTGGGCCTACGAGGAGCCACGGTGGCTACGGCGGCACCAAATCACGGAGGAGCTCTTCCAAAGCGGCTGCCGACGCTAATGGAGCCTGGCATGCCATCCCCTCCTCCCACCGAAGGCGGAAGGGTAATCTGAGCCTTCGGTCGGGCTTGGCCAGGAGCAAGAATTGTACGGGTGAAGGTCGGGAAAATGCTGCGAAAACTGGTCCGGCAATCGAGCATCTATTTGCTTAGGGTACTTTTCAGAAGAAAAGCATGCTGGGAAATGGGATCGAAATTTCGACGATTTCCCATAGCATGAAAAAAGAGATTGTATAAACAACCCCGTCTAACCCGGAAGTAAATTTGAAACAACATATCTACAATTTATAGAAAAAAATATCTCAGCATCGCGTGCGACTCGTGTCTCATACTGTTTAAACTGTGTAGATCGATGTACGTGGTTGCAGCTTCTTGGTGTGCATGCTTATGACTTTTAAGCAGATTCATTTACAGTTTAGCTTTGTTGATTTGCAAAATTCACAGCTCGGCAAATAAGTCGCAGATCAACGTGAAATTTGAAATGAATTCAGCTTTGCTTGTATTTCACTTCGATAGGTTAATTTTTATTTTGGTGGAAAAGGTGTGGCTACATATATCATCAAGGTCATGGTTTTCTTAGACATGCATAACAATACTTACCCAACCGAAGTCACAAATACACTAGGGCAGTGCTAAACCCGTGCTTCAAATTGCCTCACGTTGATCTGTGGAGATATTTTCTCGCGCAGCGGTACCCAGTGAGATCCTAACAGGCCGGGGATCTAACTTCACCGGAAAGTTGTCTATTGAGCTTTGTGGACTACTATACGTTAAACCCCACAGAACCAGTGTGTAGCGCACACTCAGACAGATGGCTCGCTTGAACACGCACACGCACACACAGAAACACAAACACACACACACACACACACACACACATAAACACACACACACACGCGCGCGCGCGCGCGCGCGCGCGCACGAGAGCATTCAAACTGACGACACGCCCAGACATATACAAAACAATGCACCGCCCCGTACGCATGGATACATTGGCTCGGTTTTCTCGACGTGCTTCCTTGGGTCGCCTCTGGAATATTTCCAACCGATGTAGCACAATTTTTCTAGTGCTAACAGCTGATACATCGGAAGAAGAGGACGCGCACATTCGCTACTCGAGCTGCGACCGGCAACGTGCAGTAGCAGCAGCAGCAGCAGCAGCGGCAGCAGCAGCGGGGAATGGTCGTTCGATTTGAAGGAATACCGAAGCACCGCTCTCATTTGCCGATATCGAAACTAAGACGACGCTGCGAGTGGCTACTTCGCGTCTCCTCCTTGTTTTTTCAGCTCCGAGTGACCCTGTTGGAGTGCTTCTTAAATTATTCATTAAACGCTCTCGACTGACGACGTCTAGAGCTACGAGCCGTCCAAGCGGAATGTGCGGCGCCTCACAACCAGGGGCAGCCGGAGTCAGCGTGGCTGGCCGCCCGTGTGCCTCTAGTCTAAGGAGGCAGACAGGCGAGCTAAAATGCCGCTTGAACGGCCACCATCTTGATCGCCCGACATGTTGTGCGGCTGAGCGATTACTGCGGTGGCGTCGGTCGTCGAGCACGGTTCGTGTGACATCAGGGCTACACAGGCAGTCTGCGACCACGCGCGCAAACGGTCCAGATACGCTCTCTGAAAAATTTGCAGACGTCTCGCTGGGCGCGGAGCTAGTATTTAGGTTGTGGAAAACGAGTGCTGTCGGTTCGATTTATTCTACGAGGCCAGAATGGGGTCAAGGCAAACCGGTCTCCGACGGATTAAATAATGAATGACCTTGCGCTTCTCTCTTTGTATGGCACGAGAGCGCTAGAAACCAGGTGACGTTCGAGGCAGCTGTTAGGTAAAGAGAGGCCTAGACGCTCAGGAGCTTTAAAGGCGGAAACAAGAGCAATTGGTCGATCGAGCTTGCTCGGCTCCTGGAGCCGAGTCCATGCCGACGCTCTGGCGCCGCCGCGGCGAGCCGCTGCCACCGCCTGTACTGACTCTTTATTGGACTCATTAAATTCCTTGAACTTGAACTCTTCCCGGTTCGTCTCTGTCGTTGGGTCGCTATGCACGGTAGTTCACTGTGTTTTTGCTGCCAACTCAGCCACGGGGCATTAATCTATCACCAGGCGCACACCCCGAACCGCTAGGAAACGAGGCACGCCTGCAATTATGCATGCACACGTTTCAAATAGAACAGCCGCTAGGCTCGGCGGAACCATCGAGGGGAAAGAAACGGGTGAACTTCTTGATCTACCGGCTGCGAAGGTTACCGGGTGGTCGGCTGACGTACAGCGGTAAAACCCACGTCGGACCAATGAACGTTCTCGGATGCTTCCCAGAACCAAGCTTCCGCTGCACCTCTCTATCGGACGGCGGTGCTCTCCGAGCGCCCCAGCACTATTCTAACTGACCTGAGTGTTAGCGGAGCCATCAGAGCGCTTTCACCATTCTCGCATTTTCTCGCGACATCACTTGCCTCGTCGCCCACTGCTACAATTGGTGATCCGACCTGACCTCACTGGCAGAATGCTGCCAAGCGACGCTAGCAGCAGTTCTTGAGGAGCGTACACACCCGACCGAGGGCACCGTGCTTGATCGCCAGATTGGCTTTAGTCCACTGCAGGCACTCAGCTCGCTAGGTCGAAAATGCGTGAGCTAGAGAAAGTAGACACACAAGGCAAGGACTAACTGTCCACTGGCAGGCAAAGGAGGAGTGCTGTAGAGCGTACCAAAATCTCATCGCAAAGGCGAAGTCTGGCTTCTTGGCCAACATTTTTGAAACACAGATGAACACTTTGACAAAAATGCTGATGTGGACAATCAACCGTCTCCTCAACCAGTCCCAAAAGAACACTTTATCTAGCAATGTCTATGCGACGATCTTGCTTGATGATCCGTTATCCATCGTCTTTATCAGAAAGATAGACAATTTCATTGAGGCCGTCCTGAAGGTAACAACATCTCTACTAAACTCCACGTCCTCAGTAGGATTTTCTTAGGGCTCAAATACCTCAATTCCATGCAGTGCCTCTGTATCTGAATTTGGGCTACTGAATAGCTACCTCATCTTGGAAGTTCGTCTCCCAGTCTCAAATAATAGCCCCGTGGGCCATATTTAGACATTCCTAATTGGCAATGCACAGATCTGCAGCAGTTGCCGCCAATAATAAAAAAAATACTAACTGACTTAACAGCTTTTTTTGTATAGCGACAGAAGAACCTTTACGGCTATCACCACCGCTTGCAGTGGCGATAAAGGATCGCCCACCGCAGGATTAGAACCCTCGACCACGGGACCGAGGTCGTGAAAAGCAACCGCCTTACCTAGTGAGCCATTACAGTTCACCAACCGGAGTGAACAAGTGTCCTTGACCTCATTTCTTGTCCCTACAACTCTCTAATGGTTGCCGTCAGGCTTTGAAAAGGCAATACTAGACCAGGAGAAATTAAGCAACTTCCGCTATGGCTCCACAGTGCCGTTCCTATCAAAGGCAGAAACGACTAGTGGCCGACCAGCTAAGCTCGGACATGAAAATTTGAAATCTAGCAGGTAGGTTCTATCATGTTTTAGAGCTAATTACGAAACTATGTCAGCATTGCTACGGGTGTATAATGGCCTTCTCATAAATGCACACTCTCCGCGTTAGGTTTGCTTGATCTTTCAGGCAGCGTGTGATACTGATCATCACCTAGTCTTTCTTAAGCGCCTCAAATCTTGCGGTGGAATCACTGGCACTGCGCTGCACTACAAGGGTTCAGGTTCTATCTCAGTGGGAGATACTGGAGCAGTGACGTCAGCGGGCCTGCACTGGGCTTGATTCACCTCTTTTCACAGTGTATTCTCTTCCTCTTGCAGACATCATCGCCAAGCACAATCTTGGCTTTCATTCCTATGCTGATGACATCACTTCCGGTACTCATGCTTGGATCTTTCTCGGCATTCTTGCACGTCAACCACTTTCGCCTTCCTTACAGCATGAATTGCCGACAATCCGATATGGACGGGATGAAAACTTCTCACATCATCCGCTCTTCTCGCTCAATACGTTTAGCAGTTCCTCAAATACAATAGAGACCTTGCCTTTAGCTCCTAAAGGCTGGAACTCACTCCCGACTGACGTCGCGACATCCAGCGACTTGACGACCATTTAAAAAGGAGCTAAAACTCGCGCGTTCTTTAGAGCATTCACTTGGTCCTTGTTATTTGTCCTTGGTGTGCTCATACATGCTGAAACTGTGTGAGCTACCACTTGCCATAGTATTTAGGTTGACACTGCACCTGTTACAAGTAATACGTAAGCATCCTCTATATCAATGTATAATTGTTACTATGTATTATTATTTACATATTTAAAGTACATAAACAAAAGATTAAGTTATCTGAGAGCACTATAAAAACACAGCGATATTATTATTATCAGTATCGCTACGCTACTCAAGGGGTTTGCAAGCAGTCGCGCTTTTTAAATTGGTATCACGCTACCATGCGGCTAATTTGATTGAAAGTCGCTTTCTCAGAAAAGCAAACGCAGTAAATGTGTTCGCTAAACGCGAAATCACGTGCCTAATCAAAGCCTGAGATAATTAAATGCGTGATTGCTGTATTCAAATGCAAAGAACTCTAAAGGAAGCATTTGCGTCACGTTCTCTTACTCACCGACAGGGGACCAGTGTTGTTTAGGTCGGAGACCGTAAAACGGAGGCCTCCGCTAGTCAGACCAGAATGTTGAATGCAGCCGCGAGCGTTCATTTAGTGATGCATTTAAAATGAAACACTCAAAACCGCACGCTTCCTAACCTCTGACTTTTCGTTGTCACTTAATATTTTCTAATTTGAGAATTAATTAAGCTGATGTCAACAGTCCGTCGTCGAGGAATCCCGCTCCCGTGCGTAGCCAGACGGTCTCGAGAGACAGATATAGCCGCAGTTGAACAGAGCCAAGCGTATGGCGATTGTACTCGTTTCTGAGGCTCGGAAACATGATTGCTTTCTCATTCTAGAATAGTCTGCACGCGCGAACGATATATCCAAGCAGCTTTCACGCGGCAAGGCAACGTGGTGGGTGTGAGATCTGGCGTTCATTGGTACTGGTCAGCGCTGAAAACGTCAGTTCCGTATTAGCCCCATTTGCGTAAGAGCTTGCAGCTTAGCGGCACCGGACAATATATTTCGCACAAAAAAAGGCCGGCGACCGAGTGCTGTTGGAACGATCACCTCAAGGGCCGGCCAGCGAGCGGTAAAGTACGTCCCGACGCCACGCAGCCGACGACGCAGACGCCGCATTTCGTGCAGGGACTGATATTATCTGCACCTCTACAACGAGCAGCTCGTCACTGCACACTCGAACTCCGCTCCGCTGTTTCATAGCAATTTCGTCACGGAGGACAGAGCAAAGTTCTTCCGCCGACTCACAAGGGCCACTACGGCTGAGCTCCTTCACACCTAGCTGAACTGCTGCGACACCCGTTTCAGCCTCCTGGTGCATGCAGGTCCTCTACGGACAATAAGTTCGATTGCTCGATTGCTCCGCTTAGAGATCGTTGGCGTCAGAAGCTTGTTCTCCACTGGTCCGCTGGACTGCGGAGCTCACATCCGGAATTCTCACGCAACGACACAACTGCTCTCCTGCTGCCGACTATTGCACATCCTTTCCAGCCGTCCTGAGCTGCTAAAGCATGTTACTCACTACCTCAACTGCTCTCTTGACTCTGCTACTACGCCTCCCACTTTCTCTTTGTTGCGTAAGATGAAGTGTATTGGCTGCCGAATACGGACCGAAATCCGTATAAGCTGCGAGTGCACTATAGAAAAATCCTCTGCGTAACACATACACAGTTTTTGTGGCTCTGTGGAGCAACAGTTGGAGATGCATACATACATACTAACGCTGCGCCACCTTCACGCTAGATGGAAGTTCGCCATCTTGCCACGTGACACAAGTGCGCCATCTTGCTGCGTGATGGCCATCGTCGCTTTAGTTACCGGAAATAAGCCAGTGCTTTCTAGCTTCACGTTTTTCTCAGCGATTGAGGGCCAAAACAGTGTATGACATGGGGAGGACGGAAGCTTCGCAGAATATATTTCGCTCCCCTAATGCATTTCGGCGCGCTCTCTTTGGGTCCGTCGCGGACTCGGAAACCCGCGTGCACGTCGCGCCGGCTCAGAGGCGGAGCAGTTCGACCGAACGGCGGCAATGTTCGCTCGCTGAGAGGCCCGCGCAGTGGACGGGCAGAATGCGGACGCTCGTAGGTGCTAAGCGAGCGGCGGAGGCTTAGGCCCCGGTGCGAGCGTGGAGAGACGCTCTCGCTCGTCAGCAGTCGAGCCGCGGCGGCCAGCGTCGGTGCAGCAGCGCCGCCTCGCGGAGGACTTACGTTCGTATCGCAATCGACGCCGCGGAACGTGCACGAAAGTAGCGTGCCGTTGACCGACACAGACGAATTGATGGCAGTCCCGTCCGTCAATTTCCACCCACCGTAACGAGTGAAGTTGTACAGGTTGAAACCGGAAGCAGACGACGCGTTCGTACTGCTGTGGGCTGTCGTCGTCGTAATAGACGCCGTTGTCGAACTCGTCCCCGACGAAGCGGACGAGTCGTTCGCGTACATTTCCGTCGTGAACATATCGTATTCTGGCTCGCACAGGATAAAGCGAAGGCGGGCGATCGGGCGCGCGTTCTCGCGAGATCTCGCGCGGTGCGCTCGAGCTCGACAGAGGCCGTCCGGCGGGCGGCGGTAGCAGCCGTAATGGCGGCGACGTCAGCCGATGGTGCCGAGGAGGCCAGAGCTAGCGCGCGAATGCCGATAGTTAAATGAGATATAATTAATGTGTGCAGCACTCTGCGAGAACGCATTTCCTATCCAAGCGCTTTGCATGTGCCGCAGAGTAGTTTTTAGCGTTCGGCGCCGCGAATGGCAACGGTCGCAGGCTTGCGTTCGCAGTAGTTGCGACCGCAACCTCAATCCGCGGCCGGAAGCGCCGGCGGAGGCACCGCTGATTGGTCCGCGATGCGCGCTCGCTCAGTCGTCGTCGCGGCGGCGGCGACTCTCGCACCGCCCGCGTCGATCGCTGATAATAAGGCCGCGCGGCTCTTTTGCCTCGCGACCGCCGCCGTCAGAGACGGAGACGCCGTAGAGCGGCGGCCGCGTTCTGGCGGCGCTGACGTCGCGCGCACGGGATGAAAGAGAGAATGAGAGAGAGAGAGAGAGAGAGAGAGAGAGAGAGAGAGAGAAAAAAAGAGAGAGAGAGAGAGAGAATGAGAGAGAGAGAGAGAATGAGAGAGAGAGAGAGAGAGAGAGAGAGAGAGAGAGAGAGAGAGAGAGAGAGAGTGAGAGAATGAGAGAGAGAGAGTGAGAGAATGAGAGAGAGAGAGTGAGAGAGAGAGATAGAGAGAGAATGAGAGAGAGAGAGTGAGAGAGAGAGAGAGAGAGTGAGAGAATGAAAGAGAGAGAGTGAGAGAGAGAGAGAGAGAATGAGAGAGAGAGAGAGAGAGAGAATGAGAGAGAGAGAGTGAGCGAGAGTGTGTGTGTGTGTGTGCGTGCGTGTGTGTGTGCGTGTGCGTGTGTGCGTATGTGGTGAGAATAGTCGCTCAGACCAGTTGCACGGAGCGCGCTAGCCAGGCGACATTGCGCCAAATTCGGCAGCAGACGTCGCGGCGGGCCAACGCACGCTCCGCGGGCAGGCGCCTCAGCCGACGGGTCGAAGGCGACGTCACGATGCGCGGCTGCGCTGCTGCGTTGAAACTCGGCGCGCGTCGCCATCGGCCGCGGTGGCAAAAGCTGCAGCCGCCTCCGCGGCGGCTGCTGCAGCCGCCGCGAGGCTTCCGACCGCCGAGAGTGCGAAGTCCGCGAGGCGGCGCAGCGCGCGCGCGCACTGCGCCGCGCCGCCTTTGCGCCAGCGGCGCCTGGGCGACGAACGGCTGAGAGTGCGCACAACGTTCGACGCGTCGCTGACGGAGCGAAGCGTCACGGACGTCGCGAGAGCCAAGTTCGGGCCGAGCGAGCGAGCGTACCGGCGTAGTAGTCGAAGGGTGCCGTGTTCATCTCCTGCTCGGCCTGCATTTGCTGCTGCAGATTCGACTGATCTTCGATCGATAGAAGCGACCTTTTCCATCTGGAAACGAGCGCGCGCGCGAGAGCCCCGCCGTCGCCGCTGCGGCGAAGCATCCGCTTGCGCACGCGCGCGCGAGCCGGTCCGGCTGCCTCTCGCTGACGACGCGCGACGCGATTGAGTGCGTGTGTGCCGCATCGTTTGCTGGCCAGCGATCGTAAGAATAGAGTCCATTTACGAAAAGAACGCCGAGACTACGTGCAGATGCTAAGTCGTTTATACTAGCTCAAGTTTCATCGGCGAACCATACAGCGAGGCAGCTCCTCGAGAAGAAGTGTGTAGTCGTTTAATTGTTGTCTTCGTCGCGGGCTCCCGAGGCGGCCTCCGGCCGTCGTTGTGCGCTTGTCGCTAGCGTAGTTTTGCGACCGCTGGCGCCGACTCAGACCCGCAGTTCTGCGTACAGTGGCCCGCGCTCGGCGCGCACTCGCACAGGGTGTACATCCGGAGCCCGAAGCGCTCGTCCAGGGCTCGTCCAGGCCGGTAGGCGACATTTCGCAGTCGCGCAAAGGCGAGTGCCCCGCTTTTGATGGCGCGATCGGCTTAGCGAGGTTCAAGCGGCGATCTCACGACGCTTGACCTAATTCCGGCGGTGGCAGCCATCGAGAGAAACGCTCGTTCTTACGCGAAGAAGTCCATTACGTGCGTACGCATACTGAAACTGTGCATGCTGCCACTAACCACGCTTGCATGCTGACCCCACGCATGTTGCCCCTAACCATATTGTGCTTGTTGTCGTTGAGCATGCTATCACTAACCATTCGATCGTGCTTCCTTTGCAGCAATTGTAAAGCTCCTAGAAAGAGACTGAGCTCTCTTAGGCCGTAAGCACAGCGGTTCTCAACCTGTGACTCGCCATCCTTTTGGGGGTCAACGACCCTTTCACAGCGGTCGCCTAAGACCATTGGAAAACACGCATTTTCACATTTTGCACACAATAATGTTATGGTTGCGGGTCACCACAACCTGAGGAGCTGCATCAAAGGGTCTAGACATTAGGAAGGTTGAGAACCTTGATTGCTTTTTGAAGGTTGATTGCTTGGTTGAGAAGGTTGCTATTTCAAATGTATCGTTATCACTATTATTATTATTGCCATTAAATATAGCCAGAAGGCGTAAACGTTCTAAAAGCACTTTGCGGTGACCAATCTGCCTGGAAGCGCAGGAGGAGGTGCTCTCACACGTGACCGCAAGCAGCCGGAGGAGGTGTTCTCACACGTGACCGCAAGCAGCCGGAGGAGGTGCTCTCACACGTGACCGCAAGCAGCCGGAGGAGGTGCTCTCACACGTGACCGCAAGCAGCCGCAGCATCCGAAACACTTGAATAGTTCCGATGTTCCTGGAGCCGATGATGCCGCGCAGCAGCACAGGAGGGCACGAGCCGCTCCACGAGCTGCTCAGCCGAAGGGAAACGGGTACAATTTAGGAAACGAAACCGGCAACCGGTACAATTTAGGGCGAGCGCAGAGCATCTGCGGTGCATTCACCAACGAGCGCTAGGGACGACGACACAGCAGGTGCAAGATGCGACCAGCGGCAGCGGCATTAGCGGCTCCGTCGTGCCAACGTTTCTAGCCGGTGGATTGACACAGAGTACTTGTACGCGAGACCCGCAGCCTGCCGCTCCGTCGCCTTCGCGTAAAAAGCGTACGCGCCGCGCACTGGCCCGAGCGTTCCGAATAGAGCATTCCGATACGCTCATTGAAGCGCAGTGACGATTACGCCACCTGGCGACGCAATAGTGATCGATGGCATATCGAACGGGCGAGACGAAGAAGATAAGGCGGTTGGTTACAGTAGGACTCGCGCCGTTGGTCGGACAGTTGCGACCGCAGCGGGTTGCCGCCGAGCGGTGGCCGCGCACCGCTCGGTGGCAAGCCTCTCCTTCCGTCCGCGCTGTAGCTATCTCAAGAGCTGCAGCCGCAAGATGGCGAGAATCCGTCGCTCCTGCCTTAGGAGCAATTGCAAACTGTCAAGACTCTTAGCGCGCGCTGCGAGTGCCGGCGTAGCCTCGCTGATTAGGAGCGTCCGTCTAGTTAGAATCTTTCGCCACGATCCGTACGCATCGTCGGCGGGATGGATCGGAGGCAGCGGAGGCCACGTGAATCTCTCGCGCATTCTCGCGACCAGCTCCTTTATCTGGCAGCCATGTTCGCACAGCTAGCCCCACTCATCGGATCGGATCGGAGGTAGCGTCATTATCGACCAGCTCCTCTATCTGGCGGCCATGTTCGCCCAGCCAGCCAATCAACGCACGGCCCGACGCCCGCTAACTGAAATCGAAGTTCCTGACGCGTCTTCACGTCAAGATATGCGACCCTACGACTACGTGACGACTGTAAGGCTGCGCGATAAGTGACGTGGCCACCGAGTGATAAGGAAAAGGCTGACCGAATCAAAAATAAATTCGAAAATAAATTCTAAAAGAATCGAAAAGGGTTAGCAACCCAATCGTCGTCAGGTGCGCGCACGCGTGCTTTTGTTGCCGAATTTTTCCCGATGTGGCTACTCGCTCCTTTGACTGCTGCACGGCAGCCTCCGAAGCAAGCAAGCAAGCGGCGTTGTCGTTCGCTCGTGGCGCCGCCGCCGCCGCAGGGGCTCGGCGCTTGCGGCTCGAGGCGTCCCGCCCGCGCCGCGCCGCGCCGAAGTGCACTCGCGCGCGCTTGCCAAGCTCACCGGTTGTAGTTGCATATGGTGACGGCCGGGAAGGTGACGTTCGACAGCAAGTCTACGCTCACGGCCGTAATGGTGTCCCGCTGAAAGTACTTGATGATGTCGCTGATGACGTAGTACAGCGCGATGCCGAGCATCGAGCAGATGAGGATGACGCGAAAGACCATCAGGCCGACCTCGAATTTGTCTTGCAGCTTCTCCCGCTCCTCTGTCCGCTCCACGTACCGGCGCAAGCTGCGCAAGCTGCGCGAGCCCGCGCCGGTTGCTGCGCCCCTGTTAGACAGCATCGCTTCCTCGAAGGTGCGAAGATTCACTCGGCGACGACGTGATGCCACCGACCGACTCTTGCCGCCAACGTCGAACGGCAGTGCCTCCTCCTCCGTTGAATGGCGTCAATGTCGAAAGGAGGTGCGCGCTCTCTCTCTCTCTCTCTCTCTTTCACCGAAAGCCGCTCGATGCCGATCGATGAGCGGATGTATGCACAACGCCGCGGATGCTGACGTAAGAATTCCGGTTGTTCACGCGTATGCCGCTCTCTCTTTCTCTCTCTCTCTCTCGCCTGATCGCGGCTCGCACCCTTCGCCTTCGCCATCACCATCGCCGCCACCGCCGCCGCCACCGCCGCCGCCACCGCCGCCGCCACCGCCGCCGCCACCGCCGCCGCCGCCGCCGCCGCCGCCGCCGCCGCCGCCGCCGCCGCCGCCGCCGCCGCAGCGCAACGCGCGGCCACGACGCACGAGTTGTCGCGAGCGGTTCTGGCAAACAGTGCAACCTCCTCAACCTTCCTCGCTTTGCGCGACGCCGCCGTTTGTTTAGCCGCGCCACCGTTTAGTTTGGCCGCGCTCACCGCAGGGTTTGCGGTGAGCGCGCGGCCAGCGCAGCGATCGTTTCGCCGCGCGCGTCTCGCTCCGTCCGCGCTCCTTTCCGAGTCGCGCGCGACGGGGGTAGGCGGCGCTAGAGGGAGGATTGGCTCTTTCGCCAGCACCCACTTGCCGCCCCCTTGCCGCCGCCGCCGAAAGCTGTAGGAAACTGATGCAACTTTTGACCTGCTCCGCTCGTTTTTCCTCGCGCGCGGCGCGAGCAGCTCGACTGCCGCTCAATCGGGGCTCAGCGGAGAGCGCTGCGCAGCCCGATGCGCACTCTCCGCTGGTGTCGTGAAAAAAACTAGCTCAGTAAGACTTACAAAATTTATTATCGACGGTTCCTGAATTCAAACATCTCGTCATCGGATACGTGGACAATTCATCTTTGTGCACCGTAAATGCCAAAGCCAAGCTGTGGACAAGCACTTGTGCTCCGGAAGTTGGGCTAAATGGCGGTCCACTATTCGAGCCGCACGAAGAGTCATTGCTGTACGGCGTAGCCGTTGTAGGTCACCAATAATGCTCAGGCAATGTCGAAAAGATATCCGCGAGTGGTTTATGCAAAATTTTATTCAATATATCCATTAGGACCGTTTAAATATATATTATATATATTCACTATTAAATTGATTTAGAAATTAAAAGCTACAGATTAAATGATTTACTGTTAAACATATCTAACACGACTTATTTTAGTATCTATGGGAACTTATTAAATTCCGTTTGGACTAGCTAGTCCGCGGGATATAATTGTATTCCAATTAGGTGGCATATATATAAGCACATATATATATACATGTTTGTATTTATTTATATATATATATTATGTATTTATAACTCAAGCTTTTTGTGAACTCAAGTTATTTGGCTTCTGGACAATAAAATGTCAGCCGAGTGCCGTTAATCGCTAGCTCCCGCCGACCAAGCGTCCTTGGCCTTCCTCGGCGAGAGGGAGGCACGGATGAGACTCGTGCGCGCGAGAATCTTTTTGAAAGGTCAACGCTTAGGGTAATTACTGACGTTTGAGTAGTATGATCTCGCGGATAGCAGCAGTCGTGGATACGTGTCGAGCCGTGCATTAACGATATGACCGCCCACAAGTTCCGCTATGCGTCTGTAAACCAACCGGTCAAGCAGCGCCGCGTCCGCAACCGTAGCCACAATCGCAGTCACTGGTCGCGCGCCGCCGAGTCACCGCCGCTCGCGCCGCGACATCGCCGCCGCCGCATGTTCGTTCTGCTGGGGCGATGGCGATCGGCGCGCCGAGAGACTTGACAGCGGCGGCGGTGGACTACGAGAAGTATTATTCCACCATTCCGCCATCTTCGTCACAGTGAGTCGGGTCAGCGCAGCAGCAGACGCGTCGCTATAGCGGGTTTGCGTGTCGGATCGGATCGCGCTCCGCGATGACGACGACGACGACGTGCCGAGTCCCCGGTCAAGGTCGCCGGCGGCGGCAGGATGGTGTGCGTGCGGGCCAAGCGGACGCGTCCGTGCGCCTGCGAGCCGCGTTTCCGGTTTCGCTCAGAGCTTCGGAGCTCAGAGCTCAGAGCTTTCGCTCAGAGCTCAGAGCTTTCGCTCAGAGCTCAGAGCTGCGGAAAGAGGCGCTCGCCGGCGGCTCTTTCGACTCGTCTTCAGAATAGCGGCGGTCGCATCGCCGCAAGCTTCTTCGCACGCTTGAGCGAGCGCCGAAGCACGGCGCGCAAAGGCCGGCCGTCGCGAGCCGAGGCAGTGGCAACGGCGCGTTGCCGCTGCGACGTCGCCGGCGACGAGCCCCGAGAGCGAGGCGGCTGCGGCGCTCATGCCGCCGCCGCCGCCGCCGCCGTCTCGCTTTTGAGCCTTCTCAGTCTGTCGTAGCGGTCGGCAGACGATGCGGAGTAGCTCGTCTGCGGCGGGGTATGAGGAGAAGGACGATGAACTACCACGAAGGAGGGCGCGAGGCAGAATGGAAGGGATCGCGAAGCAGCAGCCGCAGCGCGTCGCCGCAGCAGCCGGCCGACGTCGGACCTCCTCGAGGCGGCCGCCGCCGGTGCGAGCGCCGCCGCTGGCGACGCGCGTTCGACCGGTCGCGTATTGACACGCGTCCGAATTCCGCGCAGGGAAGGAAGAATGCAGGGGGGGGGGGCGCGCGCACGAACGCGAGAAGGCGATTAATTAGTCGTCGACATTGTTGACATCCTGGTGCAGCGCCGGCCAGTCGGACGCCTGACGTGGCCGACATTGAACCGGCAATGACCGCTAGGGTCAAGGGCGTGCAGCAGCCGCAAACCGCCTGACGGCGACCGGCCCGAACGCAGCGACTGGATTGGCTGGCTGAATGTAAAGCTAGTAGCGAGTCGAGTGTTGCTAGGGCAGGTTGAGCGTTGCTAGGGCAGGTCAGGCAGGTGGCAATAGCTGGATCGCATCGGCTGCAGCCGGCGTGTTTTGAAGAGTTTAAACGCGGTCGCCAATCGTCTAGCAAGTCCTGCTACTCGCACGCTCGATTCGGAAACGGGCCTCCATCTCCGCCGCATCTCAGGCGTCGTACGCACCCGCTCAATGGGAGAGAGAGCGGGGAGAGGGTGAGAGAGAGAGAGAGAGAGAGAGAGAGAGAGAGAGAGAGAGGAGAGAGAAAGAGCGAAGAGAGAGAGAGAGAGAGACAGAGAGAGACAGAGAGACAGAGAGACACAGAGAGAGACAGAGGCAGAGAAAGAGATAGAAAGAGACAGAGAGAGCGTGTGAGAGAGACAGAGAGACACCGAGAGAGAGAGAGAGAGAGAGAGAGAGAGAGAGAGAGAGAGAGAGAGAGAGAGGAGAGAGAAAGAGCGAAGAGAGAGAGAGAGAGACAGAGAGAGACAGAGAGACAGAGAGACAGAGAGACACAGAGAGAGACAGAGGCAGAGAAAGAGATAGAAAGAGACAGAGAGAGCGTGTGAGAGAGACAGAGAGACACCGAGAGAGAGAGAGAGAGAGAGAGAGAGAGAGAGAGAGAGAGAGAGAGAGAGAGAGAGAGAGAGAGAGAGAGAGAGAGAGAGAGAGAGAGAGGGAGAGAGAGACACTCACACAGAGACATAGAGAGGAAGAGACAGCGACAGACAGAGACAGCGATAGAGAGAGAGACACATACAGACAAAGAGCGGCGCGTGCGAGCGGCAGCCGAGCAGGAGCGACAGCAGCAGACGCGAACATAAAGCGAATCACGGCAGATGCCGAGAGGAAGCAGCCTGCAGCGCACAGCTAGTCGGCGGACTGCAGCGCTGCTCCGAAACGCCACGTCGCAGAGCAGCGCTGCTCCACCACGGTCGGAGCGCTCTGCTTTTCTTCTTAATAATAATAATAATAATAATGATGTACTTGATAAAGCGCCCTCAGAGAACCTAATCTCTTTCTAGGCGCTTCACATTTGCTGCAAAGGGAAATGCAATGGAATTGTAAGTAAAATCATGCTTGAAAAAAAATGAATAATATGGTTAGGGGTGACATGCACAGGGTCAGCATGCAAATGTGATTAGTGGCAGCATGCACAGTGTCAGCACGCACAAGCGCATCAAGGACGAATCACACGGACCCACTAAATGCTATCCTAAATAGGTGTGTTTTTAGGTTCCTTTTAAATGTGGTCAGGTCAGGGGATGTTCGAACGCAAGTCGGGGGTGAGTTCCAGGCTTTGGGAGCATACGAACTAAATGCACGGTCTCCAAAGGATTTAAGGTTTGTACGAGGAATTTGTAGACTATTGGATTTCGAAAAGCGGGTGGTACGGTGCTTGGCCTGATGGGGTAGTATATCTGACAGAGAGGCTGGAGCCATAGAATGAAGGGACCTAAAAGTGAGCGACAAAACCTTGAAGTCAATCCGTTGCTTGACTGGTAGCCAGTGCAGGTCGGCGAGATGTGGAGTAATGTGGCAACTGCGACTCTCACGACAGACAAGCCTAGCTGCAGAATTTTGCACCAGCTGCAATCGCCTGATCGCACATGCTGGTAGGCCAGTAAGCAGTGAGTTGCAGAAGTCGAGACGGGATGTCACGAATGCATGGACCAACTTGGACTTGGTATCCTTATCTAAACAAGCCCGAATTTTAGCAATGTTATGAAGCAGAAAATAGGCAGATTTGACTGTGGAGCTGAAATGGTCGTCTAACGAGAGGTCGCTTTGGAATATGACACCTAGATTTCGAGCTGATTCGACAGGAGATATGCTGGCAGAGCCAATTTTGAGAGTCAGCCTTTCCAGTCTCTGAATCACACTGGGTTTGCCCATAACTAGTAAGTTAGTTTTATCATTGTTTAATTTTAGAAAATTTGCTGCCATCCATGTGCGGATGTCATCAATGCATGCAGCAAGTGAGTTTAGAGAATTCGAGGTGCTCGAAGGCTGTGAGGGATCAAAGCAAAGGTACAACTGAGTGCCATACGCATATAAGTGAAAGCCTAGATTGTGCTTGGCAATCACATCAGCAAGAGGGAGAGTATAAACCGTAAAAAGAACCGGACCTAGCACGGAGCCCTGAGGTACTCCATATTTCAGAGGTACATCGGATGATCATTGTCCATTCACGTCAATATTCTTCCGGCCGGAATGCACCAGAGAGCGGCGAGAGGGCGTCTGTAAAAGAAGAACTGACCTTGGCCACGGAAAGAGGTTCCTCGTCCTCATTCGATTGCGCCAATAGGATGCCTGTGGCGGCCCGGCCTGCCCGGAAGAGATGAGCAAGTGATGCCAAGTTAGTGTGCAGCGAAGTGATCCTGCGCGCGTGCGCGCGAGCGCTCCACCTGCGGTGGCAAGTGCAGTACAATTGCGGAGGCTTGGCATTTTTTTCGGGGCAAAGCATTTTCGCTTGAGAGATTTCAGTCGGCTGCCGATCCGTCGCTGCGCCATCACGCCCAGAGGGGACGGATTACGACCGGAAGACCATTTGTCTCAGCTTGGAGTCAACGAAAAAGGTTCAAATAATGGAGGGGAGCGTGGTTGCCACATGAGTCAGCAAAAACCAAAAAAGCTCGGACTTTTGCTTCAATCCAATACATAAAACATGCATTAACTAGTAGCAACTGTGAAAAAAGTCAAGGGAGACTTTAACTTTGCATTGGAACACGGAGCTGGATGTTCAGCGACCTAGCTTGTGAGCCCGCCTCACTGACTGCCAAGCTTACAAATCTTTTTTAATGGAACAAAATACACATTGGAGCAACGAAAATGTTTTTTTTTTCAAAATTAAATTTAATAGTTTTCTTTTAAAGCGAGTGTAAGTTATTTTTTCTAAAATTTATTCATGCGCGCCGAAATAGTATCGGGCATTACATCAGCGTTGAGCTGCGCCTAACTACAGTTTCGAAGCCAGAATTTTCATTTAGGAGTGAGACCTGCAGATATTTTTAGGTAGGAGGCAAGACTCGCAATATTTTCAAATAGGCAGGGCTTGACCCGCATTAAATTAAAAAATATAGCGCCCCTTGACACAAACTCAATGGTCTCATTGAGTGGTATTAAGACAAAATATTTTCGTCGGCGACGGTAGAGGGGCGCAAAAATTGGTTGCGTTGCCCAGCACGCTGCTGCCACAGAAGGAAGGCGAGGCAAATGCATCCAGGCTTCCTGAGTCATACGAATTACTGCGATACAGCAGCGATACACTGCAATACAGCTGCCATTTCCAAAATAAAAGTAAGAAAGCTGCGGCTTTGATCCAAAATTATACATAATGGCGTTTCGCAGCTCGATATGCGCTAGAGCTAATGGTGGCGATTAGCTGCGCGCGCTTAGCACATCGCGGCTTTAAAAGTTCAAATAATGAGTGCTTACATATTTGATGCTTCACTCTCAAATAGCAGCGCTGAGAGGGCCAGCCGACAGGACAGATTAGGGACTCTCTACCACGGTGGCTTACGAAAAGAAAACTTGCTCCCTGATTCTGTCTTAGTTATATTATTATTATTATTTCTATTTATTTTTATTTTTCAATTAATTAATCAATTAATTTTATTTATTTATTTATATTTATATTATTATTTATTATTTATGTAAAACTATTGTTAGTATTGCGATTCAATTTTGGCCGACTTACCGACAAAAGCAATTAAGTCCCAGCAGCCGGTGATGAGATGGCTTCTAGGCTAGTTGATATATCTCAAATGATCGACCACGTGTCTCTTTGTTGAAAGAGCTTCGATGACTTCCCGTGGATCGATTGAGACAAAGTGAAATTCTTACACTGATCCATAAGGCCCGCAACGAGTTGGCTCCTCCATACCTAACTGAACTGCTCCACCAGTTAGTTTCAGCCTCATCGTGCTATCAGGTCCTTTATGGACGATTAATTAGCTCTTTCATTCCTCCGCTTAATGACCGCTGGCGACAGAAGCTTTTGCTCAGCAGGTCCTTGACTGTAGAACTCACTTTCACGATTCTTACGCAACGACGTCTACTATCCTGCTGCCGACTAGGGCGTTTCTTTCCAGCAGTCCTGAGCTTCTACATCCTTACTACTCATTGCCTCAACTGCCTTCCAGACTCAGCTATGCTGCTTCCCAATTTTCTCTTTGCTGCGTGAGACGAAGACTGTCGGCTTCCCAATGACGGCAACGTGACAGATTCAAGGTTTATTGCAGTTTCTTGGGTGATGTATTATTAGCATAGAAAATTGTAGCGACCTTAAGCACGCAAAGAAAGATTCACACAGACGAAAGTTGAGCTGATGCAGAGAGAGATGCGTGCGCTCCGGAGGCTCGATGGATTCCTGGCTGAGAGTGAAAGCGAAGCGGTGCAGAGGTCGTAAGATGCAACAGCCTCGTTTATCTAACTGCAGCGAGTCATAGCGGCTATCGCCGAGCTTTTAAGGGACAAATCGCATGCTGATAGATTCTAGCCCTTCTACACGGATTTTGAAGTGCGAGCATTCTTTGGGTAGGACTCCAATCATCAGAGAGAGAGAGAGAGAGAGAGAGAGAGAGAGAGAGAGAGAGAGAGAGAGAGAGAGAGAGAGAGAGACAGAGAGACAGACAGACAGACAGACAGACAGACAGACAGACAGACAGACAGACAGACAGACAGACAGACAGACAGACTGACAGACAGACTGACAGAGATAAAGACAGAGATAAAGACAGAGAGACAAAGACAGAGAGAGAGAGAGAGAGAGAGAGAGAGAGAGACAGAGAGAGAGAGAGACACACACACAGAAAGACAGAGAGAGACAGAGACAGAGACAGAGAGACAGAGACTCACGGAAAACCTATCCTAGCCAAAGGTCAAAGTAATTTACTCCACAGTCGAGCTGTGCCAAGCCCAGCTCAGAGTGGTTGGGCGGCGTCGTCTGGCGCGGAGCAAGGGAGCAGCGTCTGCCTCTGGACATTCCTGCACGTCATCAATCGAAGGCAGTCGGAGTGGTACCGGCCACTACCGGCCGGCGCCTTGCTTTCCTAATCAATCGACCTGCGTCATCAAAGGTACCACCTCGGTCGCGAGCCCGGCGGCTGCGGCGGCGACAATCGATACCTCGCTCGAAGCCGTCGATTCGGCTGACATTCGGCCGAATAGCGAATGACAGGTGAGCTTCACTGCACACACCGCCTGAAGCCGTCAGCTGGCCGACGGATTCCGATTACGATCGAGTGCCGACCGAAAGGTCGATCGGCTGGTGCATCGGCCCGTCGGTCGGGCGCCGGTCGAGCGACGATGCTGGACGCCGCCGCCGCAGCGACCAGTTTCCAGTGTCTCTTTCTCTGCGATTAAAGGCGACCGAAGAGCATTCGCCGAAGAGCGGCGCACGCGGGGCGGCAGCGGAACGCACCACCGTTGGCACCGCATGCCGCTGGAAGCCGAGAGAATGGATGAACGCAGAGAACGCTAAAACTTCCGTAGCAGCTCTGATATGGCGGCGCTGCTTGCAGTGTGCTAATTATAATGATGATAATGGTAATAATAATAATAATTTTGCATTTGATAAAGCGCCCTCAGAGAACTCAGTCTCTTTCTAAGCGCTTTACATTTGCTGCAAAGGGAAACGCGATCGGATGACATGGCTAGGGGTGACGCGCACAGGGTCGTGCGTGTCTGAATCTGGTTAGTGGCAGCATGCAACAGTGTCAGCACGAATAAACACATATAAAGAGCTAATCACGGGGACCCACTAAATTTTGTGATAAACATGCATGCAAGTGTGGTTAGTGGCCACAACTAAGGAAACCAGTGCCAAGAGATGGCCCCCGGTGATGGCCCCTCGATCGGTCCCTGGTGATGGCCCCAAGTTGCCCCCCCCCCGTGATGGCCCCCAGACCTTCAGACCTTCAGAGGGTGCTGATTGCGAGCTCTCTTTTCCTGCTGAGAACCTGTTGAATGGGAACGCCCACGCCCGTACCCCGAATTATTATTTTTCATTCCTGATATAGCTTGAGCACGACCAATAGCAAGTGCTCCATTGGATGCAGGATAAAGGAGAACATGATGAAATAAAAGCACGTGATCGAGATAGCTCGTTGCCTTTACTCTCTGCTCAGCCGTAATGTATGCGCTTCTCTTCGATGTGCTCAACGACTGCAGCGGCGGGGGCAAACATGTCGATGAGGGATGGAGCTCTCAAAATGCCGACCACTTCATACCTCCAGGGCTCACCAGCGAAGTCTTCCGGTTGAGACCACAGCCTGTTACAGCCCGCTGCACGTTGATCATTTCCTGTACGTTCTTCTTTTGCCTACAGAGCAGTTGGCAATTTCGCTTGCAAGAGCCAGTAGCCATTTCTGTAATGCCACTGACAACTTTTGAAATTATTACAATGTCGCCTACGCCGCAAACAAAGGCCGCAAACACGGCTGCAGCTGCAGCTCCGCCTAGCTGCGCCTAGGCATTCCCGCAGTGTGCCAACTCATTCAGTTGCCTAATCGCGTCTTGCAGACGATTAGTCACGTGGCTCAGATTGGCCCCACCGTCATGGATTTCACGAAAACTTTACTGACGTCCATAAATGGTGATCGAAGGATTGCGACTAGTCTGAATGTCCGCAATGGCACCGAGTATCAGCACAGCATAGTTGTCACGTGCGCATAGTTGTCACGTGATGGTCGAGTCTCTCGAGCAGAGCACAATGCATCTTCAGCTGAGCGAAGTGGTTTGCGAGAGCCAACTGCTCGTTCTTGCTCGCATCGCACGTCTCATCCGCCAGACTACAGTAATAGGTCGCGGCTTGGTCGTCATCGAGACGCTTGCGAGACGAGCGTTCGCGAATGCATAGACGATGTCCTTCTGAATGTCATCGCGACCTTCTTCGGCGGGGCTCTCAAGTGAGAAATGGCGGACGGCGGGCTCGAAGTACCGCTGGCACAAGTCCTTGAGCAGTTCGAGGAGGCGACGTGATGTTGAGCGAATAATCGACCGACTCGTCACGAGTCAGCGCCAGCAGCTCAGGCGCTCAGGCTCGTTAGGAATCGATTGGCATCGACTGGTCTTATCGGCAAAGTTTGACTTTCAGCTACTGTCACGACAGTCCGTTTCTCGATGCCGTACTTTCCTGTAACGACGTGCACCTCCTCGTTCATCACGTCGCTTGCCCTCTGCGTAGCCTTGCCTTGCCATTTGCGTTGTCTTGCGTTGTGACGGGTGGCTACCTCAGCGCACGGGAAGTTTGCAATCCGCGCCGCCGCCGACCTTCTTCCCGACCCTGACCTCACTGCAGATGGGTCCAAGCCACGCGAGAAAGGGTGAAAGGAAGCGTGGAAAGCAGTTAAACTTCTTCTCTGTGATTAAGAAACACTTCAGCCACTTGTGCGTTTGAAGCCCTGACGACTGAGAGTAACTCGAGACGTTCTCAAAATTTACGGCTTGGGTAACAATGCCGTCCGACGGACGTGTCAGTGGAAGGAGCCGATCCTGAAGTAAGTACGAACGATGGGTTTCGTCGACCTGTCTGCTGCCTTCGACACCATTGATCACGAAGTTCTGCTTGAAAGATTGAGAACAACGATCGGTCTGGCAGACGATGCACTGGCGTGGTTTAAATCCTACTTGTCTGATCGTGTTCAATCCGTGTCGTGTGGGGGTCAGGTCTCAGACATGAGAAGGGTCACCTGTGGAGTCCCTCAAGGGTCTGTACTTGGTCCCTTGCTGTTCTCCATTTATACGCAACCTCTGGGAAAAGTGATTAAGGCCCATGGAATAGGATATCACTTCTATGCTGACGATACTCAGTTGTATTTGTCATTTAAACCGTCGGAATCTGCTGCAGCAACTGAGAAACTGAATGCTTGCCTTGCCGATATTCGATCCTGGATGTCGGAAAACTTCCTGAAATTAAATGACGATAAAACCGAACTGCTTCTCATAGGACACCCTAAGCGTGTGGCTGGATTAAAAGGCTTTGCTGTTCTAAGGTATAGGTGATGCTATTGTGCGACTTTTACCACGTGCTCGTAATCTAGGTGTCGTCTTCGACAGCTGCCTCAATTTCAAAAGCTTCATTCAGAAGACTGCCTCTACAGCTAGCCATCACATCCGATCCCTATCCAAGATTAGAAGCTGTCTCCCACAGTGGCTTGTAAAAAATTTAACTAGCTCTTTAGTTCTGTCTCGGCTTGATTATTGTAATTCCCTTTTGGCTGGGCTACCAAAGAAAGCTATTATGCCACTACAGCGGACTATGAATATGGCTGCAAGGCTGGTCTTCAAGTCCCAGCGGTTTGAGCACGTGTCTCCTTTGCTGAAAGAGCTAGAATGGTTGCCGGTTGAGCAAAGGATACAGAGCAAAGTTCTTACGCTGACCCACAAGGCCCGCCACGGCTTGGCTCCTGCATACCTAGCTGAACTGCTGCATCAGTTTCAGCCTGTTCGCGCCCTCAGGTCCTGTGTGGACAATAAATTAGGTGTCCCATTCCTCCGCTTAAAGACAGTTGGCGACAGAAGCTTTAGCTCTGCAGGTCCTAGACTGTGGAACTCGCTTCCACAATTCTTACGCAACGACTTGTACTCTCCAACTGCCGACTATGGCACATCTTTTTCAGCGGTCCTGAACTGCTACTTCTATGCTACTCAGTACCTCAAATGCTCTCCTAACTCTGCTATGCTTCCCACTTTCTCTTTGTTGCGTGAGACGAAGTCTGTTGGCTACCGAATGCGTACCGAAAGCCGCTTAGGCTGTGAGTGTGCTATACAAAACTCTCCTGCGTAACACCCACATGGTCTTTATGACTTTGTGGAGTTACTGACGGAGATACATTACGTTACATTACAAGTTGAGGTCGTAGAGCAAATGGTAGGTCTCGACACAGAAGGCACGGTCTACAAAGGATTTGAGATTTGTACGAGGTATGGGTTAGCAGATAGACTCCGAAAAGCGGGTGGTACGATGCTTGAGGAGTAGATCTGATAGTTAGGCGGGAGCCAAAGAATAAAGGGACCTGAAAGTGAGTTACCAAACCTTAAAGTCGACGCCCTGCTCGACTGGGAGCCTTTGCAGGTCAGCTAGAAGTTAGAACGCTGGCTTCCTTAGCTGTAGCACTCATGACACGTGCCTAAATTTTCCTTGCCTAAAAGAATCTACGCTCCCTGTCTCTTTGAAATATACAAAATAGACACACTTACTTCATGCGCATCGTATTCCGAACGCTATCCTTCCAACGTCCTCGTGACCTTGTCTGGTATCTTGACACTTCTGTCATCCTTCTACCCTACAGAGTCTGGGGCCGCAGGCCTCGTCTGAGTGCAAAACTGTGGGGCCCCAAGAACTTTCTAGAGTTTGGCGGTAATAAGCCGCCAGAATATTGACAAAAGAATATTTACGCTCCATGGGCAGCCTTTCGTCTTGCCCAGGAATCATAGGAGCTATGGCTGTGCTGCTGCAATGGTTGAGCTCGTATCTCAGTGATAGATGTTAGACGTCGAAAGAAAACAGTTCGTGCAGTGAGACTTTAACGTATGGGATGGGCCAGGAGTTAGTTTTTTGAGTCCACTGATTTTCACGAGTACTAGTCTCGTTTGCCGATGCAATCTCTGAGTGGCGCATTCTTGGCGAAATCTTTTCTACGCGGACGACAAGCAGCAGCGCTTGTGCTTCCTTTTCTGCATCTCTGCCAGCATCTCAAACTCGCTCAGCTCCCCAATAGGCACTGGCTGAAATAGGTACGTAAATGGCAACGGACTTTCTCAAATCGAACGACTACAAAAACCAATACGTTTATTACGGGCAAACCAAGTGTTACTCTGAACCTGGTAGACGTAACTCTCAAAATTAGCTCTGCCGGCACATCATCTGTAGCCTCCGTCGAAAATCTAGGTGCCCTCTGCCAAAGTGGCGGTTAAATGAGTGAGTACATCAGATTCAGCATCAAGTCTGGTTACATAAACCTATGTAGTGTTGCAAAATTTTGCGCCCGCTTATATAAAGATACATCAGCCAAGCTGGTCCATCAATTAGTGACATCCCGACCAGACTTATGACACTCACAACTTGTAGGGTAATTATCCAAGTGCACTAACACTCCGAATAAAAAATATGTTTAGCTGATTGAACAGCCTCATTTGCCGATCGGAAGAAGAGCCTTAGCGGCTTTCACGGCCGGTTGCAGTTGGCAATAAAGGATCGCCAACTGCAGGATTCGAACCCACGAGCCCACGTGAAGAGCGAGCACCTTACCTCCTGGGCTTTCAGGGCCCTCATACAGCTGGCGCAGAACTCAGCAACTAGGCTTATTTGTTGTAACCTTTGGGACTGTTTCACTACCGACAGCACAGTTTCGCCCACCAATCTGCTCTGGCTACCTATCAAGCAAAGCAGCTTATCGACTAATATCTCGATAATCGATCTCTCGCCCGTAGGTCCGCTCCATCTTTTTTAGCTTTGCTTTTTGCAATGCTATGAAAACCAGAGCTTAGGCTGATATTGAACAGACAAATGCCGGACGCACGCTGACTGGACCAAATTTTCGCGTTGGGCACGCATCTGGAGGATAATCTCTCAAGTGCGGGCCATATTGCTTGTGATTGCATTTGGATATCAAGCGGAAACGCCCGAGAACAGGTTGCGTCTACGACTCGTTGCAACTTCATCCAGTAGCTTGTTATGTCAGTATCGCCAGTCATAAAGGGTCATTTGAGTTCGATAGTCCGTTCGCTAGCGATGTCTTATTGCGGAATATATAGACCGAAGCGTTCAACAAGAGTCAGGCAGACCTGTCGGCAGCGACACCTAGGTGCTGGAAAGGTACTAGAAATTGGATCGGGTGTCTTGAAGATTTGCGTGTAAACGAAAATCACGATTATGCAAACTATGCCTAACCCGAAAGTGAAGTGTTAGCAACATGTCTATAAATACAAATATTAGCGATCTCAGCATCGCATGTGACTTGTGCTCCCACTAACTGAATCTTGACTCGTCGATGTGGGGGCTTGCATCTCGTTGGGGTGCCTGATCACGACTTCTGAACGGTTTCATTTATAGCGTAGCTCTGTGTCGTGTAAAATACACAACTGCCAATAATTCAAGAATCAACGGGAAATTCGAAATGTGAGTTCAGCTAAGCTTGCACTTTACTGCAGCATGGACGCTATGTGGCGATGCTGAAAAAAATTCAACTGGAGTGCAAGCTGGCTGCCCACAGCTAGCGGCGGGCAAGGTTTCGGCAGCAAGTTAACCAAAATCACAGAGTTCATCAAAAAAGTCTGTATACACACTTTCGTCACTGTTTGTTTATCCTCAGCTGCATATTACCCATCGCTGATAGGCTCCTTGATACGGGTGCCCCGTAAGCATCTACTAGTCATGCAATCACAGTGGATGGCCCGAATACAGGTCTTGGATGGTGCATGAATGATGGGATGTCGAGCTCATTGAATCTCGACAGCAATCGCTGAATGAGATGGTTACAAAGGCTTTTCATTGGTCATTAGAAACCGAAGTGTCCATTAGTAGTAGCATGGCCTTCGATATAACGGGATGCCGTCCTTGAGATTCTGCCGAGATATGACACGCGACGTGGTGTTTTTGTTTCACAAAGATGCTAATGCTAATCTGATGCCACAAGTAACATTGAAGGTTTTTGGGTGGCTTGATCGCCTTGGGGAGCATTCAGGTGCCTATAGAAAAGGAAGCACTTGCTCTTTCTAGTTGGAGCAAAAAGGCTGCGGTCGTGGGTTCGAGCCCTGCAGTAGGTGATCCTTCGTTGTCCACTGCTAGTGGCTGTGATAGCTTCTAAGACTCTTCCACCGCTATGAAAATGGAGCCGTGTAATAGGCTACGAATGCGTTTTAGGTTTATTTATTCGAACTTCAAAGGATCTGTTGCTCAATCATGTCCTTGACCCTGCTGGTAGATCGATGAGAAGGAGCTGAGAGGCCCAAACCTGATTGTCTTTTTATAGGATGTTTTATAATTGCCAGCACTGAAGGTTAGGTTGAATGGTTAGCTCTAAACTCCGATTTTACTTTTCTAGCAGATCTGAACAATTGATGCGATAGCTTGGTAGCTTGGTAGCCATCACTCTTTTAGCTGTCACGGATAGCAATGTCAAGAAGGAGGTTGAACAAAAGTTTCACAGATTCTCAAGATTTAGGGTAGACTCTTAATAAATTAAACTGAAAATCGTTGTTTTCGGAGAAAAAAAAAGAGAGAGACAAAAGGACTTCACCCATAACTCTGGTCATAATATCAATAATACCGTTTATGGCGGATAGCAGCAGGTCTGTGCACTACATAGCAAAAACGTTTTGACGAGCAAAAGTGGAATTTTCAGCCTTGGATACAAACAAGACGACGACGTTAGCAGAGACAGGCATGAAGCAGGAGAGAGAAAATGAGCACGGCTATGAAGGAATGCAGTCGGGCAGGCAGGAAAATAATATTGACGATGGGACAAAGTACCCGATTAGTTCCATCCAACTTCTGAGGAATTTAGAGACAATCTGGCTGTGTTGAGTCGCTATTTGGATCGCTTGGCAGTATGCTTACTTTGGAGTAGTTAAGAATACGGTTGATTTTGGAAACTAGCATTTGTGGTTTATTGGCATATGAATTATAGAATTTCAATGCAATGTATACTGGCAACAGTATTATTCGATGCAAAGTCGCCTCTTTAATTTAATTCAGCGTTAATTTAATACTTGGTGACGCCATATTACGATTCTCCTTGCTTGGAGATGTATGCAAAGGCTCACAAGCCTCCGTGAATTCGGTGAGCAACGCCAGGCTCTCCAATCACGGGATTACCAACATTTTTCGCTAGAACTGATTGGTTTTGACGAGGTGGTGTGACCAGACGGCGGCTAGATGAGCTACAGGCTCTTGATCTGAAGAAGACGAGCAACCACAATGGTAGAGATGTGGTTAAACTAGCCTACCCCGCAGGATTATCGTCAAAGCGTGCTCAACTTTGGCTATGTTACTTTGCTGAGCGTTAGTAGATCTTGACTGCTGAGCTGATGTGATCATCTAGCGAATGAACGTTTTTGGATAAGCCTCCTTGCGTGCCTGCACAGGCTTGCATGAATATTTTGTCCGGTTAATTTGGTGATTCAATTTCCCAGATTCTCTACGACCCTATATTTAACCAAATACATTAATGTGGTTTTATTGTCGTCGGTACATTTGAGAAGTTATGCTGCCTGCAAAGGTGAAGAGGTGGTCAATGCAAAATATGGCAGTGGCAGAGAATTGACCAACTTTGAGATGCTAGACAACGTGTAGAGATTCGAGCATGGTTACTACTGCATGTCATCGGAACAGAAATTAGAGCTTCGATTAAACTTGGCAACAAAGTTGCCAAGATGAAGATCGTACAGTTTGAACAGAATTTTTGAGTCTATAGTCCATCTGTCTTATTTTCTCCGTGCATCACTCACATCATCATCTGACCTGTGCAATAAGGCACTTACTGCTCGTGCAAAACTCAGCAGCTAGGCTTGTCTGTCGTGACTGTCTCAGTTGCGACATTGTATCGCTCATCATTGACCTGCGCTGGCTCTCAATATTGAAGCTCATCAACTTCGAGGCTTTGTCATTCACTTTTAGTTCCCTCCGTTCTCTTGCTCCGTTCCATCTACTTCCTAATCAACATGGGCAGCACACAAACCCCTCTATTAACTCAAACCTCTCAGCTGTGCCTCAAGCTAATCTAGCGTCCTTTGTAGATCATGCCTTTACTTCTTTTTCTCCCTAAACCCTAATATCATCCCGAGTAGTTTCGCTACAGCGCGCGATATGACAAAACTTAAAAAAAGCCTAAAAAACGTACCTGCTTATCTCAGCATTATCTGGTTGCGTGTGAATATCTTCCTTTGTGTATTTGTGTCTGCTGATACTGTGCATGCTATCACCAATAACTTTTTTATGACTCCTTTACAACATTCTTTCAGTGCATAAACAGAGATTGCGTTCTCTGAAAGAACTACACTCGTTACATTTCAATTCATCAATACATGACTTCGAGTTGTTGGTACATACGTTCTAAAATCGCAAGCCGAGAGAGAAATATAATCAATATAACACCATGCAAGTGAAGCTCAGACGAGATGATAAGCTGTGAACAAGAGCTTAGTGGCTAATCTTATGAAACAATACCGAGAGACACAGAAGAACTAGCAGATTGATTCCAAACTAAGTCAGCATTCCTGAGTCAGTCGCTCTGCAATGGCATTAGCACCAAATCTTCTAAAGTGACTTGCTTTAAAAGCTGGCTGTAACTGTTATTTCTGGCTGCGGAATTATAGCGGATATGAGTGGGACAACTAAATCCTCATTTACTTACAGTGGCAGTGCGTCTCAAAAAGCATTATTTGATTTAAGCAGATGTTTACTTCAGCTTGTGGGTGTGAGATCATAACTTACTAAAGAGTTCATGATGTTCTCTACCGTTTTTTTCTAGCACGTGAACTGATTCTTGCGACTAAAAAGGCTCATAGATCAAACGTTTCATATACTTTTGGCACGATGATCAAGTTATCATCAGAATCGGGCATATACGTCATTGGACAATGACGTCGTCGAACTGACTGACTAGCCGGCGGCCGATACTCTTCGAGACGGTCCCATCGTCGACTATCGTGACTCAGTGCCACGATATTCATAACGTACACTGTTGATAATAGTGCCCAGCGAGCTGCGGCTGTAAGTGCTACAATCAGCGCTGATTGGATGCTATACAATTTCCGGCTGCTTGTAGGTAAATGTTGTTGCTAGAAGTGCATTAAGGGAGCCTTTCATCATTAGTGCTTTACCTACGCACCACTTGTGTTAATGTGATGTGTCATGTGTCGTTTTAGTCTTGGACGGAGCTCCTCAGTCAGAAAAGATCTTAAGCTAAGCGAAAAAATAAATAGCCTAACGTAGCAGCAACACTCTGATCATTAATCAAGATTTCACTTCGAAATTGTTGCCCTTCTATATTAATGCAAGTTTTAAAAAGAGATTCCAAGTCTTTCCTTGTGGCCACTGAGACAGATGGTGCAATAAGCAAATCAATTCCGTCATAATTAACGACACTGAAGCTCAGGTTTTCCTAAATCATAGAAATTTAACCTTGGAGCTAGAAGCCCCTGCTGCCTGGGGAGCCAACTAAAAACAAATTGAGCAATTAAATTAGAAACAATGAATTATTTTTGTAGCACCCTTAGAGATACAATCTCTTGAAAAAAAGAAAGTTACACATTCTGAAGTAATGCCTGCCAATTCTTTAGGGATTTCATATACAAGTACAGCGAACACAAGCACACATGTGACAAATTATGCAGCACGAGTAAATGATGCGAGAAACAAGGCGGTATTTTGCTCCTTTGTATGCATGATGCCAGGGCTGCAGGATGTAGTATACCGTCCTATTTACTTCGAGCTACGAGATCTAAAAGAAAAATCAAGCTCTGCGGATCTCTTAAGGATTGTCGTCTTTAGAGGCAGAGGTAAAATATTCAAGTAATAAGTGCGGTGGTGCGATACAACCCCCGTATCATAAGAAAGAGGAGGCGTGCTGTTAAGCACTACCCTAGGGCATCAAAACGGCTTAGGTTTCCTTCTAGATCCCCCATGTTTGATCACCCGACCCCACCAGTCGCAGGGGTGCCGTGCTACCGGTACTGGCTGTTAGTAAGCTTAACCTTTAGCTATCTTACCTACGAAAGACTTGCGTCAGAACATCCCTTGATTTGACCAGATTTAAAAAGAACTTAAAAACACACCTATTTAGGACAGCATTTAGTGGGTCTCTTTGATTCGTCCTTCATGTGCTTATGCGTGCTGACACTGTGCATGCTGCCACTAACCACATTTGCATGCTGACCCTGTGCATGTAACCCCTAACCATGTTATTCATTTTGTTTGTTTTTCAAGCATGATTTTACTTACTATTCTATTGCGTATCACTTTGCAGCAAATGTAAAGCGCCTAGAAAGAGATTAAGTTCTCTGAGGGCGCTTTATCAAGTGCAATATTATTATTATTATTATTATTACAACGCCTGATGACGCCAAGCACTCCGATGATATCCCTGGCATTGCTGTCAATCATGAGAATGCAATCGATACACTTCAAGAAAGCCACTATAGAAGAAGATTTTATTGTTTACTTCAAAACTTAAAGGTTCAGTGACTGAAACTGTCGTTAGAATCGCAGCAGCAGAGTTGTTTTCTCTCTCTGCTCTCAGAGAGAAGGTCCAGACCGGAAGGCCCTGTATGAGAGGCTACTGACCGGCCTGGTGTAGAGCTCGCAGGCTGGTTTGTCCTAAATGATATCTTCACGCAGCCTAGAGACGCTGGCTATTTCATACGGAAGTTCTTATAATAACAATAATAATAATGCACTTGATAAAGCGCCCTTAGAGAAATCAATCTCTTGCTGGGCGCTTTACATTTGCTGCAAAGGGAAACGCGATTGAATGGCGAGTAATATCATGCTTGATAAATAACATGAATGACATGGTTAGGGGTGACATGCACCGGGTCAGCATGCAAATGTGGTTAGTGGCAGCATGCACAGTGTCAGCACGCATAAGCACATGAAGGACGAATCAAAGAGACCCACTAAATGCTGTCCTAAATAGGTGTGTTTTTAAGTTCTTTTTAAATCTGGTCAAATCAAGGGATGTTCTGACGCAAGTCTTTCGTAGGTAAGATAGCTAAAGGTTAAGCTTACTAACAGCCAGTACCGGTAGCACGGCACCCCTGCGACTGGTGGGGTCGGGTGATCAAACATGGGGGATCTAGAAGGAAACCTAAGCCGTTTTGATGCCCTAGGGTAGTGCTTAACAGCACGCCTCCTCTTTCTTATGATACGGCGGGAGAAATGGTTGACTTTTAATGTTTGGAATTTATTTTAAAATAATTCTTTTGTTTTCCAGAGCGACGAGGGCCTAACTCGAAGAGGGCTTGAAGATCTGTATTTAAATACTATTTCCAAAGTTAGCGATAATTTTTTATTTCGTTCTAAGAATCAGGATTGCATATCCCGGCGGCTGGCGAAATTATTTGATGACACTCAATCATGATAGTATAGCTCAAGCAGACTCTATTTTTAGATAAAGGCCAAGGCAGTATGCAGTGCTTAAGAAATACATAGAATAAAAATATCTTGACTTTTTCTGAAGCTTTTTGATAGCCAAGTGATCAAACTGTCTTGCTTCACGATCTCAATGTCCAGCAGAATACTGAAATTATACGCTCAGGCACGCTGCTACTCACAATTATTAATTAATTATTATTTTGAAATTATTTTGAGTTATACAAATGAATAATAATTATTATTTTGAAACACTTTTCGTGCTTGTATTCCCGCGTAATTGCAGACTGCACGGTGGTCTGCACATACGTGGTGCTAAAAGTCTTAACCCAATATACACTGTTTTGACACTCTAAGCACTATACTGCTTACATAGTTCTTGAACAAAGCATTTGCGCATCACAGCATAAGATATCTCAAAATTTTAGATTTTGCAGGCTTTTCGCCAACAAAATCTCTCGCCAAAAAGCCCAAGTCATATGCGGAGCAATGATTTGTATAGGTCATGCAAAATATAACCCCATTCTGTTAATCTGGTTCAAACGACGCGAAACAATCCTGCTTTTGACCGAGCCGCCACTTGCCGCTGCTGCTTCAGCAGCGCTTGCAAAGGCAAAGCAGCGGCTAGGCCCCGGAAGAGCTTCGGCGACGTCGCCTCTGATGCCAAGTGGAGTGCGGTTCTCCCAGGCTGCGCTGTCCATGCCTGGCACCCGCGACGCGCAGGCTTCCTCTCAGATGCCGCACTGGACCGCTTCGGAAGAGTCGGCCGCGCGCCACCGTGCCGAGAGCTGCGTTAGCGGGGGCGCGGCCGTCGATGGTAACTCTTCACTGGCGTCACCTACTGGTGCAATATCTGAGAAATATTTCTGGCATCTGATGAAGTCTCGTTGATTGTCTCAGGATACTATTTTTTCAGCATCGCCCGAGCACTGAGTAACAAGATTTAATGGATACTGAAAGAATACCCCTCTCTAAGAATATAAAACAACCGAATTGGTCATTCTCCCAGAATTCATTACTTGCTTAAGCTATACTATTTTGAGAATGCACATCCATATGTTTGATAAGGTTCAAAACCATGCAAGATATTGTAACGCAGTAGAAAGCAAAGTCTTCCCAGCGGCGTTTTTAATAGACCAGGACTTTGGTATTTCTTTAAAATTCTTCCTTAACACTCCAATCTTTCATTATATCAATAACGAATACTAGTGAAGTCATTCCTCCTAGTCTTAATGGTAATTTATAACATGCGTTGGTGACCAACGTTTTTTTGAGTTTAGTTTGTTTCCCAAGGCTGGACTTGTAAAGCAATTTTTTCACAGTTCAATGCTCATTTTCTATTTTAACAGGTAGGTGGCTTGGATAATTTTCGCTCAAACTGCATCGCAAATCACTGCATTTTCATGAATGCGGATTGACTAATGTCTGCCTATGCGAAAAGCAGGATGTCTCAAAACTTGACTGTTTTTGAAGAAGTGTCTGAAGTGCATTTAGCAGCAGGGGATACTTTGTGCATATAAATTTAAGCTAATTTTTTTATTTTCAGATTCTGCTACCAAACACTATCCTTCACAATCCACATCTCTCTCCAACTTCACTTTAAAACGCAAAAAAAGTTAAATTTTAGACTTTTTCATACCTAATCGACTAAAAAGAAAATCGCAGCATGCACAATTTATAACATTCAATACTTTTTGTAGTAATCCTTTCTCGTGGTAAAATCTTTCAGCCCCGATGTTTATTGCATTGCAAGTTTATGCTTAAGATATGTGCTTATTGCCATGCTGCACGGCTTGTTTGACGCAGCACTGTATGCAATCGCTTTTTTGAACCGGAAGGCGCGGGAGGCACCAGCAAGCGAGTCAGGGCAGGGCACAGCCGGCTAACGTATATACGTGTATTCAATATTTTAATAAATCTTTATATATGTATATATGTGTAGAGATTATATATATATATACATACATACACACACACATTATATATATATATATATATATAAATACACACACACATATATATATATATATATATATATAGAGAGAGAGAGAGAGAGAGAGACAGACAGACAGACAGACAGATACACAAGCTGGTCTGCTTCGACATCCATCTACAGTGCGTCCATATTTATTAGGGTACACCTACACCTCTTTCAATGCCCCAGCACCAGGGTGCAATAATATAGAGAACTTGAGCATATTTCCTGAGATTCTGAATCATCTTCTCAGCTTTATTTTACCTGTTACATGTGAAAGCGATTATGTAAATATTATATATAAATATTATAGTATTGTATCTTATTAATTAGTACAATATATATATATATATATATATATATATATATATAATGCTTCCGCAGGTATTTGCACATGCACCGATCCTTGGATCCCTGTACTGTTTTGCCATGCTACCGTTTCTTTCAATCACCGTCGGTATTTAGAGCGATGCTTGATGTTAATCCCATTAATAATGATATATTAGAATTCATATAGCACCCTAAGAAAACATAATCTCTATTCAGGTGCAGCACATATGCCATGGGGCTTGAGCCCATGACATCGGTCATTACGTACGTTTATCTTGACCTTGGTCAGGGGCGAGCACCGGAACCACTGGGCCAAAGCAGTGCGGCACATTACAACTACGCAAGAATTTCCAGCTATGCTACTCTCTTAGAAAGGCGGAATAGAAAAAAAATAATAATAAGAATAATATATTGTTTATAGTGCCCTCAGAAAAACTCGATCTCTTTCTGGACTATTTACATTTGCTGCAAAGGATGCACGATCAAATGCTTAGCTGTAGCATGCTCAATCAACAAGCATAACATCGTTAGAGGTGACATGCACAGGTTTAGCATGCAAATATGGTTAGTGGCAGCACGAAACAGTGTCAGCACGCATAAGAACACTTAAGGATGAATCATATGGTCCCACTAAATGCTGTCACAAATAGATACGTTTTAAGGTTCTTTTTAAATTTGGTCAAGTCAGGAGATGCCTTGACGCAAGTCGGAAGTGAGTTTCACGCTTTGGGGGAATACGAACCAAAAGTACGGTATCCGAAAGATTTAAGGTTCGCATGAGGTATAGCTAAATTATTAAATTCCAAAAAGCAGGTGGTACCATGCTTAGCCTGGTGGGGAGTAGATCTAATAGGTAGGCTGGAGCCAAAGAATGAAGGGACCTATAACTGAGTGATAACTGAGTGTCGGAACCTTTAGGTTGGTGTGCTGCTTGACTGGGAGCCGGTGCAGGTCGGCGAGAAGTAGAGTGATTTGGCAACTGCGCCACACACGACAGACACCTCTAGCTGCAGATTTTCGCACTAGCTCCAAGCGCCTGATTGATTGCACAAGCTGGTAGACTAGCAAGCAGTGAGCTACAGATGTCAAAACGGCATGCCACAAATACATGGACCACTTTAGATGTGATACCCCTGCCTGAACAAGCCTGAATTTTAGCAATCTTATGTAGCTAAAAGTAGGCAGACTTGATTGTGGAGCTGGTCTAGTCGCTTAATGAAAGGTCACTTCGGAGTGGGGCACCTGGATTTCGCAGATTCAACAGGATATATGCTGGCAAGGCCGATTTTGAGCATTAGCCTTTCCAGTTTCTGAATCACACTTGTTTTTTCCATAACTAGTAAGCTGGCTTTATCATCATTCAGTTTAAGAAATTTTACTGCCATCTAGGCGCTGATGACATTAATGCACGCAGCGAGGAAGTTGAGAGAATTCGACGTGCTGGAGGGATGAAAGGCATCAAAGCAAATGTGCAACCGAGTGCGCATCCGCGTAGAAAGAGAAGCCATCGATTGTGATTGGCAATCACGTCGGCAAGAGGGAGAGTGTTAACCGTGAAAATAACCGGACCTAGCACGGAGTCCTGAGGTACCCCATGCTTAAAAGGTTCCATTGAATGATCTTTGTCCATCACATCAATACTCTGGAGTATCCCGCTGATACAAAACGTAAACCATTGCAGCGGTGCAGCGCCAGTGATGCCCGTGCGAGCTGAAAGGCGATCAAGAAGGATTCGATAATCGATAGTATCAGCAGCTGCAGAAAGATCGAGCAAAGCAAGTAGAGAGGCTCTACCAAAGTCTGCGTTCCTTAGTAGGTTGTTTTTTAAACCCGAGGCAATGCCGACTCGAGAGTAATTATCTCTTAAACCAGACTGGAGCGACGTTTTGGAGTGACCTCAGGTACGTGCGCGTCATCTGCGATAACGTTATCGGGATTTTCCAGCATGAGGGGCACAAAGACGTGTGACTGTTCGGCACTGACGCAGTAAGATATTTCACAATACATCGCGTAGCCACCCGGAGACAAAGCACCTTTGTTTTTTCTCCTCGTAGCTACCAAAAACTTACGAGCGCATTGCATGCAACTAATAACCAAACGGAAATGACCTGCACTGGCTCCCAGTCAAGCAGTGCATCGACTTCAAGGGTTTGCCACTCACTTGTAGGTCCCTTCATTCTTTGGCTCCAGCCTACCTGTCAGATCTATTCATCCACCAGGCTAAGCATCATATCATTTGCTTTCCCGAATGTAAATGTTTACCTATACTTCGTACAAACCTCAAATCCTTTGGAGACCGTCCCTTTAGTTCGTTTGCTCTCAAAGCCGGGAACTCACTCCCGACTTACGTCGCGACATTCCTTACCTGGACCACGTTTAAAAAGGAACTAAAAACGCACCTATTTATCACAGGATTCAGTGGATCCCTGTGATTCAACCTTTATGTGCGTATGAGTGCTGACACTGCGCATGCTGCCACTAACCATATTTGCATGCTGACGCTGAGCATGTTACCTCTAACCATGTTTATCTTGTTGTTTATTGAGCATGCTACCACAAACCATTCGATCGCGTTTCCTTTGCAGCAATTGCAAAGCACACAGAAAGTGATTAAGTTTTCTGAGGGCGCTTTATCAAGTGTGTTACTAATATTGTTATGATTATTATTATACGAATCACAATGGAAAGAGTAAAGCGTGTCGCCACTTGAGCTAATTGTTTGTCCGTTCGATGCGTACTTTTGATTGCCATGCAGTCTTTTCCAATTTTCAGTCGGCAATAGGCTAGACCATTTTAAATCGGTCTATCGTTCGTCGCGTCTAGCGTTCGCGCCTTCTTTTTCTGCGTAGTTTGATTCCTCGTGGCAAAGATGAGCCAGCAGCAGCTGCGAAGAATCGTCCTGGAAAGGCGACTCAGAAGAGGTGACGAGCTTTCGCACGAGGACAGAGTTGAAAGGGGCTTCATTTTCGCACGATTACTACTGTTCTCCGGGCTTCTCGGCGTCAGCTTTTGGCTTGTGGGACGGGACGTATACGGCTACCTCCAGTATGACACCATGACCAGCATACTGGAAGACGTTCTGCCGAATATCACTTTTCCAGCCGTCACCATATGCAACTATAATAGGTAACCGCCAGAAGCCGTCGTAGGTACAACTGACATTAAAGTGTGGCACGTGGTTAGTGAATATGGCACTCTAGAGACATGCAGTTATTTCGTCTGTCTTTTCATATCGTAGCCTTTCGGAAAACGTTGGCCACGATAATTTTTCATGATTAGTTCGTCGCTGCTAGATCTTCCTTGTCCCTTCTCAGTGGAGCTGACTGAGCCTTCAGGGCACGTGCTGCTGGCCGCCGGTATAGTTGTAAGGGTTCGTAGGTTGCGAAATATCTTAGATCTTCTGTGGAACCTAGGGAAGTAATGCTACAGCTGGCCTATGCAAAAAATTCGCACCAGAGTTCAACTAACGATCATGTGATTCACCAGTCTCATTTACAAAGCTGTGAAGAACCTTAACAGCATCGATCCAAGTTTGCTGATGGTGTGGAAGAATTTCCTACTGCAGGACCTTAACCCAAGACCCAGGTCATGAAATGTGAGAGCCTGGCTATTTCGCAAGAACCCATCCTATATCTCGTCACTGGCAGGGACCTCGAACTAACTCATCCGCGGTTAGCTGAGCTAGAAATTAGCCTGTTTAGTAACACCCTGGTCATTATATAGCAGCTTAAAAGTTGAAATGGAAAATGTCTCACAAATTTACAGTTTGAGCTAGTTAGCAGTGTTGAGGTCGTAGTCAGGAAAGTTAAGAGCACACTGCTTTTAATTCACAGCTAGTCACGCCTTAAGGCAGGAAAAGAAAACTCAGGCTGGGAGTGTCATCTTATTTAATTTCCTCAGACATTTGACCTGTCTATAGAAGTGTATAGCCCTGTACGTATGGTTCCGTATTCTATTTCAGATGTCATTTCTCAGCGTCTTTTCCTGATTCGCCGTGTTAGCCCGTAGCCATCGCGATACAAAAACTTTGGCAGAGATACAGCAACACAACTGTTATCGATTGTTCTGCATTTATAGCTCTTCAGTGAATCGATTATTGTGGGGTAAAACGAAAAAAGTATCTCCTTGTTGGCAATAGATTCTAGCTGGAAAAGGAATCATTCAACATGAAGGGAGCATATCACTTAATTAGTGATTGTGACCAGCACAATTGCTGTGTGCAAATATCGGAAGATTGTTTTTTGCAGACACCGCACACCCGGTAAGAGGTACTGGCTGCTGTTACCTCGTACCTCGTACCTCATACCTCGTAAGAACCGCAGCCAGGTGTTTGGCTTGGCTTTGCACTGAAGGGTGGTGTGCTTGCACTTCACGACGTGGGTTGGGAGTTCAAGTCATGCAGCTGGAAATTTTTTATTCCACCAGGACTTGGGAGAGATAGTGGCGACGACTCTTCGGCCCGTGTTTATATGAGGCTCCAGAATCAGCTAACTTTTACATCACATCTTGCAGTCAGTGATTTATATATATATATATATATGTATATATATAATCTTAATCTTAGTGAGCAGCAAGGAACAAGCTTTGGAAGTGCAGTGTTGAAGGCATGCCTCGACAGGATTGGAAGTTGGTTAGAGGCATAACTTAACGGGTCAGAGCAACGGGTACAAGGCAGTGATAGCAGAAGGTAGTAGTGGCCTGATAAATAAGTCATTCAGGACTTATTTATCACGTAATTTATTATTTAATAATTATTTGTAATTTATTAATTATTTGTAAACGGGAGCAAAGGAACGAAGAGACCTAAACATGCATAAAGTATCATGAAGCCATTGCAATGCTTTAAGTGGAAGCCATCTTAAGTAGCACTATGCCTACCCTTGTCATCAGAATCTCACAGTGAAAAGTCTGCGAGTTAAACAGATGTCGCGTGGATTCACCGTTTCTATCGTTCACTGATAAGTAGGCGGCAACGTTTTTAGTTTTTCCATGCAGCAATACTTATCCTGACATTGAATATAAAAATTCTCAAGTTTCATTTGCTAGAAATGTTACCCGCTGAATGTCCGTACTGTCAGTCATGCTATGGTCACCAGTAATAATTTAGTCTTCTCTCTCTTAGATGGAAATTGTCCGCTGTAACAGCCAGCGGTGTTGCTAAGCAGCAGCTGTTCCAACAGCTCAACTCGGAGGATGCGCCATACGTAGAAGACAGTGAAGAAGGTAGGCACCTGTTTGTGTTCTACTGATTATTAATTCGGAGATACAGTACGGTAACATTAAATTCTGCTCTTTTAAATTAAATAACCTGCATGTGAGCACTTTCGTAATTATATATAAGTGTCGCTACAATGAAAGTCAGAAAATCAATGCAACATAGCTTTGCTCCTTGGCAGCAAGTTCCGTTTTCCAATCACTCAAGCCTCAAAATTACAGGAAATTGACTTTATTCTTCACAAAGCTTTGAGCAGAACAGTCAGAACAGCGTACGCTTTAAAGATTGGTTCGCCTGCGATTGGAAAAAAGGCCAGATTCCCATTGTATGTGGTTCGCGGAAAGTCAGAAAAATGGGAAATTAAATATATTTGCACTAAAGCTGTGCAAAAATATTCATAGTAAAGATTGAGATTTTAGTAATTTTTAGAGATTAATTATTACGCTGTAAATGCTATTCATCGATTGGCCCCCGCCCCCGATTTAGTTCTCGGTAAAGATCTTGTTGTACTTTTCCATGTGGCTGCGCTCGAAGCGAACCCCGGCTAAGTCCTGTATGTCCTGATGGACACATTTACCTTGCTGCTTCAAAGAAGCACCCTCGTTCTCGCTGAGTTTACATATTTTAGCATCACGGTTGAGAGCTTTGAAAGACATCTTGCAGTGGTTGATCTGTACGTCTTCGGCACAGTGCTAGCAGACTCTATACATTTTTGGTCTTGCGATCGCCCGCGTGGCACTGAACCTCTGCTAACTGAATCTTCTCAGACGCATTATTTTCACTAGACAGCTTCGTCGAGATTGACTTACGGTACATTATTTTCTCTATACGTGGTTCCATGAAGACATCGGCTTTTAATTTCGCCTCTGAAAGCTTAGGAAATAAGTGAGGAAGCGAGTCGCGAGTAGCTACCGAGTCCTCATTCGGAGCAGTGCAAAAGTGTTCCGAAAGCCCAAATTTTTGTGTGGACGGATAACAAAAGCACCTTCCAGCGGTTCGCCACTGGCTCCCATTTGACATCTTGGCTCATCATGGAGACCCATAGCCTGCTGTGAAAAATTTCACCTGTGGTAGCAGGTGTGGGGAGCTGGGGGCGGGAACTGCTGATTCCAAGGCGACGATTGCCGATATACCCGGATAAACCGTTTTGGAGACCCAACGTCGTGCCTCGATGCGACGTGCAAGTTCTCGATGCTGCTGCAGACCTCTTTGAGTTCCAATGTGTGAGCCATATGTGGATAGTCTTGAAGCTTTAAGGAATCGATAGAGAGGAAGGAAGCAAGGACTCGATAGGAAAGAAGGAAGTAAGGACTCGAGGAGAAGGAAGGAAGGAAGCAAGGACTCGAGGAGAAGGAAGGAAGCAAGGAAGCAAGGACTCGATGAAAAAATTCGAAGGATGAGCTGCCTATGCTGCAGATGCGTCTTGCCTTCTGGCGTCATGTGATTGCTATTGATCGCCTGGAAGCGCAGCAGAAGCAGAGCAGATTTTTACTTGTGAAAAAGCTGGATAAAGCTTCTCTGTGACTTCACTTATCTGCAGCTTGCACGCTTTCATCCAACCAGTTCCACAGCTTCAGCGTAGACGTCAAAAGCTCGTTCGAGGGCCTCACGAGGCCGCGAATGCACAGCAAGTCGTTAATCTCTTTTTGGCGGTAGCACAAGTCTCCCTAAAGCTTCAACTCCGAAATTGTCTTCTCAATCCAACACGTCGTCAAATGGGCTAATGTCTCTTCAGAGAATCGGGCACGTAGGTAGCTCAGAGAGGCAGTGGTGTCGTACCAAGGCGGCAGATGACGAAAGGTCTGGCTAATCGATAGCATTCTTCCCAGTCCAACTCTCTCGAGATGGTTTAACCTAGACATGCAGCCTTTGTTTAAGGATTCAGTGAGTCGTAGCAGAGTTATCGTTTAAAAAATGCTTCACATCTGTTTTCATCTCTGCACCATCCTTCAAAGGTAGCGCCTGGAAATGGTGACTTGGTTAACGTAGGTTCATCGTCCTTGCAGAGACATATTTTTGCCACCAGCATGTTTTTAACGTGCTTTAGCATGGTAGGTAGAAGATGTCAAGGCAAATTCACTGGCCGCAGCTGAATAGTAGGACGAAAGCCTGCCATAAGTCAGGTTAAATAATTGTTGTATTGCAAGTTCATTTAATTATCAAATTAAATCAAAAACAAACTTAAAATTATTCTTTGCATTTTCTCCTTTAATGTTTGCTTTGGTGAGGAAATCCTGTCGCGTTGTTCGACAGTCGGTTTTGCTCACCAGCAACATCTGCCGAATCTCAGGCCCGCCATTGTGCGCGAGGCTGGAGTTTTTAATGACTTTTTTCCACAGTTTTGCTCCTGTTTTTACGGCTGGCGATTGGCTTTGGCTGAGCGGCCGAGGCTCGGAGGCCCAACGTATAATCACTTCGCGGCGAAAGCTCTCAAGCGACCTCTCTGATCTGAGCTAAATCCGTGCCGTCTGCATTAACTATGCGCGCCTCCTTCTGCCGTTCTCAAGCAATACGCTGTCAAGCGTTCATATTCTTTTCGAGGAGAAGGCTATCTTGTGATGATTAGGACAAAGTACGCACGCAGCGTCGGTGAGCTATGTGTGTATTTTCTCACGACGGCTAGTACGGTAGTGGCATGTCGACACTGAGGAACTATTGTAGAACTCTACTTTAGTCTCCTCGCTGCAAATGGCGATTCCGTCATCGACGGTGCGACGACGGCGGAAAACAGCACTTCCGCTCCTCCAGACGACAAGACTAGAAATGCGGCTAGCGCTGACTTCAACATATACAGCCTCACCGTGAATGGCGGCTGGCAGCTCTCGGACGCCGTCAAGGTGGACAAGTCAACGTATTACAACAACGCGACTCTCCTGTCTTGCGCTTTCTCTGGAGTGGAATGCAACGTTAAGGTAAGGTGTGTGCCGCTCGTCTCGCTTCAATACCTTCGACTTAAATTACGCTAACCCACCCGAACGTCGCGGCATTTTGAAATAGGAACTAAAAAAAGACACCCGTTTCGCTAAGCACGCGCTTTGCTCATGCTATCCGTTGTTCCTGGACTTGGTCGCTTGCTTTTCTCAGCGAGAAAACCCTACGCTAAATTCTAACCGCGTACGCAGTCGCAGATTTTTGAATTAACTTCAAAAGATGCGCTTTGCGAAGTGAAGGCTCCAAAGATGCTTTAGGAAGCTTAAATCTAGCACCAGTCTACTCATTTTCAAAGATTTTCTCTATGTCTAGGCGCGAAAGCTTAAAAAAGGCAGAGCTTGTTAATCCGTTATAAATTAAAGTCTTGCCAGTCAGACCCAAGATAATATTTGCGACACGGTGAATTGCTTGCTTGACAACTCCGATTGATCTCACTGCGTGTGGATATTACTTTTCAGACAAAAAAAATTATGTTCGCCTTCTTTAGTTTTTACTAAATTGCATTAACGCATGCCTCCACAAAGCCACTTCTGGCTAGAGCTAGTGTTAAGATGCATTATGTGACCTCCCTTAAGTAATTCTCATTGGTTTCTGTAGGTGGTTTGGCTTCCCTAAATAAATCTTGGATACAATGCTTTTCTGAAGAAGACCTATACTCATCTTTGCGGTTTTCAGTGTCAGAAAAATGTATTATAGCCATTATTAAGGTTTCTAACGTTGTTCTGGATAACTGGGTCATTTTAAAGTCTTTTAAGTCGGCCATCGTTCGACCGATACTTACGAAGTCATGATATAAAGATATAAATAAAAGGCAATAGTATTGCATAGCCCGGTCTCTCATCTTCATTATTTACTTAAGATTTTCGAAAATAGTGTCGCAAAGAATTTATAGAACACCGAGAAGAATGAACTGTCAGAACAAGTTGGCAGCTGGGACTTAAGTGACAACAATGATTGAAACTCTTCTCCTACGGGTGACCAACGACATTCTAGGCAGCAACAATGATGGTGAGGTTGTTGTTCTGGTCATGTTCGATCGATCTTGTTGGTGATTTAGAAGAAAAAACGGTCAGGTGGATGTGTCACAGGCTTGTTTTAAATCTTACTTACCCGATCGCGTACAATCTGTGGCGTGTGATTACGACGTCTCATCCAGCAGACCAGTCACCTGTTGAGTTTGACAAGGGTCCGTTCTCGGTCCTTAGCTGTTTTTAATTTATGCTGAGCCTCTCAGAAATTGATATTCGGGATCGCGGAATAGACAATCACTTTTATGCTGACGGTACTCATCTGTATATGTAATTTAAACCATTGGAATCTGCTGCAGCGACTGATAAACCAAATGCTTGTCTTGTCGACACTCGATCCTGGTTGTCGGCAAATCTCCTTAGACAAATTGGCAATACAACGGAACTCCAAACCACATGGCACCCGGAGCGCACGGCTGAACTACGAGACTTTTCTCTCTCAACTTGTGATGCTGCGCCGGGTCATCGTTCACTCAAAACATAGGCATCATCTTTAATGACAACTTAAAATTTGAAAGTTTCATTGGTAAGATACGTTCCACAAAAAAGGCATCACTTTAGATAGCTGTCTAGAATTAGAGACTGTCTTAAACAGTGGTTTCTTTCTATAATGTAGCAAATTCCCTGGTTCTGTCTATGCTGGACTGCGGCTATTCTGTTTTTGTTGGGCTATCAAAAGAAAGACATTAAGCCATTGCTGATTGTCAGGATTACGGCTGCTCGTCGAGTCAATAAATCTTAGGGATTTACTCGTACGACTCCTTAGCTAAAAGAGCTGTGATGGCTGTGAGGTCGATCATTTGATAGAGATCGATCGATTGATAGAGATCCAAATCCTTACTACAACCTCTAAAGCCCAAAAAAGCTGCTTGGCACCTTCTTACTTAGCGGAAAAACAGCAGTGATTTTAGTTTTAGACTCCTTGCGCTTTCTGGCCATCTGTCATCTATAAATAATAAATTGACTATTCTATTTCTACGCATAAAGACCAGTGACGACAGAGGCGTTTGCTTAGAAGGTCCTGGTCAGTGGAACTCACTTACACGGTTTTTTCTCAAAGACATCTACTCCCCTGCCTTCCTCTGTCGTTCATTCTTTCATGCCATCTTAAAATTATACTTGCAAACTACTCCTTATGTGATCTTCTAACTTAGCTGTACGTCTCATCTTTTCTCTGATATTTAACATTTGAGATGCATGTATTGGCTAGCCTAAAAGCACAGAAAGTGGCTGTGTGAGCTAATGAAAGCTTTCCTGCATAGCACTTACTTAATCATTAAGGTTTCGTGGAGTTACTAGCGGAGATAAATTAACTAATTTAGCTCTGCTCTGCCTTATTATGTTAGCGCGGTGCATTTGTGCTTAGCAGTACGGTAGCACTCAAAGTAGTTGCAGTAGTGCTAAGTCTCAAGTGGTCGTGCTTCGAATTAGAGGTCTACTAGTTTTGCATGCATAGTTCGTGGCAATGCGTGTTATATTGGGACAGTTTAGATCCGCGAGGTTCCAGATTTTGTCGGCTCGTCAACCATCAATATTGGGCGAAACCATTCACATTGAGAAGCACGACACACTTTTACTCGCTGCAGCGGCAAGTGACCTACCGTCAGAAAACGATCACAGCAATCAGATATATTCTATTAACTTCTACCCAGAAAGCTTTGTGACAAGACGGCAGAGCATAGCCAAGTAAATCTGTGGGTACATTCGAGTGTAAAAAAACTGACCAATCAGCTCATAAATTGCTTCCAAATATAGAATTCTTTGTAGTTTCGTATTGTGTAAATCATTCAATGATAGCAACTCTATCTTAAATTTTGTGTCAAACCTTCAAGTTATATAGACATACCCTGTTCAGGCTCCTAGAAGAATTGAGAACAAAACCAGTTAAGGCATAGTAGGTGTTGAAGGCAATCAAATCGTGGACTAATACAATCCGCTTAAGGTTCTATTTTACTTACCATTCAATTGCATTTCACTTTGCAGCAAATGTAAAGCGCCTAGAGAGAGATTAAGTTCTCTGAGGGCGCTTTATCAAGTGAATTATTATTATTATTATTATTATTTGCTTATATGGTCTACTAGGTTTCTTAGTGTCACATTTTTCAGGATCTGCTGTTTTGATTATAGTCTGCATTTTCAGATCTCAATCTTATGGAATAGAAGATGAGATAGTGTGAACTGGCTTGCTTTTATTGTCCTGATGTCGACATTCAGTTCAAATATCAGCCTCAATGTTTCGATATCTCAGCTGCCTGCCATACACTTTGGCGGATTGATTCGGGCAATGTCACTGCCGCCTGCGTCTAGCAGAGTTTGGCGGCAATGTTTCGTCTTGCAATTGTGGGGCCGGAAACATCTTACAATAACAACTTTGGATCTTGCCTTACCCACATGTACACGCTTTGTGATTTGAAATACCAAAACTTAAATCATCAAACTAACAAGTGGTGTTTTTACAGTTGTGCCAATATAACAAAATTGTTTTTCATGTACTAAAATATTTTTTTGATTATATTTCAGTAAAGCCGCTCTGATAAATTGGGTGTTACAGCGCACAAAAAGCCAAGGTGGCTTAATGCACGCAGCCCAAAAGCGTATGCATGAGAATCACACAAAACACGTGTTTAGACTTATCTGCTGTGCAACGCTGGTCTGAATCTGCTGTGCAACGCTGGTTGAATTTCGAACATCTGCCTGGAAGCTAAAACAAAATTGATTTGCAAAGTACTTAGCTGCGTTTCTGATCAGTGTGTAAACGTAGCATGTTGTTAGGTAATTTGAGGAGAAAACATTCATCTTAATTAAGGAACCCGAACCGACATACGGAGTAAATAAAAGTCACCTAAGCATGCACACACGCTGTTTGCTGGTTTACGACCTCTCTGCTGCTCGCTGATTTGTGAAGTCTCTGTCGCTTGATAGCTTTTTGCCTCAAAGTTCGTACGGCATTGCATCAGTCATTAAGTTGCCAGTGAATTACAGTTTTTCAAGAAAATTGTCACATCCTATGGCAGCTGCTACACGTTTAATCAGAACATCAGCTGGACTAACATGACAAGGGCCCAGATGCGTCTAGGACCGACGATCAGCCAAAAGGCTCCTGCGGACAGCAACGGCCTCTCATTGGTCCTCAACGTGGAGACGGTACGCGACCGTGCGATCCTTTTGCGTTCGTATGTGCTTGTGTATGTGTGTGTGTGTGTGTGTGTGTGTATATGCAAGCTTTCGAAAGCTATAAACCAGTTTTACTCTGAAGATACAGCCAGGACGACGTCATTTATCTGCGAGGGCGCTGAAATTTCGCATATATATATATATATATGCGAAATTTCAACGCCCTCACAGATAAATGACGTCGTCCTGGCTGTATATATATATGCAAAATTTCAGCGCCCTCACAGATATATATATATATATATATATATATATATATATATTATATACATATATACATATATATATATTATATATAATATATATATATATATATATATATATATATATTATATATATATATATATATATATATAATATATATAATATATAATATATATATATATATATATATATATATATATATATATATATATATATATATTAATATATATATATATATATATATATATATATATATATATTTATATATAGCTCACAGATATATATATATATATATATATATATATGATATATATATATATATATATATATATATATATATATATATATATATATATATGAACCGACCTTAGGAATATATATATATATATATATATATCATACCCCTTCATTCCTAAGGTCGGTCCACAGGCTTCAGGGAGCGGTAGCATTGCCACAACTAGTCAGATATAGTCTGCAGAGCTTGCTGATATATTGAGATAAGGACGAGTCCGAGACGATGATAGAATATCTCGCAGCGAGCTATCTTGTAGTCACCATAGACTAGCGCCGGCCGGAAGCAAGAACTTTGCTGTCGTCTTTCCTTGACCCACGCGACTCATTCCGTCTGGCTTCCATTTCTCCCTCGCTCAAATGCGGCCGTAAATATAAGGTCATATACACCGTAACTGCAACGCTTCTAATTTCAACAGGCATACTCCGGCGGTAAGTTCGTTAAACTGTCTCTGTGAATACAGAGCTCTGGGCTTCTGAGAAATGGATAAAAGCGAGAGAGAAAGAGAGAGATGTACCGCATTACGCATGTATGAAGGCTTGTTACTCTAGGCATTCTAAAAATTAAGACATGGAAATGGGTTAAATATTTTACACTCCTGAATATTTCTAGCCACGACTGAGCATTGCCAACGTTTCGTGAAAACTGTCGTGGCCATCGGTTTGCTACAGATTTTTGGATAACTTAAAACTGAAGGAGCACCGAGAATAATCCAGTCCAACACCACGTTAACATTTTTTGCCTCACGCATTCGTAGAAAACAGGAAGTGGCTCACGCAAGTCTGGTCGCTCAGAAAACGTTGATAGACAAAAAGAGACGAAGAACCGTGGTTGCTGTGGATCTAAAATATAAGCGCACTCATTGCAAAAAGTTGAGGCCTCTTTTTACAGTGCGACGAAGGCTGCTTAGCGTCATTCAAAAGCATTCAGGAGAAATTGCCTGGAGCCTGCGTACCTTCGGTGGCCGGCCGCCGCCATACACGGCGGCCTCTCGAACCTTTTAATCTGGGAAGGTGCTAATAAAAGCACACTAGCCTGAGGCGAATGACTTCCGGGTTGCGAGTAAGAGAGGGTGGTAAAACACATCTATCCCTCCCTTCAAATCGTTATCCAAATAATAATAATGATACCAATGATAATAATGCACTTGATAAAGCGCCCTTAGAGAACTCATTATCTTTCTATGCGCTTACATGTGCTGCAAAGGGAAATGCAATTGAATGGTAAGCAAAATCATGCTCGAAAAACAAACAAAATGAATGACATGGTTAGGGGTGACATGCACAGGGTCAGCATGCAAATGTGGTTAGTGGCAGCATGCACGGTGTCAGCACGCATAAGCACGTGAAGGACGAATCACAGGGACCCACAAAATGCTGTCCTAAATAGGTGTGTTTTTAAGTTCCTTTTAAATGTGGTCAGGTCAGGGGATGTTCTGACGCAGGTCGGGAGGGAGTTCCAGGCTTTGGGAGCATACGAACTAAATGCACGGTCTCCAAAGGATGTAAGGTTTGTACGAGGTATTTCTAGACTGTTGGATTCCGAAAAGCGGGTGGTACGATGCTTGGCCTGATGGGGGAGTATGTCGGAGAGATAGGCTGGAGCCATAGAATGAAGGGACCTAAAAGTGAGCGACAAAACCTTGAAGTCAATCCGTTGCTTGACTGGTAGCCAGTGCAGGTCGGCGAGAAGTGGAGTAATGTGGCAACTGCGACTCTCACGACAGACAAGCCTAGCTGCAGAGTTTTGCACCAGCTACAATCGCCTGATCGCACATGGTGGTAGGCCAGTAAGCGGTGAGTTGCAGAAGTCGAGACGAGATGTCACGAATGCATGAACCAACTTAGACGTGGTATCCTTATCTAAACAAGCCCGAATTTTAGCAATGTTATGAAGCAGAAAATAGGCAGATTTGACTGTGGAGCTGGTATGGTCGTCTAACGAGAGGTCGCTCGTTACAATCAGTTGTATTGAATTAATGTGGTTTACTGCTGGCCACTGTTCGCGTCGAGCAAATCAGTAGTTTTCTAGACAATATCTAATTCATAATTAATATCCCCTTGATGGCATGCAACATAGAAACATCAAGAAACTCGTAGAGCAGCCTCGCAGAAAAACATCTCTTTCTAGGCACTTCAAACTGCTGCAAAAGACGGGCGCAATGGCAAAGCACGGGTTGGGTAGCATAGCCTCATTCTATCAGTTCAACATGTGTGGCATAGGGACCCTATTGCTTTACCTGCCAAACCACCTTTTCCTAGGTCACTGGGTCCGAGAATATTTACGGCATTAGATCTCTCGGCAGTAAGGGATGGCCTTTGGCAGTCTTCTAGTATGCTATAAGCATGATTGAAAGAGATACTGACAAGCTTAAACACGCGCATCTTAATATACGATACAAGTTTTTCTGAAACACTCACATGCGTTCGCGTTTATTAATGTCCGCAAAACAGTGGAGATTGCAGCTAGAATTCGGGCAATTTCCCTAACTAAATTGTACGAAGAGACTTGGGATATATTCAGAGGTCGAAGCGGTGCTAGCTGCAAACTGATTTGTATTTCAAAAACTCCATTCACATAGGCTTAGTTTAGCTAAAGGTTTTTCTGAAGGAGTTTAGATGCACGGGCACCCCAATGCCGCCGGCTCGGGTCACTAAAACAGTAGGAACTAGGAACGATCCAGTTTTGTCTCAGCAGTTGGCAGTAAATAAAGACAAAATATTTTTATAGCTCACTCAGAGAGCTGAATCTCTGTCTAGTCATTTTAGAGATGCTGGATAGAAAGCACTACCCAATGATTGGTTGTAACATCTGCAAGCAGCACGGACAGTGTCAGCAGGCACATGCACACGAAGGACAAAACATAAATCCAGATAAAGGCTGTAATAAACAGATGTCTTTTAAGCTACCTTTTAAGCTTTGACATGTCAGGAGACGTTATGACGTGCATCCGGAAGTGAGCTCCAGGCTTTGGGAGCATTCCGTTGCAGCAAATGCAGAGTGCCTAGAAAGCGATTGAGTTATCTGAGAGTGGTGTAAATTAAATTGTATTATTATTATTTTACGAACTAAGCGCACGGTTTCTGAAGACTTTGAGACTCATTCGAGGTATGTATAAACGATTCGAGTCAGAACTGGCCTGGTGTAGGAGTAGTTCTGATAGGTAGGCTTGAGCCAGAGTAAGAAGGAACCTACAAAAAAGTAAGCGACAGAGTTACCAAGTCTATACACAGCTTTATTGGAAGCCAGCGCATATAGCTGAGAAATGGTGTGATGTGGCAACTGCGAAGCTCACGGCAGCCGAGCCCAGCTGCAGAGTTTTGCACATGCTGTAAGCGCCTGATAGCACAGGTCGGTAGACCTGCAAACAGTGAGTTACTGGAGTCGAAACTGGATGGCACAAATGTATGGACCACTTTCAATGTAGTAACCCTGTCTAAGCAAGCCTGAATTTCAGCAATATAGTGCAGCCGAAAGAAGGCAGACTTAACTGTGGAGCTGATGTGACCGTCTAATGAAAGGACAGTTTGGAACAGGACACCTAGAATACGTACAGATTCAACAGGACACACGCTTGCAGAGCTGATTTTGAGCGTAGGGTTTTCCATTTCTGAATGACACTTGGTTTGCCCGTAACTAGCAAGTTGATTTTGTCTTCATTTAGTTTGAGAAAGCCTACTATGTCTAAAAGCGTTACAAGATGATACTGCAATACAATGTCATTCTAGGATGAGTATTACGAAAATCGTAATGTCTTCGGCAAGCCTCAGCTGGGAGTCAAGGTCATTGTCCACAGTCAGGACCGACCACCAAATCCAGAGAGTGAAGGAATCTCCGTCAGCCCTGGCCAGCACGCTACCATTGCTCTGCAGTGGTCCAAGGTAAGTGTACATTTTGGCAAGGGCTATTAAAGTGAATTACCTCTAAACTAAACCATATAAAACGCTGTAGGCCTGAGCTCTCAAGAATCCAATCTCAAGCTTTTTAAGTCATGTAATTAGATTATCTATAAAATTAGCTTATAGTAAAGTTTTAGTCTTTGGGACGAAGAGGTCGGCAAAAAGAACACCATATATTTGTTTCTTTTTTCATCATGCACTTCATTAAGCCATTGCATATTTTCATGTAGCACTACAAATTCGATTAATTCCAATAGCATTAAAACAGCAGCATACTAAATCACTTTAAGTGACTTTTTTGACGGCGTCCGAGGATTACAAACAGCTGGCAATCGACATCATTGCCGCCGGTGAGACGATCTAGAAACGTGCACTGGGCTACTGACGAGTCAGAACGGAGCTCATTCCGGCTGTGTTCTTCGTATAACGCAGACCGTGCTTAGATCTTCCGTGATAGATGATGTATTATATATCATGCTGTGCCCGAAAAGGCTTCGTCTGGTTCATTGAATCCGTTGTAGAAGTGTGCAAGCATCTTTATCAAACGAAACCCAGTCACTCGTGCCGCGGTTCCATTTTCAAAGATTATACAGACATTGTGTTGGTGACTTCTCCAGCTGCAGGAACAAATATTACCTATCTTGTTGTGAAGGTCCGGTTTTAATTACGTTTGAAATTAGAAATTCAATCTTTTCTCGCGCTATAATGTCCTTTCTAGATTTTCTAGAGCGGCATCAGTGCTAGCACACGACCGTGCCAATATGGCAGAGCCCGCCGTTGATATTCAATTCGATTATAGCACAAGATCAGTCGCAATGGCACACTCGATGAGGCGGTTGCTCTTCACGACCTCGGTCCCGAGGTCGTGGGTTCGAATCTTGCGGTGGCGATCCTTTATTGCCAGTGCAAGCGGTGGTGATGGCTCTTCTGCCGCTATACAAAAAGAGGCTGTTAAATCAGCTAGTACTTTTTGCTGCAGAAGAAAGTGCGAAGTGATTAGCCTGAGCTTCTATAGCGTACGATGGCTTGATCCTTTGGCATGCGTACTCCTTGCACTCGACCAGGGGGGAGGCTATCGAGTGCGTGCGTCATGCAGGCATGCGTCATGCTCAATGCTTAGCGCACTCTGCAACTGAGACTGACACATTCTCCTCCGGCGTATCCGGCTCCCATCCTTGCAGTACATTCACATGGAGCCTCCTTGGGGCGCGTGCAGTAGCCAGAAGAAGTTACAGCGCTTCGACACCTACACTTACGAGGGCTGCCTCTGGGAGTGCAAGAGGAGAGCTGTGCTGAAAAAGTGCTCGTGCACAGTCTACTTCCAAGCCGAGAGCGCCGTTGGCGTGTGCAGCATCAACCAAAGTGCGACATGCGCTCACGCCGTTCATGGTAAGTGCTGTAGCAATTCAGTGAGTGTGGCGCTAGCCAAGCGCGAAGCTTCTACCTCGAGGTTTTAGCCGATGGGCTTGATAGAGACACTCCGCCGAGGTACCTGCAGTTTCTGCGCCGTTGCTGCATGCCACAGAGAGGCGGACCTATACCTGGCTCGACAAGGTGCAACATCTGTGCCAATCCATTCCTATTGGGATAGTGGATAATTTACTCAGCCTGACGAAAAGCTGCGGGCTACGATAGAAGAATTTTTACAAGCTCTATAGCTGTCTGGCGATCGCCAGTAGTGTCTTGAGTAAGCTTCCAATCGATACTTTGTGACTTATTACACTCAACATTGTGAGCAGTCACAAAAATATAAGAATAGAAAGTTTAGTTAAAAGTAATGATATCAAACTCAAAGATTAAAATTATCCATGTCACTCAGATCTGTTGGAAACTAATATCAGCTGGTAAGCTTCTTAATATAGCAGGCATAACCACTTACGAGTAAAATCTAGCGGACAATGCTTGGGATATGAGAGTCCGGTGGTGTACTGGCTTCGCTTTAATTAAACTCTCAGTGCGTCAGATGGTCTCCTCGTTCTAGTAAGTAAATGGTCTAAGCTCTGGATGGCAGTTGGCCTATTAAAGGGGTATAATAGCAAGAAAGGAGACATATACAAACGGCAATAAGAGAACTGCATCTCGTTATCATGCCCTTTATAGATGTGATCGAAAGGAAGCATGTCACACTGCAATGCAAGTAATAGCATGCACAGCATCAGCGTGCCTGTGCGCTTAATGTATACTTTGGGTGCGCATAGCGAGCTTTTTTACCAGCCTGAATGTTTTCACCTTTTTAAATTTCGTCAGTTTTGGGGCAGATTGACGTGATGTCATTCGTGAGGTGAGTTCCACGCTTTGAGAGCACAGGAACGAAAGACATGGTCCACCCAATGGTTTGCTGCTGTTTGGTTGAACAATCTGAGAACCGTGGTCACACGAAAAAGAGTTGTGATGTGAGAAAATGTGGTAGTTATTTAGGATGGGTAAACAGCAACAAGAGAATGAATGGGTGCATAGTTCACATACGCGACCGAGAATTCAGCACCCTAGCTTATGTTAATGCAGCCTGGATTCGAGGAAAGTGGCTACGTGGGGCAGAGGTACGCTCTTAGTGTATGCTTAGCCTTACCAATTTGGCTAAACTAAGTGACAGATAGAACTTAATTATGTATTTTTTTGTTATTTAGAGCCATATCCTCTTGCATGGAGGGAAATGCAAGAGATTATAGAATCTCTGGAAACTTATTTTACATGAATTCTCGTTTATATATTCCGGTCTGACTTATTACACAGAAAGGAAGGTCTGGTTTACTTATATCTGGAAAACAGCTTTTCGCCGCGAAACGCAAGATGAGAGGGAACTTGCAGCAAAAGAAACGAAACATTTTCCAACTTTGCTTTTGCCAGAAGAAATTTTTATAAATTAAATATTTTCATAATTATATCATTTAATCATGAGAAATGTTGACAATAAAATGCCTTTGTTACATATAAATAAACGTAAATAGTCATATCGAGGACATTTAGTAAAGTTAAAGTATTAAAATTAAATGGAAACGATACGTTTGAGTATTTTCTGCTATATTTAACTAGATGACCACATAAGGCTAAGAAATACAGCTTACTGTATGCTATGTACTCTCTGAATAAAGAATCACAGAGTCAGATCAGCCCAGCACCAAATCGCTCGGGAGAGCAAGCTTTTATCGATAATTGCAGACGCAATTCATTACAATCCGGCACATTTCTGTGACTGTCCAGTGGCATGCAAGCATGATGTATACGATACCAGAGCCTATTATTCAGACTATCCCAATCCAAGCATGGCGGAAAGCCTTGCAAAGACTTACAACATGCCAACTGACTACTATCGGTAAGTAGGTACAGGAAACGAGAAATCTTTGAGAGCAGCTTGAATTACAGCTAGAAAATAGTTGTAACCTAATTTAAGATACGTTGAGACTTTTTAATCAACAGAAGCAGGCATTAATAGAATATATTTTTAATTTTCAAGTAATCCACCTTGTTTTGTAATCATCGGTCAATCTTGACGCTAGCTTTTACTTCTTACGTCAATGCCAGTTTCTATTTAAGTAAGAGGGGTTGAACTGTCTAATTGTGATGTGTTGCCGTTAATCCTACGAGTACTTTAGTGTTAACATGGTGAGGGTGTCAAAATGCATTGATGTACTTGACTTTAAGGAACCAACATTGCTGAGGTACCTGTTTCGTCACTCAGGTTCATTACATGACTGACCCACCGCCATATCTAGTGGCCAACGGCCACAACGCCGTGTGCTTTACAAGCAAAACGGCGAGAGCGAGTTCTCAGATCACCAGGCTCTGTCGACATTCTGTTAGATATGCCAGGCAAAACTACCGAGCCTCAGCTTACAACTTTGGAGCCACTTTGCACCTTTTTACTTCCGTTCATGTTTTAAGAGTTACCTGAGCCGGCCGAACTATAGAGCTGACACAAAATATTAAACTCACATTGGGAAGGCTGGTGATTTATGATTATTTATTGAGCGGTGTGACCAAGGCGTCGTAGATTGTGTTCGTAGTTTCAGATTACTCATACAATTGCGTGCTCGGAATTCAGGTGTCGTCTTTGACAAATGCCTAAATTTTAAAAGCTTCATTCAGAAGACTTCTTTTACAGCTAGCCATCGCGTCCAATCCCTATCTAGGATTAGGAACTGTTTTCCGAGGTGGCTTTCAAAAAATGAAATAGCTTCTTCGTTCTGTCTTGACTAGGTTATTGCAATTCTCTTTTGGCTGGACTACCGAAAAAAGCCACCAGGCAACTGCATCTGGCTATGAGTTTGGCTTCGTGGCAAGTTTGCGATTCCCAGAGGTTTTACCACGTGTCTCCTTTGCTAAAAGAGCTAGGATGGCTGCCGGTAGATCAATAGATACAGAGCAAATATTTTATGCTGATCCACGAGGCCCGCCACGGCTTGCCTCCTTCATACCTAGCTGAACTGCTTCACCAGTTTCAGCCTTCTCATGCCCTGCGGTCCTGTGTGGACAGTAATAGCTGTAAACAGTAAAATAGTAAACAGCTGTTCCATTCCTCCGCTTAAAGACCGTTGGGGACAAAATATTTTGCTCTGCAGGTCCTAGAATGCGAAACTCACTTCTACCACTCTTACGCAACGACAAATACTCTCCTGCAGCTGACTCTGGCACATTCTTAGCCGCCGTCCTTAGCAGCTACTTCCATGCTACTCAATACCTCAACTGTTCTCCTGACTCAGCTATGCTTCCCATTTTCTCTTTTTTGCGTGAGATGAAGCCTTTTGGCTACCGAATGCGCACCAAAAGCCTGTTAGGCTATGAGTGCCCTATAAAAACTCTCCCATAGTCTTTGTGGCTTTGTGGATTTGCAGACAGAGATGCAACAAGAACCATTCTGTTGGGGGCCACTATACATTGAGTGAGAAGGGGTGCCACTGTGCATTGTTGATGTTTCTGAAGGAAGAGCCTGTCTGAAGAATTGTGCACCTATTGCAGTGCTTACCGTACAGGTAAGAAGACGCTCGAACAGTGAGCTACAGTTACATTAATCTAGATCGATGTCGAAAATGCATTGAAGAGCTTTGATACGTTATCCTTATCTAAGCCGGACTTGATTACGGTTTTGAGTAGCTCAGCAAGCTGAAAGTTGGCAAGAAGAAAGCAGATGTAGATTGGCGAGCTAATATTATTCATTTTGTTTGTTTTTCAAGCATGATTTTACTTACTATTCAATTGCATATCACTTTGCAGCAAATGTAAAGCGCCTAGATAGAGATTAAGTTCTCTGAGGGCGCTTTATCAAGTGCAATATATTATAATGTAGTCATCTAGGAAAAGGGCAGTTTGGATTAGGACATTCAAGAGGTATTCGCGGTATAGGCAACCTTAAGATACTCTGGCGGCTAAGCCATTTTTTGGATTATGTTTTTGACCGTTTCTGACTATCTAGATTTTCCGCATCTTGTAAGTTACTGTAAATTTTATGCTATTGGCATCCTTTGCTCGGGACAGGCAAGAACGGCACGGCAAGAACAAAACCATGTTGAACATTATATGTCTTAGGACTAACATCGTTAGTCTAAATCTCTACTTCAACGAAATGAACAGAAGAGTTATTTCCGAAGTATCAAAGACGTCACTGGAGCATCTTGTCGGTGAGTAAAAGAAGAAACTCACTGCTCAAATTCCGTTTGCTTTACGATTGCTAAATATAGCATTGCAAAGAATGCAATTCGGACCCGAAAATCCCTAATCGAGGACACACACGTTACACTAGTGGCTGTACTATTCCTGTAGAACATATAAATAGAAGTGCAACTAGCACTTTGCATTAGCAGTACCAATGCGAGCAGCTATGCTGACTATCAGTTCTGAATTAGCTCCGAGAGTTGCCACGCCTCAATAATATGTATGATAAGTCTGTGTAGTTTCTCGTATACTGTTAATTACTCTCATAACTTTGCTCCCATATGCAAAATTCCATCATTTCTCAGTTTACTTACCTTGGTAGCGAATAATCAAATCCTGTGAGTTTTTGTGGAAGATCTTACATTTTTCTATATAGTCCGCCCTAAGTTGTCCTTTAATTTATCTAGCGGCACATCAAGCATACGGTATTTGAAGAACTTTTTGCTGCCCATCCTACCCAATTTCTTCCCCGTTTGCAACTATTTCAGATTCTATATTATATATACACACACACACACATATATATATATATATATATATATATATATATATATATCATAATATTGCAATTATTCCCAATTTCTTCCCCTGACGCCCCTTTAGCTCTGCATAGATTTTCCACCTTTAAGTTGCCAATCAAGCCAAAAACTCTAGGAAGCAATTTTCCACGCCTCCACTTTCTCCTCACTGGTTTCTACTCGCTAAGCTCTTTTGGGATGATCCTTACCCACAGTCACATGCTTTATCTGTATAGTCTGCAAAAAGACAGCTTCCTAGGCCTTTGCCTCAGACTGCTCACAGGAAGAAGATTAAAATGTGCTCGAAGGCTTTCGACTCCTTATTAAGATCTGTAAACATTGTTTAATAAGACCCCAAATGACATGTAGACGTGCCATTAGCACCATAAAATCATCCAAGTGTAGGGCTGATAGTTGCTAAATTTAAATATCAAACCAAATATGAAGTCAAGATTAAGTGTCACTTAAATGTACAGTGCATTTGAATTTTATCAAAAATAATTATTGCATATCTATGTTAAGAATAAATGATTAAATTACTTAAACAAAATGACTAATTAATGCATTTGCACTACAAATCAACAGAGTTTTTGAGTGGGCATCGGCTGCTAAAGCACTTCTTACCTAGTAAACGTACTCTTACTCTATTTAACCGTACTAATATTACTTGAAAACGGTAACTTATTACTATGATTAATTTTTAATAAAATTATTAGTTTTATATTCTCTTTTCAAGAAAGTTTAAGAAAAAAGTGTATGCCATTGTCCCATGTTCAGACTGTCTCAGCCAGTCTTTTTAGCCAAATTATATAATCTAGCTTACCATTCTAAGTAACAATATAAAACGTACTAACAGGCCTTACGACGTTGGGGCCCGTTTCTTTTTGCAGGCACCATCGGTGGCAATCTGGGATTGCTCACTGGCTTTAGCTTCGTAGCACTCATCGACATGGTAGAATTCGCCATAAAGCACTGGAAGCACATAAAGCAAATTGGACGTCAGCAAGAGCCAAGCGAGGTGGCCTCCATGCACACTGCTTTGTAGTGCTCGGTCACGCTTCAGAGAGAGTTCAAACGATCTGATGTGCAGGCTGCTGCTTCTTTTGCTGCTGCTGCTCCTGCTGCCAATGTGACAGCGTTTTGCCACAAAAGCCGCCATTCAAATCGGGCCTCTAAGATGGCGCCCTTGCTTGAGGAGGCGTGTCAGATTAGAACGAAGAAATCCTCGAACTGTGATTATGATAAGCCATTTTCATACTTAAGAAAACTGTTGATTGGCTAGAACCATGTTGGTCGTGAAACGTCCCGTCGATAGTCGTCGGCACGCGTCCTAATCTGGCTCGGTTAAGATGCCGACGTTTTGTACCTCATCTTCTAATAAAAGCGCCCTCGACCGGTAAGGATGCGACAGATGGGCGCTAGCAGATTCTCTCTCAATTCCTTCGGTCACAAAAGCAGCGCTTTCGGAGCCGCCGAACGTCTTAGCCGAGACGTGATTAGTACCAGATTGGGTTTACTCCTCGAAGCGTAGCTAAAATAGCAAATCGAACAAGGTTTAAGTGGTTACTCGCATCTATTCCGATATGTAAAAGAGTACAAGCTGGTTTAACCGCCTCTTTTCTATAGTGACAGGTGAGCCTTTACGGCTATCACCGCCAATTGCAGCGGCGATGAAGTATCGCACACTACAGGACTCGAACCGATGACATCGGGACCGAGATCGTGAACGAAAACCGCCTTACCTAGTGCGCCATAGAGGCTATTGGCCGAGAACAGGTGGTATGAAAAGAAACAGTCCCTTTTACTAGAGGAAATTCATATTCATTGAGTTGAGCAGCTCATTTGACAGCCACTGAGGGGCGCGTCTTTCAGCACCAGCCACCAGATGCAACAATCAATATTTCGGTGCCTAAATTACAGCTGCTCAACTATTTTATGACTTTGACGTTTGACGCATCCAAGCTATGGGTTAAAAAATCACTCGTTCATAATCGCGATAAAGGATCCGCGAATATAAATAATAATAATAATAATAATAATATTGCACTTGATAAAGCGCCCTCAGAGACCTTAATCTCTTTCTAGGCGCTTTACATTTGCTGCAAAGTGATACGCAATAGAATAGTAAGTAAAATCATGCTTGAAAAACAAACAAAATGAATAACATGGTTAGGGGTTACATGCACTGGGTCAGCATGCAAATGTGGTTAGTGGCAGCATGAACAGTGTCAGCACGCATAAGCACATCGAGGACGAATCACAAAGACCCACTAAATGCTGTCCTAAATAGGTATGTTTTTAAGTTTCTTTTAAATGTGGTCAGGTCAGGGGATGTTCTGATGCAGGTCGGGAGGGAGTTCCAGGCTGTGGGAGCATACGAGCTAAATGCACGGTCTCCAAAGGATTTAAGGTTTGTACGAGGTATTTCTAGACTGTTGGATTCCGAAAAGCGAGTGGTACGATGCTTTGCCTGATGGGGTAGTATATCTGAAAGATAGGCTGGAGCCATAGAATGAAGAGACCTAAAAGTGAGCGACAAAACCTTGAAGTCAATCCGTTGCTTGACTGGTAACCAGTGCAGGTCGGCGAGAAGTGGAGTAATGTGGCAACTGCGACGCTCACGACAGACAAGCCTAGCCGCAGAGTTTTGCACCAGCTACAATCGCCTGATCGCACATGCTGGTAGGCCAGTAAGCAGTGAGTTGCAGAAGTCGAGACGAGATGTCACGAATGCATGGACCAACTTGGACGTGGTATCCTTATCTAAACAAGCCCTAATTTTAGCAATGTTATGAAGCAGAAAATAGGCAGATTTGACTGTGGAGTAATCATAGCGTAATGATCTCACCGATTTAGCACACACACGTTCACAAACATTTTTTGGAAATTAAGAGCGCCCTTGAAAAGCATGAAAAATTAAAGGTTAACCGATTAATATTAGCAGACACATTTTTACAGCGGCAGAAGAGCCTTATCGGTTATCATCGCCGCTTACAGTGGGCAACATAGAACAGCCAGCCACCTTCAGGACTCAAACCCACAAACGAGGTCTTGAAGAGAAAGCACCTTACCCTTGAGCTAAAACCCAGGAAAATGGAGGCAATCTTAGAAACCAAATGTGGTAAGTGTCAGCATTAACAAGTACTGGTTGACTTAACAGCCTTTTAGTGAATCGCCAGAAGAGCCTTTACGGCTGTTACCAGCGCTTGCAATGGCAATAAAGTATCGGCCACCTCAGGATTCGAACCCATGACCTCAGGACCGAGGTCGTGAAAAGTAACCGCCTTACCTAGTGTGCCGTCTCCTAAGGCTTTCCACCTCCCTAGTCTCTGAAGTAAATTACTACTAGGATTTCCCTAGCATTTTTCTTAGAAGTGTCACATAAGACCTTGGAGACAAGACGAAGATAATCTTCATCACGAACACCCTTCAGAGAAATGAGCAGGGCCTCAACGCGACATGTGAGCCCTGGGATATTTGGGTGACAAGCCATCTACTTGAAAGAAGATGAAGCAATGCCGCCACCTTTGAGTCAATCCTAATAAATACCTGAAACAATCACAGAGCTATTGATTCCTTTTGATCCTATTGATTTTGACCCTATTGATCCCTATCAAAGACACTGGAACGGGTCGTGGCCGACCAGCTGAACTCGTGTATTGAAACTTCAAACCTTACTAGTAAGTTCCAGTCTGGCTTTAGAGCTAATCACTCCAGAGTCGGCATTGCATAGGGTGTACAACGACCTACTTAGGAATGCGGACATAGGTAGAGTGTCTCTGCTTGTTTTGCTCAATCTTTCACCAGCGTTTGATACTATCGATCACAAAGTTCTTCTAGAGCGCCTCTCATCTCGCCTGGCCATCACTGGCACTGCTTTACGATGGTTCAGGTCCTATCTCAGTGGGAGACTTAGAGTATTGACGTGAATGGACAAAGATTATCCGAGGTACCTCTGAAATATGGGGTACCTCAGGACTCTATGCTAGGTCCGGTTCTTATCATGGTTTATACTCTCCCTCTTGCTGATGTGATTACCAAGTACAATCTAGGCTTTCACTTCTATGCGAATGATACTCAGTTGTACCTTTGCTTTGATCCCTCCCAGCCTTCGAGCACCTAAAATTCTCTCAACTCACTTGCTGCATGTATTGATGATATCCGCACACGGATGGTAGCAAATTTTCTAAAACTAAACCAGGATAAAACTAACTTACTAGTTATGGGCAAACCCAGTGTGATTCAGAAATTGGAAATGCTGACGCTCAAAATTGGCTCTGCCAGCATATCTCCAGTTGAATCAGCTCGATATCTAGGTGTCATGTTACAAAGTGACCTCTGGCTAGACGACCACGTCAGCTCGCTCCACAGTCAAGTCTGCCTACTTTCAGCTACATAACATTGCTAAAATTCGGGCTTTTTTAGATAAGGATACCACGTCTAAGTTGCTCCATGCATTTACGACATCTCGGCTTGACTTCTGTAACTTACTGCTTGCTCGCCTACCGGCATGTGCAATCAGGCGATTACAACTGGTGCAAAACTCCGCAGCTAGGCTTGTCTGTCGTGAGCGTCGCAGTTGCCACATCATACCACTTCTCGCCGACCTGCACTGGCTACAAGTCAAGCAACGGATCGACTTCGGTTGTGTCGCTCACTTTTAGGTCACTTCATTTTTTGGCTCCAGCCTATCTCTCAGATATACTCCCCCATCAGGTCAAGCATCGTACCACCCGCTTTTCGAAATCCAGCAGTTAACCAATACCTCGTAAAAATCTCAAATCGTTTGGAGACCGTGCATTTAGTTCGTATGCTCCCAAAGCCTGGGACTGCCTCCCGACTTGTGTCAGAACGTACCCTGACTTGACCACATTTAAAAAGAACTTAAAACACACCTGTTTAGGACAGCATTTAGTGGGTCCCTTTGATTCGTCCTCCATGTGCTTATGCGTGCTGACACTGTGCATGCTGTCACTAACCACAGTTGCATGCTGACCCTGTGCATGTCACCCCTAACCATGTTATTCATTTTGTTTGTTTATCAAGCATGATATTACTCACCATTCAATTGCGTTTCCCTTTGCAGCAAATTTAAAGCGCATAGAAAGACATTGAGTTCTCTGAGGGCGCTTTATCAAGCGCATTATTATCCTTATTGTCCCTTAGTGTGTGCTCCGTAGCTAAGGCAATTGCGACTGAGATTTATCATTTCAGCCTCTATCGTGGTTTTCCAATCAAGCCTTGTTTGCCTAGCATTCAGTTAGACTGTCTGTAATGCATGCCTGTATGTATCTCCGTCTGGAGCTACGCAAAGTAACAAATACAGAGTGGCTGTTACAAATAAGATTCTTGCACAGACCACTCGAAGCGTCTTCCCGTGTTCATGTGATTGTTGATAGTCTCCACCTCGCACAAAGGAATTTAAGGAGCATTTGAGACAGGATGGCCGTCGATGAAGCATGTGACATGGAAGTAGCAAGCTTACGAAGGCTAAAATAGATGTCCCAGAGCCGGCAGCAAGATAAAAGACGTCGTTGAATAGGTATTGTTCAGGATTATGTTACCTTCACGGCTACAGCTTCAGTTGCCACTGGTCTTAAGTTAAACGAATATAGTAGCTAGCATGTGGAGATTTAAACTTTCAGAGCCGCTCTTTTAAGTGGTAAGTAGCAAAGACATGACGAGCATTGATGCTCACTGTGACAATTGAGGGGACTTTAGCACAAGTGGTCAATGGCTCAGCCTTGTGAATTTCGTGACAAACCAAGCTTCTATGTGCATCAATAGCTATAGAGGCTTACATCCCTTTTTTGGTAGCTCGGCTAAAAGTTTGATAATACTTTCTTAGCTTATTTTATCGAGTATCTGTGCATGGACTCGCGAAGCTGAGTCATAGTAGAAGTCATCATAGGCTGGTCATAGAGGACAATATTTTGCCATCTTGCCGCTTGACGGAAATGTCCCATCTTGCCGCGCGACGGAAGAAAAGAAAAAAAACAGACGGAACAGACGGACTTTCTCGCTTTAATTAGTAGTGATTTAATGAATTTAATATCAGAGGAATTACAAAATTCAACGGACAGGTGTTACATAAAAAATCTTATCCAAGTTTTGGCACTAGTAGCACCAGATATAAGTACTAGTTGCAACAGATGATGTAACTCATTGTATTGCGCCCTACGAGAACTTAATCTCTATTTAGGTGCTTCACATATGCCTCAGGGCTCTAGTCCACGACCTCCCCAGACCTTAGTCGGGGTGAGCAGCTTTACCTCTGGGCCAAACCAGCTAAAACATCTTATCTGACATTTCTTCCCAACAAACTAAATAGGGAAAGAGTTTATTTTGAACCTTCCGGGCAACATACGTTATTTCACTACATATAAATGTGGATTTTCAACGTTCGCGACATAAAAGCCTACTATGCCGCCGAGGGTCCATACAGTGAGACTATTATTGCACAATAAGGACGACTTGCGATGGGGCGTGTTGCTTAGTAGCTTTCGATGGGGCGTGGCGTTTAGTAGCTTGAGGTATTGTGCCATAGCTGGTCCGGCAAAGCAGACTGAACTGACGATGCATCTGTAGCCTCAGTAGACCAGAGTTCCGTTGTCCACGGCTGCAATCGGCCTCTGTCGGCTGGCACAGTCATTGTGATATATGCTGCGACATTGCGTTACAGATATATACAGCAATCGGCTGCATCAGAAGGTGTCAAGTGATGCTATGCTATCAGCCTTCTTGGTAGCATTGACCTTGCTAGCAGTGTTGAAAGGTCTAGGCACGTGGTTGGTCGTTAGAACTTATAGATAGCATTTGACGGCGTGCACGATTTCTACAGCACTTCGTTTGGGATGCGGTATGTGACAGGGCCTAGAACTTAATCGATGCCTAGAACGTATTATATTCGCCAGATGCCGATACACCCTGCTGCATGCAGGCTTATCACGGGGTACAGGGTCCTTCAGCTGTACTGGGTCGCCAGCTTCGAATAGATTGCAATAGTCGATAACGCCATCGGCAATAAGAAATAATGTAATTCAATTGTATATCTCCCTAAGAGAACTTAATCTGCTCCCCATACGCAACGGGTGGTGCTCGAGCGCACTACCTCAGACATCAAATACTTTAAGCTTGACCTTGGTCGAGGCAAGCGCATTTGTTTAATGTTGGGCCGGATATACGGCGTCCCTCCGTTATCTTTGACGACATCCTATTGCATGGCTCCACGCGCCGCCCTATCTGAGACTCTACGCCCCGCCCTGTTGCTGACGCCCTTTGCCTCACTGGCAGCTGTACCTCAGCCAACGGGACAGCTGTCACCGACTCCTACAGACGCTGCAGACGTTCGTTTCGAGGATTCGTCGCTGCCCCACGTACAGGCCAGCATCCTGGCAAACGACTGGCACGGCTTCGTGGCCTCCCTAGTTTTTCTGAGCGAGGGCTGATTGTCGCTCGCCCGATGCCTAATCAAGGATCACGAGCGAAGGCACTGCCGCACTTGTTCTGAGACTACGAAGCCTCAACCGAATGGCCCTGCATCCGAAGGTCCCCGGCCATGGGACGCGAGGTTTGCCTCGCATCAGCAACGCTTCTACGAGTCAACTGGATCTAGGCCGCCGCGAAATCCTGCTGCCAGCGCCGACGTACTAAACCGGTGACCTATGCCTGCCGCTCCTACCGGGAGACCGAGTCGCAGGCCTGACCTGTTGGCAATGACCGTCTGCAGACTCTACTCGCCGGGACCATCCCTTCTCATCCGGGCTCACCTATCCAACTTATGTCTCCACTGTCGGAGGTGGACGTCGCCGCCCGCCTTCGCCGAGCCCGCAACACGTCTGCGGGAGCTGACCGTCTGGAATATCGCCATTTACGCCTCGGCAACCCGGTTTGCACGCTCGTTGTGTGCATCCTAAACGGCTGCCTCCGCTTCGGGGACGTCCCTTCCTCTTGGAGAACAGGTTTCTCTATCCTTATCCACAAGAAAGGGCGATCCAATCATCCCCTGTAACTTCCGTCCCATCACGCTCTTGCCCACCCTTTACAAGCTGCTCTCGAGCAGCCTGGCCGATAGGCTGTGCAAATTCGCTGGTGGCCATAGGCTCCTGCCACTGCAGTAAATTGGCTTTGTTTCGGATATAGAGGGCTGCCTAGAACAGCCATTTCTTGTGGAGAGCGCTTTTGACGAGGCCAGGGATTGGCAGAGCGCTGGCGTTGTGTACTTGGCGTTTCTCGACCTACAGAATTCCTTCGGCAGCATTCCACATGTTTTCCCTTCTCAGTGTGCTTCGGCATGCCGGGTTGGAAGAGCGCTTCTGCAGGTTTGTTGAGTGCCTGTATACCGGCTCGCTCCTGGAGCTTCGGTTGGGCGTCAAGACCTTGATGGCGTTTCCTACGACTGCCGGAGTGCGGCAGGGCGACCCTCTATCACCGATCCTATTTGATCTGGCAATAAAACCGGTTGTCAGACTCACTGTTAACATGCCGAATCCTGTTTCCAGCTTGGCGGAACTTCTCTGTAGGTATGTGCCTTGGCAGATGACCTCACCCTGTTTTCAGGCACGTCTTCTGGTCTTCAGGCCATCGTGTCCGCAGTTGAACAGGCTGCGTCGACGCTGGGCATGCAGTTCCTGCCGATGAAGGGTTGTGTCGTCGCCCGAAAGGGTGCGACGGCCGTGCCCACCTCGATCACCCTACATGACAGGCGGATCCCCGAACTGCCAGAGACTGAGTCAGTGGCCTACCTTGGAGCCCCTCGGCGTCTCGGGCAGCCTAGGGCTGAAATAGTGCAGTCCTGCTTTTCCCTTGCAAGGATCATTAACCTGCTTCAGGGTAGCCTTCTCACCCTTGGCAAAAGTTTGACGCCTTGCGGACTTTCCTCCTGCCATGGCTCGACTGCCTTGGTCGGGCGCGGCTTGTGCCTAAGGCCGCTCTTCAGCCGGCCGAAAAGGCTCTGATGGAGCTATGTCGCTTCACGTTTGGTCTGAAAAACTTTGCATTGGTGCATTTCCCGTTTGAGCCTCGCACTGCAGGCGAGCTTTGATTAATCCACTTTGGGACGAAACCCTTCCTTATATGAGCTGCGCAAGCCGGTCGCATGCTGGGCTCGCCCGGAGCGTGCGTCCCTCAAGTCACCCATCACTAACTCGACCGGGCAGTAGCCATCCTGGATGGCATGCCATCGTCTGATGAGGAGCGTTCTCTATACCTGAGCCCAGTAGCTTTCGGCGCTGGTAACAAGTTTGCCCCGATTTCGCCGTGGTCCGAAGCCCGTAAATGCGTCAAGCGGCTCTCCTGTCGCCTCACGCTGACCGGCCCTGAAGTGCTGGCTGCGTCTACCGACCCTGATGGCATCGAGCACTGTGTCGTGCCACGAGTGGTCATCACGAAGCTGCGAGATTTTGACAGACTGGTGGAAGGCCCTGCTTAGGCGGCTCAGCCTGCACAGGGCCGGTCAGCCGCTTCTTGGTCACGGACAGATTCGCCACCAACAGTCACTTCTTGACCACGGGTCTTGGCTTGTCTTTCCGGGCTTGGCGGTTTGTGCACCGAGCGCGCATGGACGCAGAGACCGTTTGCTACATTCTGAGCCATTGTTGGCGGATGCTGCATGAAATTAAGGCCCGACTCAATCTGGTTGTGGGCCACCTAATCGGAGCTTTTCGGGCCACCGAGCTTAACTGCCTGTCGGCAGGCTGTGCCCTCTCTCCTGCTTGTAGTCTGGCTCTCAAGCCGGTCCTGGTCATTGACAACGGAACCCATTTAGTAATTGTGGATGTGACGGTGCCATTTTATAGCAGTGAGAATGCTTTGATTGTGGCGGCCTAGAACAAGACCGATAAATATGCAGCCATTGCCCGGTCTTTCCTGATAGCTGGCTACCGGTCGGCAGTGGTGAGGCCCTTCGCGGTCGGGGCTCTCGGCAGCTGGTGGCCACACAATGAAGCTTGCCTGGCCGAACTCGGCATCCCAAGCTCGGAGAGGACGGCTTTGAGGAGGCTCTACGTCTCCGACGCCATTCCGGCTCGGAAGCCGAGCGGTCCCAGTTCCTGAACCGGGAGGTCCGGGTAGCACGCTCGACCCAAGGAGGGTAGGGTACCGCCGGCTAATGCATATTTACGAATTAAAAATCTTTTTCTAGATAAGAAATGTATGTATATATTTGTGCGTGTGCGCGTCCGCTTGCTAACGTTGTTCAGATAGCCTTGCGGTTAGTCGTGGTAGGTGTTCGGTAGCAGTCCTTCGGTTTAGATCGTATCTGTTTCGCAGGAAGACGGCCGACGTCCATGCAGTAGTCCAATGTTCGGGCAGCCTTGCGGCACTGGTGGCTCTATATGTGAACAGTAACAGGGGCAGTTTGTCGTCACGCAGTGTGTCCAGTTGAACGTTCGGACAATGTGCGCCGCATTGCCAGCAATGTCTGGTTCGCTCGTTCAACCATTCCACAGCGATGTTGGTGATACGGCGCTGTGCCCGAATTTTTATTCAGCCAACTTCTGCAAACTCCAAAGAGCATGGCAAAGCCTGTGCACTTATTCAACTTGAGAATTAGTGCATAAATTAAATATAGAATAAAATAAATTAAATGTAAATAAAAGCCCTGATCGGAGTGCAAGTACCCTTCGCTAATAAATTCGGCAGCATAGCGTCACCGACTGCTTCCACTGCTATACATCGCCACCGCCGCCGTTGCGCTCAAAAAACGATCATTACACAGCTCTGCGAGAGCGGTTACTTACACACATTTTCTCCGCTCGTAGATAGACCGTATATACCATGCAGGCTCGATGCGCTAGGCTCTCGGTGCCTGGCGCGGAAGTAGCGACGCCGGAAGTGGCTGAACTCGGCGGTACAAATATATGCTGTGTGCGCCTGCTGCTTCTGCTATTGCAATTAGCACAGCAGCCTCGGCACTAGTGTATGTCCCACCTGCAGCAGGAGGTTGGAAAATTTACTCGGCGCAGCGTCCGGTCTCTGTTGTAAACATGTGGCCCGCCACAGATGCACTCCCTATCTGCGGTGAGTCAACCAGCTCGAATGTGTACCCGCTAAGGTAATAAAGATTGAGTCAGGTATACCTCTCACGTCCACGCTGTGTCTCCGTGAGAATCCTCTAGCACTGCTGCCCCGGAGCTGCAGCAATACTGCAAAATACATAGCTCGCAGTACGCGCCGTATATCTGGACTGGCAGCTGGATTATGAATTCACGGGTGAGCTTCGGTAGAAACCACGAAGACGCTACCGGTGATAGCTTTCGTAGAAACGTAGGAATCGGCCCCGCGAAGCCACTCTCTGCTCAGTGTGTACTCTCGGTGCGGGCTCTCTCTCTCTCTCTCTCTCTCTCTCTCTCTCTCTCTCTCTCTCTCTCTCTCTCTCTCTCTCTCGCTCTTTCCCTCTTATTCCCTCGTCGATGCTTCTCATACGGGCGTCGGTAATGGCTCACTAGTTAAGGTGGTTGCTTTTCACGACCTTGGCCCCGAGGTCGTGGGTTCGAATCCTGCGGCGGGTGATCTTACATCGTCATTGAAAGCGGTGGTGATAGCTGTACAGGCTCTTCTGTCGCCATAAAAAAGAAGCTGTTGAATCAGCTTGCATTTTTTTCATTTTACTCGTTATTCGATCTGCTTAAGTATTCTCACATTTTGAGGAACCAGCAATGTATTGGCCGCTCCGGGCTGCCAGGCACCCGGGAAAGCGAGGGAAGCGGTCGAGCGTTCGTCAGTTTGTTTTTCAAGCATGATTTTACTTACTATTCTATTGCATATCACTTTGCAGCAAATGTAAAGCGCCTAGAAAGAGATTAAGTTCTCTGAGGGCGCTTTATCAAGTGCAATATTATTATTATTATTATTATTAGTTCTTTCTTGACATGTGTGCGGGGTGCCAGCTTCGCACCATCATTTACCCCCTCGAAGACACGTGCTAATCGAGGCTGCTGGTTGCTGGATGCATGGACGCTGAGTGCAGCCTGGCGGCGGTGGCCGCCGTGCGTTGCTGCGACGGCCTCGGAAGACTTCCGCTGTGAAAAGCTCTGGCAGGGGAATCGATTGCCGTGAACGACGTCGGAAATAAAGCAATTAGCGTAGATTCCAGTATCGAACCACACCTATTTTTTTAGCTCAAGCGGAAAATGTGCTACCTTGATGGTGCGAGTGCTTGATCCTATTTCATGTCACAATGTGTCACCCATGCAGGGCCCCCGTGGCTGCGACGAGTTGCCGCCATCCCTACCACCGCTGCCACCGCCTTTTCCAGTTGTTGCGAAGCTGAGGCACAGGTGATAGTTTCAATGCTAAGAGCAATAAGAATGCATTTAGAAAGCGCCCTCAAAGAACCCAGTGAACACGCTTGGGAACACAGAGGACAGATCACCAGGACCCAGCCAATAGATTGTGAAGAACGGGTGGATTGTTCGGTTCCTTTTTAATAACGTCAAGTCAGGAGATAACATGACGTCAGTCTGAAGTGAATTCCATGCTTTAGGAGCATGAGAAGCTAACAGTATGGTCTCCAAAAGATTTAAGGTTGGTCCGAGGCATAGCTAAACGATCTGAATCAGAAGGGTAGGTGGTACGATGCCTAGCCTGGTTGGGGAGTATTTCTGATAGGAAAGCTAGATCCAGCGAATGATGTGACCAGGAGCTGAATGAAAAAAACCCTGAAGTCTATACGCTGTTTAATCGGGATCCAGTGTCAGTCAGCGAGGAGTGGTGTCAAATGGCAACAGCGACACTCAAGATCGACAAATTAGCCTGTCTGCCGAGTTTTGTATCAACTGTAAGCGCCTGATAGCATAAGCTGTTGGACCCGAATTAAGTTGACTAAGTCGAGACGGGATATTATAAATTCATGAACGAGTTAGGATGTAGTATCTCTGTCTAAGCAGGCCCAAATTTCTGCAATGTTACGTAAAATAAAAACTATATACAATTCATTTTGTTAGCGTCCTAAGAGAACTTAATCTCTAATCAAGTACTTCCTTTGCAGTAAATGTCAAGTGACTAGAAAAAGATTGAGTTCTCCGAGGACTCTATATCAAGTGCATTATTATTATTATTATTCACATAGGCCACGGGGCTCGAGCCCACGATCTCGGTCACACATTGGTTGGGGCGAGCACTTAAACGACTGGGCCAAACCAGAGAGGCACGTAGCTGAAAAGAGTTAGACTTAACTCGGAGCTGATGCGGTCGTCAAGTGAAAGGTCACTTTGAAACATGACACATACCTAGAATTTGTATGCATGCTACAGGAGATATGCAAGCAGAGCCAATTTTTCCCACTAGTCTTTCTAGTTACTGAGTCAGACTATGCTCGCTCATAACTAGAAAGTCAGTTATATCGTCATTCATTCAATTGGAAAAAAGTTTGCTGCCATTCAAGGGCGGATATAAAAAATACATGCAGCGATGGACTTGAGAGAGTTGTACGTACTGAAAGGCTGGCAGGGATCAACGAGCAGGTGTCAATGCACAGGTCATCCGGTGGGCAGTTGTTGCTGCACAAGTGAGCTGTGTGCCACCTAAATCGATGCAAAAGGCTTGACTGGGCTAGGCGATCACATCGCCAAAAGGGATGGCATAAACCGTTAAAAGAAGCAGACCAAGCACAGAGCTCTGAGGTACCCCTTACTTTACTTGTCACTCCGACGACCTTTGATAATTGAACGTACTGCTCTGGAGTCTTCCTCTGAGATAGATCAGCACTTGTTGCAGTGCGGTGCCAGTGGTGCTTAGGCGAGATGAAAGGCGATCAAGAAGGGTTTTATTATCACTAGCATCAAACGCAACCTAAAGATCAAGCAAAACAGCCAACAGAATTGGCCTCAGGTCTGCATTTCATAGAGGACCGTTATTCACCAGAAGCAACGTTTACTCTGCAGAGTGATTAGCTCAAAAACCAAAGTCGGTCTTACTTGTTCTGCTTGAAGCTACAATGTGGGAGTTTAGCTGGTCTGCAACAAATCATTCAAGTGCGTTTGGTATGAATGGCTGTAGGGAGACTGTGTGAAAGTTTCTTAAGTTACACTAACTTAGGGAGGCTGTGTGAAAGTTTCTTAACTTACAATCACTATAAGAGTATTCTAAATGACGTCCCACGCCGAAAAGAGGTCAGTGTGACGTGGACTGCTGCACAATTGTACTCGCAATATGGTTTTACTGATTCGTTCTCTTATCACCGGGAGCGGAGCGTCACGTGCCATTCTAGTGTAAGCCTTCGTTAAGTCGGAGAGCTCGAGCAGTCGCCGAGCAGTCACGGCTGAGGAATCACCATCGACGAATCTAATCGAGCCTCCGAGTGAGTCTTATAACAAGTATGCCTTTCATTGGTGATAGCCATTTCAGAAACGCTTGATTACCCCACACGCTGAAGCGTATGACACTATCTACCGAGTTCGCCGCCCACGCGAGAGCTTGAATCAGGCTCCATGGTAGATGATCTTAGAGCGATCTCAGAGATATCTTGAAGCAATCTAAGGCAATCTTAAAAAAATCTTGGAGCAAACTCTGAGCGATCTGGGAGAAATCTCAGACAGATTGCAGAGTGATCATAGAGCGATTTCAGAGCGATTTTAGAGCGATTTCAGAGCTATTTTAGAGTGATTTTAGAGCGATTTCAAGAGCTATTAAAGCGATTATAGAGCGATCTTAGAGCGATCTTGGAGAAATTTCAGATCAATCTTAGAGCGATGGTATAGCAGTCGTAGAGTGATGTCAGAGTGATCGTGTGGCGATCATTGAGCGATCTCAGAGCGACTTCAGAGCGATCTTAGAGCAATCTTTGGGAGCTGCTCGTTCCTTAAGTGATCGTCTGGGAGAAGACATTATAGCTTCTCTGTGATCAGACTTTTAATTTTTTTTTAATTTGACTTTTAAATTGGGCGCCAGAGCAGCTCTTCGAGCCCTCTGGTCGTCCCAGCCCCTGGCCGGAGTTTGGGTCGGCTCCGCGTGGGGCCTCTCACGAAATCGGGGGCCTCGGCCGCATGTAATGTAATGGAATGGAATGTAATGTAATGTATCTCCGACTGTAACTCCACAAAGTCATAAAGACTACGTGGGTGTTACGCAAGAGAGTTTTGTATAGCGCACTCACAGCCTAAGCGGCTTTCGGTACGCATTCGGTAGCCAACAGACTTCGTCTCACGCAACAAATAGAAAGTGGGAAGCATAGCAGAGTCAGTAGAGCAGTTCAGGTATTGAGTAGCATGGAAGTAGCAGCTCAGGACCGCTGAAAAGGTGAAAAGGATGAGCCACTATCGGCAGCAGGAGAGTAGTTATCGTTGCGCACGAATTGTGGAAGCGAGCATGCCGGAAGTGATATCTGGAGAGCTTCGCTTCCGGTAGTCTTTGGAGAGAAACCTAATGCTAGCCCTGGTGCCCCAACCATAACGTAAAAATTTCTGCGACAACTATTTTTCTAATTCAAATTATCCTTGCTAACTAACCGTGCTGCAGCTCAGCAATCGAACGATGAGTAGCAAATATCGCCTTTAAAAAAGTACCCGTTTACGCTTTCAATAAAGGGTTTAACTTATCAAAAAGCACTACACGACGTTCGCTGCAGCGCTACAAACCCGCGAGAGGTGCGCGTGGATGGCAGCCCGGATAGAGAACTGTTTCCAATGCTCTCGCCGCAAGGGCGAGAGCAGCTCTGTAAATACAGCAAGACCTCTTGTCGCCATCCATTTTTTTAGTCGCCTGCCTGCGGGGCTGATCTTCCATTAATCTTCGTCCGTGCCCTACACCAGACGCAAAGTATCAGGATGCAACCGCTTAAATCGTGGCATTCGTAAAATCGATCAGCAGAGCATTATGGCCGCCACGCGCAGCCGCGTGCGAGTCCTCTCTGGATTCTCATCGATTCCTTTCATGGCTGGCGCGCGCACTCGCGTTTCGCACCGCACGGCGAAGCCCGGCTCGCCTCGCGATTCGGTGACCAATCGCACGTGCCGACATCCCTAGCTACCTTAGCTACCGACATCCGTAGCTACCTTAGCTACCGGCGGCGGCTCTCGCAGTGGGTGCAGCGGCGGCGGCACTCTCGTCGACGCCGCGGCGGAAGTGCATCGTTCGCGTTCGCGGAGGCGAGAAGGGTCGCGCGCGCGCCCAGAGATCGTGCGGGGCCGAGCGTGCGGTCACGTGTCAAGATCACGTGTCACGCACTGACTCCTTCCCGCTTCCTTAACGAGCCAGCGGAATGCGATCGAGCGATCCGACGCGCCTCGAAAGCACGCAGCTCGATCGCCTCCATCGCGGTGCCATCGCGCTGCCAATGCGGTGCCATCGCGCTGCCTATGCGTTGCCATCGCGATGCCATCGCGATGCCATCGCGGTGCCGTCGCACCCCGCTGGCTCGTTGAGAAATAGCGGAGAAGTGGTTGTAATGTAATGTAATGTATCTCCGTCAGTAACTCCACAAAGTCATAAAGACGATGTGGGTGTTACGCAGGAGAGTTTTGTATAGCGCACTCACAGCCTAAGCGGCTTTCGGGAGTTGCGTGACAAGCGATCGTGTCGCCTGATCGCACGCTCGCGCGCGAGCGCACGATCACATGGCCGTCATCGTTCTTCTGCTTGCATTTGGAAGTAAAGGATTGCGTGCTGCACCACTCGAACCCGCTGCCTGGGAGGTCGTTAAGTGCTCTAGCGCCCTATCCCTTCGCTGAGACGACGGTCGCCGGCCGCAATCCTAGCGTCAGCCGCTCGCTCGCTCCGCGATCCACGTGCTCGCTCGATACGCCAGCAGCACATTACGCCGGCACGCTCTCGCCCGCCCCTGTGCGCGTACAATCGCGTGCGCGGGGGGGGGGGGCGGCCCATCATCCGCCGCTAGACGCAGGACTGAAGCTGAACTAAATGCTAAAAGCAGCGCTGTCGCGGGCGGAGCTCCGGAGCACACGCTGCGTGGAGCGCGCCGCGACGCGCGAACGCTCGTCCTGCGCGTGTGTGACGGAGCGGCGCTCGTGATTCTCTCGCTCCAGGCGCCGGAAGTTGGCCAGCGACGCCGCACTTCGCCGCCGCCGGCGCGCACGGGCGGCCCGTACTGCTGCCGTACGGCCATAGGCGAGCCAGCCGCCACTCGACCGCGTCCGCTAGGATTTGAGAGCGGCCTAGATCGGCGCAGCGGCAGCGGAAAGCGCCGCGCGCACACGTCCCAGTCTGTCGGCCGGCGCTCCAGTCTGTCGGCCGGCGCGCCGCCGCAGCCGCGAAGAGTCGGTGCGCCGCTGACGCCGCCGCCGCCGCCGCCGCCGCCGCCGGAAGCGCCGCAGACCGAGCGGTCGGCGCGCGACTACTCTCTCGAAAGCGCCGCTCCGCGTCGCCGTCGATGGCCTTGACCTGCGCGTCAAATCCGATAACAAGTCGAGACGCGATCGTCGCTCGTCGGGCGGCTGCTCGCCGAGCGCCTCGCCCGCTGCGGCGCCATCGCGATCGCGGCCCACCGGCGGTGCTAGCGGCGCGCTCCGGCGCGCCTTTTGCGTCGCCGCGTCGCCGCCGGAGCGACGACCGTTTAGCCGGCTCGGCGCTGACCAATTAATGCCGCCGTCGAGCGGGCGCCGCCGCGCGAGAGCCGACGGCGCGCCGTCCGTGGCGGCTCGAGAAGTGCGCCGCGAGCCGACGAGCGGACGACCACGAGCGACGGTGGCTCCCCTGGGCGGCGGCGGGAGCACAGAGGAGGCGGCGATGGCCTCTCTGTCGGAGTCGCGTCGCGCCGCCAGCGGCAGCCGCGAGCGACAGACTTCGGCAGTCACCCTGATCGCGCTGGAACTAAAAGAGAGCAGCGACCGAGAGCCGCGGCCGAAACTCGACGGCGGCGGCGGCGGCGGCGGCGACGCCTTCGCCTCGAAGACGCGCAGGGCGGTCTACGTCGTCCGCATCGCGCTCACGACAGCTTTGTTCGCACTCGGTCTCTGGTTCGTCGTCATGGACTTGGTCGCCTACTTTTCCTACGGCACGACGACGAGCATACGGGCGGATCTGCTGCGCAGCGTGCCGTTCCCGGCGGTAACGCTGTGCAACTACAACCGGTACGCTGCGCTCGCGCGCGAGCACCGGCCGCCGCCTACGCCGCGGCGGCGGACGAGGCTTCCGCCGCGGCTAGGGCCACGCGCGCCCGCACCGATTAGGAGGGCGAGTGATTGAGCGGCGAACGGTCGCGGCGCGTGATCCGTCGATCGAGTGGTGGTCGACGGATCGCGTCGCCTGTCTCCTCGGAGAGGCGAGCGAGACTCCGCGAGATGCCACGTTCAGTAGCAGCACCCAGATTTTGGTGGGCCCCACCGGCCGTTGGCGGCAGCGTGCTGGCGACGGCGTATCGTATTTTTTTTTCATTGATTCATTCATTTATTTATTCCCACTTAGCGATTCCTGTCGCAATTATCTCTTCGGCTACGACTCGCTCGAACGCTGCGACCACTGTGACCTCGGCACGTGGTCGCGTCCAGCGGCGGTCCTGTAGTAGCGTCCAGCGTCGTCGCATCTTATCCGAGCCGCACCACCGCGCGTCGGCGTGTGCGTGTGCGCAGCATCCGGCAAGGTCCGGGGGGCGAATGCCACCAATCACGCTCCTGCCCTCATCCACGAGCTTCCGAGTCTGTCAACGTCACGCGGAGCTAGTGCTGACGATGGCTCTCGCACGCAGGCCGCTCGGGTGCGCGCCTCGCGGCTATCGCGTGTATCCGCCGTTCTCCGAACTTCGGTCACGCGCGATCGAGCTCTGGAGAAAGCTCGCCCGCGTCGCCCACCCTCCTCCGCGCTCGGCGCGGGCACTGACAGCTCTTGCTATTCGTCACAGGTGGAAGAAATCCATGGTGACTTCAAGTGACCTTGCGTCCCTGCAGCTGCAGCTGAGCGCGGAAGCAGTCGCCTATTTCTACGACACGAACTGGAGCACGTACGATGACGGCGGTAAACGGGCGGCACTGCCTTTTATTCTTTCACACCGGCGCCGCTGCTGCCATCTTAAAAATCGAAGTGCTCTCGCTCCATTTTTGACCATAATCTCTTTCGGGTTGCAAAACTTTCACAGCGGGCACTGGGCACGCCACCTTGCGCATTGCTGTAGTTTGATAGTATTCAAACCACAGGTAGGCGACACCGAAGCGGGCTCAAAGAGATGTTTATTCACACGGACGCCGCAGCGGACTGGTACGCGATCGCTCTGCCCGTCGTCCTCGTCGTCACTGGCTGACTTCTTTGCGGCACGTTAATTAAAAACTCTCGCAATAAATCGCAAAAAAACATAAATCAAAAACAGTGCCATCAACTCTGCTGGGCCATAAATAACCATACGTCATAGACTGGCCGTAGTGAGGAAACCAGACAATAAATGTCATTGACACATAAACTACGATTGCCTCAAATCAACCTCAATTGCGTCAACAGTTTGACGGCAGCTTTTTTTGAAAGGAAGCTAAAATTCAATTGATTTATTGAGCTTATGAAAAGCTCTTGCGCAAAGACGCTCACACGTTGAAGACCATCCCGGGCATCGTCGTAATTTCGATGTGCTGCGATCCTTGGTGGATGCGGCAAACTGCAGCGGCAACGGCGGTGGTGGCGGAAGTGCAATCGCCAGATCGATGGATGGCCAATCGCCGATACAGCAGTCGCCGTTCGAGCGGCTACGCGCAGCTGCGAGAGCCAGCGAGCGCTCGCGCGGCCACTGCTTCCGCCTGTCGTCGCTTGGAGCGAGTGCGACCCGGTGGCGGAGATCCTGCGCCAATGCGAGGCTCGTCGTGAGCCTCGCACTGGTCGATGGACCGTCGCGCGACACGAGTGCATGCGCCTCTCAGCCTATCGCAAAAAGCAAGAGAAAAAGGAGGAGAGCGAGACGGGGCGAGAGAGAAAGAGCAAGAGAGAGCGAACACGATCGAGAGAAAGTGAAAAAGAGAGCGAAAGAGAGAGCGAAGTCAGAGAGAGAGAGAGAGAGAGAGAGAGCGAGAGAGAGCGAGAGAGAGCGAGAGAGAGCGAGAGAGAGCGAGAGAGAGCAAGAGGGAGAGAGAGAGAGAGTGAGAGAGAGAGAGAGAGCGAGAGAGAGCGAGAGAGAGTGAGAGAGAGCGAGAGAGAGAGCGAGAGAGAGAGCGAGAGAGAGAGAGAGCGAGAGAGAGAGAGAGTGAGAGGCTCAGCAGTTTGAGCGGTTCAGTAACGTCGCTCCGGTCAAACCGGTTCGCTGCTGGTCGATAAACAAAATAGCCTCGGTGCTCGGTGCTGATGTTTGCGTTCATTTCTGCTTGAATGAAAGACCTCATTCGATATGCGCTGAGCGATGACGAGAGACCTATCTGATCGTGTCCGAGCTAATGTAAAATGGTTACATCTCAATCGGCTGGCGAGATTCATCGGCAAAGCGGTAAAGCAGCATCGCATCATAAGCCGTCTTTCAGCGCAGCGCAGGAAGTTCATTTTTGCATCCATTATCCCTTAAATCGAGAATGCTTGTTTTTTGGTTTATTCCCGCGAAGCGGATCGAAAAAATGCACTGCCAGCGGACACAAGTGCCGTCAGCTGTCAACCTACGAGTGACTGCTTCTCTGTTTGATCTGTTTGACGAATGATGGCTGTGCTCCTCCGTGAAAAATGAGTGAATGCAGTTCGGTTTGCGTCAAGGAGACGTGCAAATTTACTTAGCGGTAGAAAATCCGACCTTCGTTTTCGCGCCTCAGGATTTGCTCGCTCTTTGTCGACCCGCCTAGATTTAATCTCGATCTTTCACCGAGAGCAGCATTCGATTGCCAGCGTTCCGCTCAAGCGCTCGCGTAACGCAGTCGCTGTTACGTCCGTGCGCGTCGCGCGACACTCCCCCGACGCGCGAAGCTCTCTTGGTTGGGAGGCACCCGCCCAGAGCGTTTTGCCGGGCATGTGCGGTCTCTACAGGCTTTCGCATTAAAAACAGTTTCCCTCTTTTTTCACACAAGAATCCGAATGGCTTTTCGCTACGATGAAGCTACAGTGGGGGAAGCCGAATCTAGCAGAGGACGAGCACCTCGCCCGCTCCACCCACGCCCCTCGCTCTACCCACGGAGCGTTCGCTCGCTACTCACTGGGCGGAGATAGAGAGGGAGATAGAGAGCGAGAGAGAGAGAGAGAGCGCTCATCATCAGAGAGCTCTCGCTCCGCTTGGTGCGCTTACTTTCGGTCAAAGGAGGCCTCCTCGAGCTGCCGAAACTGCAGTAGCACGTGAGTGCGACTCGCGGTAGAGTGACGTCGCACTTGCGACATCGACGTCCTTCATAAATCTTGGCGCGCGCTTACGCACGACGAGGATGCTGCATCATCTCAAGAATGACCTCTAGAACCGACTGCGACTTCGGCGGTGGACTCGACGGACAGCGGGACGGAATCGCCCGGCTCAAACTCATCTCAGACGATGACGATGAGCGACAGCGTTAGTGGACAGCCGCCGAACGTCAGCACTGCACCGCCCACATCGCTGCGAAGCGATTTCAACATCTACAACTTCACAGTGACCAGCGGCTGGAAGCTGACGGACGGCGGCGCGAGCGGCGCGTCGTACGCCCCGAACCGAACGCTCTTGTCATGCACATTCAGAGGCGTCGATTGCAACGTCAAGGTGACTCTCGCGCGTAGCCTCGGCAATGTTGCCGCCGCCGCCGCCGCCGCCGCCGCCGCCACCATCGCCACCGCCGCTGCCAATCTCGCGAGAGCCGCGAGATTGGCAGCGGTCGCTGAGTGCGGCGTACGAGGGTCGTAGAGCTACGCCATTCTGCTGGCGCGCCGCCGCCCCGTCCGTCGACGTCGGGTGCGGCGGCGAGGATGGTAGTGCGACCGATCCGAGCGCGAATCGCCGCACCACTGAGCGCCTCGCCGTGCGGATCAGTCGGCGATCGCGCCGTCGAGCTAGTGCAGTCGGCCATCTTGTCCTCGTAGCCGCATCGTTAATGCCGGCATTCGCGTACGACGCGCCCCGAGGGACTTCCCAGAGCCCGCTTCTCTCTTGTCTGGCGACCGGTCCTCTGCTGTCCGCTGACTTCCGACAGCGGCTTCCGGCTAGCGAGAATTCGCGAATGCGTCGCAATGAATTCCGACCCACGCGAGGGGAGGGGAGTTCAGGGCGAGGCGATTTGCCGCGGAGATGTAAGACTCGTCACTGCTCCGCGTCGTACGGCCACGCCCTCAGCCGGCGATCAATGGACGGGCTCCATCCACGGTCCTATCGTGGCAGTAACGTGACGTCATACGCGTTCAGCGGCTGAGCAAAAGGCTAAACGTCAACGCAGCAGTCGTGCAAGAGGCGCCTGCCCTGCATGATTGGTTTCAACGTTACGTGGTGCACTTAGGCGAACCCCTTGCTATTAGTGTAATTATTATTATCCTGATTATTATCGTGAAAATGTCACTTCATGCGGCAGAATTTGTGAGTAAGCTTGGCGCGGAATATAATGCGATGTAATGTAACTCCACAAAGTCAGGGACGATGTGGGCGTTTCGCAGGACAGTTGTGTATAGCGCAGTCACAGAGGAGGCGGCTTTCGGCACGCATTCTTTAGCCAACGGACTTAATCTCACGCAACAAGGAGAAAGAGAGAAGCACGGTAGGTATGCAAGAAACTTGAGAGCAAATGAAGCGTCAGGTTACTGGTTCCATCAATTATAAGTTTGCATCGCCGACTTTTACCGAAAGTCTTCAGTAAGATTACCTCTAGCTGTTGCCGCTCAGCGAATGATGCATCCGGGTATTACATGAAAGTCCGGCGGCAGCGACGCGCGAGTGACTTGTTGAATCTCGCTATTTTATTCCTGTGCTGCCCTAAGAAGCTGAGAGAGAGAGAGAGAGAGAGAGAGAGAGAGAGAGAGAGAGAGAGAAAGAGAGAGAGAGAGAGAGAGAGAGAGAGAGAAAGAGAGAGAGAGAGAAAGAGAGAGAAAGAGAGAGAGAGAGAGAGAGAGAGAAAGAGAGAGAAAGAGAGAGAGAAAGAGAGAGAAAGAGAGAGAGAGAGAGAGAGAGAGAGAGAGAGAGAGAGAGAGAGAGAGAGAGAGAGAGAAAGAGAGAGAGAAAGAGAGAAAAAGAGAGAGAGAAAGAGAGAGAGAGAGAGAGAGAGAGAGAGAGAGAGAGAGAGAAAGTGAGAGAAACAGAGAGAGAAAGAGATAGAGTGCCGAGTCTCGCTAGCTCAGTAACTGCTCCTCGAGCTCTCGTCTAGAAGAACTGGCCACTTCCGGATCTTGTCTCGATTGAGGTGCAATTTTCCACTCGCATGTTCGCCGCACGCTGACGTCAGCTGACCAGCATTGTTAAACTGGATGTCAAAAACGGTAAACGACCGAGCGGACACATCGACGCAGCGAGCAGTCTGCGGCCACGACTACCTTTCGCGAAATCTCAACGACGGCCTACCTAATCCACGGATCTGAGTCTGTGGCGCTCTTTGTGCCGATATGTCTATGTTACATATATATATTTATTTATTTATTTATTTATTTATTTATATGTATATATATACAGAGAGAGAGAGATATTTTGCTTACATAAATAGTATTAAGCTAAAGTTTAAATTTTAATTGGGCCGAGATGTTTTCTGCAAACACTGCTACCATCACTGCATTGGCAGAGTGTGAAAGTCAAGTCTTTTGGAAGCTTCATTTGCCGGCACACAAATCGAAGGAAGATGGCGCCTCCCAATGACTTCCGTCGGCTTTCCTGTTGCTACTTTGGCCCACCCGCTTTTCGGAATCTAACAGTTTAGAAATACCTCATACAAACCTTAAATCCTTTGCTTAGTTCATGTGCTCCCAAAGCCTGGAACTGCCTCCCGACCTGCATCAGAACATCCCCTGACCTGACCACATTTAAAAGGAACCTAAAAACACACCTGTTTAGGACAGCATTTAGTCGGTCCCTGTGATTCGTCCTCCATGTGCTTATGCGTGCTGACACTGTGCATGCTGCCACTAACCACATTTGCATGCTGACCCTGTGCATGTCACCCCTAACCATATTATTCATTTCGTTTGTTTTTCAAGCATGATTTTACTTACCATTCAATTGCATTTCACTTTACAGCAAATGTAAAGCGCCTAGAGAGAGATTAAGTTATCTGAGGGCGCTTTACCAAGTGAATTATTATTATTATTATTATTATTCTGACATCAAATCCCTCTAAGACGATTTAGATGACTTCACTCTCGTCAGCCTTGTGTAAGATGCTCTTCCGCCACGAGCAAGGTCACGTGGGTTCGAGTTCTGCAGTGGGCAATCCTGCACTGCCCACTGCAAGCGGCGTTGACAGCCTTTAAGGTACTTCTGCCGCTACATAAAACGAGGCAGTTAAAGCAGCCTACATTCAAGCGCTGTTCAAGATCGACATGCAAGCGTATCGTCAAGGTAGCTGTAGATTTTTTTTTATCGGGCTCGGTCCTCTATAATTTTTTTCGGACTTAGTCAAGAGGATACTTACGGATTGAGGACTGAGACGGAGATAGCAGCGATTGAGGACCGACACCGCCGATTCTTTTTACTAGCGACACAGCCTACTCCGGGGGCTAAATCGGCGATATGCGGTGGAGTAAGCTATTAACGCATCCCCCGTCACCTCGAATACCTCGTGCACACTGCCTTCTGCGACTACTGTGTAGGCGACTTTTGCGTGACGGTCCGCTGCGCTCGCAGCATCGCCAGCGCTCATCTTCGCGACAACCTATCAATCGCTCTCGATAAATTGAAGAACAGTGTCACCGTTTTAATGCTTTATTCGGCTAGTTTTTTAAGAGCGTCATGACGTCGTACGGAATGTGCTACACCTTCAATCAGAACATCAGCTGGGGCAGCCTGAGCAGGTCGCAGATGCGCCTGGCGCCGAAGCTTTCGCAGACGGTGACGGCCGACAATGCCGGCTTGTCGTTCGCCGTGAACATTGAGACGGTAAGAGGCCCCGTCGCAGCGACGCGAGTGAGAGTGAGAGCGAGACGATCAATTCCTCGATCGATTGATCGCTTCGCGCTCGCATCGAACCAGCGTAAGATCGCGCGCGCTGACTAAGCTAAAGCTTTGCGTGCGCTCTCACGGGTTCGGTCATTTTAGAGAAATTGTAGAATATCGAATGCTTGGTTGCTGCTTTCTCGTGCGTCTCCAGCGGAGGCAGCGCATTGTGGCGCATAGACGCGCATTTTCCTCTCAAGCCACCTTACATTAGCCGGTTGTTTCTTTTACTTGGGTCTCGTCATTCAGTTCGATGATTTACGCACTCGCCCAGTTTCTGCTTCTCACGTAAGATTGTCTCTTAACCTGCTGTCTGGCTGCTGCCTGCGAATTCAAGCGCCGCGTCGAATCGCTTCGCGTTATCAATTGTACCCATTTCATCCAGCCTCCAGCTCCGAGATTTTTCTTTTCGGATACAATCTAATCAGCGCGTGCGAATGCTTACATCTGAATAGTGCGCGAGAAGATCGAACTCCTACTGCCTCGTTTTCGTGATCTTTGGACGCGCTTCGGACCAATGGAAATCGTTACTTCCCGCCCAACGAGCGTTGGCGCGAGATTGGGCCAGCGTATTTTCACTTCAAAAGAATTAGCCTCGGGCTGGCCAAGGCCGGCTACTATCCTAGGGCGGTGCACCAGAGGTGACTTAGAGCGACTAGATTATCCAACAAGTGCGTCTGGTACCGCCCCACCCCCGTTCGGCATTGCCGCTTTGCCGACCCGTCGGAGACGCGGGCAGAGAGAGACAGAGAGAGAGAGAGGGCTTCTCTTACAATCTGGCAAAAATCCGACGCGTACCGCACAGGACCGTGAAGCCGACGACCGGAAGCGGACGTACGTCGCGCAACCTCGTAGTGGCTTGGCGCTGCGAGACATCTCGCGCGCTGGCCTAGAGGAAGCTGGCAGAGAGTTTTACATTGTGTTCCGACCAGATTTATTGTGTTCATATTGTCATCGCTATACAGAACTTGAAGAAGCTCCCATCGTTTGGCTCGAAATCGCTGCCGTACTGAGCTGCATTATTTTTTTTACGAGGCAGTAAATCCTTATTCAGTTCGTTCGCTTGCTATTCTGATCACATTATCCGCGTCGGCATGCTATGTGTTCTTCTTTTGCCAGCAACTTATTATTTTTAAAGTTTGGATTGAAGTTGGATGAGCTCACTAATTTAGGCCCAATATTTATTTATTTATTTACTTTATTTATTTATTTTATTTACAATATTTATTTACTGTACTGACGGAGAGAGCGATCCGGCGTCTGGCTGTCTTTCAGCATCAAAATTCTCGAACGCATCGTCGTAGCAGGTAATACGACGTGCATATTATCTTACCACGTTGCAAGAACTATCTACAGACATATCTCATTGAGTGCTACTCGCGGAATCAGAAGGCAATCGCCGGCTGCTCTCAGCCGATGTTGAGCTAAAATAATTATTTAACAGGGGCATGGTTCCTTCTAGAGAAACAAAGAGTAGAAAAAATACTCGCTTATTTAGCAGCCTCTTTTTATAGCCTTGACAGAATAGCCTTGACGGCTCGATCGCCACCGCCGGCAGCGGCAATGAAGGACCGCCCACCTCAGGATTCGACCCCGCGATATCGGAACCGAGGTCGTGTCGATCAACCACCTTACCTAGTGCGTGCCATTGTGGCTAGGGCTGCGCCTTGACTTTTTCTTACCAAGCCGCTGACGGCGGGTTGCTCGTTGCTTGTGCCGAGCGGCGTGCGTCCTGGCTTTATGGGGGCGCGAGTTGCACCGCGAGTGCCCGGGAGAGCCACGCCCGTGGCCAAACGCGCGGTTGACCTATAAAAATAGACCGCTCGAGCCGACTCGGTAAATACGTTCACTCAAATCTATCCATCTCTGCTAGGACGGTGCATCATTCCCTACTTTTGATGCGAACCAATGAGCAAGTCCCGAATCCTCGCGTTCACCCCTGACCTCGCCGCTGACGAAACGTTCATCCGCCGCTGCTTGCAGTAGCGACGACCGACCGTGCGGCGCGAAAATGCTGAGAAAATGCCAATTTTACCGGAGCTTCAGCTACGCCATCTCCGTCGTTTCTTTTTAGTGGGACTACTTCGAAAATCTTGCATCCCTCGGCAATTCAGAGCTAGGCCTTAAGGTTATTGTGCACAGCCAAAACCGGCTGCCCAATCCGGACAGCGAAGGGATTTCCGTGAGTCCGGGCAATCGCGCCACAATTCCTCTTCGCTGGACTGAGGTAACAGCTAGCTGAAATTCTTCTGCAAGCTTGGCTCCATTTTTCCGTTGACTTCTTTGACTTACGTACTTCAAAACTTACGTAATTCAAAAGTTCACCCGAGATTGTACCGTTCGCTGAATAATTACTTACAAGTCCTTCCACGGCTGCGCAACAAGTGGCATCTAGCGGAAAAGAGATTTTTCGTAAACCCGCCACTAAAAAATTCGCGGAAATAATATTTAGTTTCTGGCATGGAAAATAAATTTCCATTGAATCGCTGAGATCACGAGAACGGTTCTTCAACGAAGGTTCCAGTGTTTTTCACGCGCGACGCGCGTGCAGCCTTCGGCGTTTTCTGTTTTGGAATTTGAAATCATATCCTCCAATTCCTTCAACTTGTTAATTGAGAGTTAGAAGAAATGAGCTTTCAACCACAGAGAGAAGCGATGATGAGGCAGCTGCATCTGTCAATGGCACCTTCGTTTCGTCTCGCTTTATTTTTGGCGCGACACATAAGTGCATGCTGGATCATTTTCTGCCCACGTTTCAGTTCAGGAAACGCGGTCAGAAAAATACCTCACCGCGGTGCTAATCTGCGCTGGAAAAATGTAGCGCATGATAATAATGTCACGCATCTTTCTGTTGTGATTGTTGTTCATTTTCGTCACAGTACGACTACATGGAGCCTCCGTGGGGAGCGTGCAACAAATCGAAAAGGCTCCAGTCGTTCACCAACTACACGCAAGAAGGCTGCATATGGGAGTGCAAAAAGATGGCTGTGCAGGCGAACTGCTCGTGCACCCTGTACTACCAGGCCAGCAAGCCAGAGGGCGTGTGCAACCTGAATCAGAGCCTCGCCTGCGCGTACCCCGTCGTCAGTAAGGCGCCCGCAAAGCGGAGGAGCGCTCGCTACAGCACTGCGCCAAGCGCGCGTCTCGCGCGATCATGTCGCGAGCGGGGGGGGGGCATAACTTCAGAGCACGAAGGCCGCGAGATTTCACCTTTCGACGAGGCTTCACTTAAGCTGCTCCCCTGCGCCGCTGCTGAGCGGCGCCGCCTACAGAAATGCAGCTTTGTTATAGTTAGCAGCGACTGTTTGATTGGCCGCGATAGTTTGACGGAGTTTGACAGAGTTTGACGGAGTGTGCTCGCTCGCTCGCACGTGTATACCTTCACGCCATTCTCTTCGCACCTGTGCGCGACGCCACGACTCGAATCTAATAGAAGCCGGAGAGCACGAGTGGGAAATTTGACATTTTTGTAAATAGCGGAGTTGATCGATTGCGAGCGTCTTTTACTGTTGCAGACACCATCGACCAATATCCCGATCTGTATTGCAACTGCCCCTACGAATGTACGCGTCAGACCTACGAAGCGAGCGCGTACTATTCGACGTACCCGAACCCGAGCATGGCGATCGATCTCGCCAACTTATACAACATGACCACCGACTTCTATGCGTACGTTTATGTCGCAGCTGCTATCTGTGATTATTCGCCTTGCGTGGGAGATAGCGAACATCGAATGATTGCAAATGGTTATCGAGGTTTGAGAGTACCTTTCGGTCAAATAGCTAGACCAGGTACTGGATGGGGTACTCTGACGGAGTATAACCTCCCCCCAATTTACTCACAGACAGATACCCGCTCTAAAAAGCTAATATCGACTTTAGGCAAGCACAGTATAAATACCCATAACTTTATTATGATATATGGGACTCGTTCTATATTTCGGATTTTTTCAGTCGCATCATCACTAAGCAACTTCCGAAGTCTTCAAAGGCGTGCACAATAATAGTAATCATGATCATCATGCTTATGCATAGCGCCCTCAGAGAACTTAATCTCTCTCTCTAGGCACTTTACAGATGCTGAATAGAAAGCATTACAAAATATTGCTTTTAACATCCGCAAGCAGCAGGCATAATGCGAGCAGGTACATGCACGCGAAGGATGAATCACAAAAACCCACCAAATGCTACAATAAGCAGCTGCCTTTTAAGCTTCTTTTAATTCTCACATTCTCTCAGCTCCCTGTGCAGTGTCTCTCCGCTCACTGCACAGCGCCTTTCTGCTCACTGCACAGTGCCTCTCCACTCCCAGTGCGCAGTGGGCGACACAAGTCCATGCTTAATAATAATAATAATAATAAGAATTCACTTGATAAAGCGCCCTCAGAGAACTCAATCTCTCTCTAGGTGCTTTACATTTGCTGTAAAGTGAAATGCAATTCTAGTGCTTCGCGTTCCTTGTGCTTTACAACTTGTTTACCTTAGTTTTTTTAAAGTGAGACATGGCTTTACAATGCGGAATATATTGAGAAAAAATAAATGGAAGAGACAGAGTCTTTGGCTTGTGAGCAGCAGTACTAGAGAAGACATGAATTAAGCGAGCGTTTGGAAACAATGTGGAGCTCGTCTAATCGCGAGCAGCAGAACCTGTAGCGCCGACTGTAGTAGAAACATTACAGCGAGTCCGTATTGTGTTTACCGCGATCTCTCTCTACCATCGATCAGATATAAATATAAATATAATATATATATATATATATATATATATATGTGTGTGTGTGTGTGTGTGTGTGTGTGTGTGTGTGTGTGTGTGTGTGTGTGTGTGTGTGTGTGTGTGTGTGTGTGTGTGTGTGTGTGTGTGTGTGTGTGTGTGTGTGTGTGTGTGTGTGTGTGTGTGTGTGTGTGTGTGCATATATATCTCCAGCGATCGTTAGAAAAGAGCCGGACAAGGAGCTGATTTATGTATCTTGATATGAGTTTCGACACTGGTAAGTAGAACTTAGGATAAGAGGCCTAATCTATTAGTGTAGGACTAGATCAGAACTAAAGACAAGACCCACATGCATCTCCTGTCTGTTTAATATGAATGTTACGACTGCTGAGAAATTAAATTTATAAGGAAAATTGCAGCGGATTGACTCACAGCAGATTTCGTTCGAATGGGGCTAAGCACCGCCACCATGATCTAGCAGAGCACAGCCACAATGCTACTCGTAGCTACCGTTTAAGCAGCGTGTAAATCCATCCGTTCTCCAGTAGTAATTTATTACCTCGAGGATATATTAGTACAATCATTTCATCGCCGTGAGCTACACATTATGTATTTTTAAGATATAAGTATTTGTAGTTCTATTTTGAAATGTGAGCAACTAATCAAAGTACGTCTCTACTTAAATATGTACGTGATTCTTACCTATCGGCGAATCAGCTCTTTATTTGTGAGATGAGAAACCATCGGAGAATCTTATTCTGGCTAAGCTACAGTTTTTTAGTTTACTTAAGCAGCTCCTTTTTTCTGTGAATTCCTAAGATATCTAGTTAGACTAAGCTTGGGCTGCAAGTGCCTACCAAAGTACGTCCGCAATTACGTTTTTACGAGAGCGTTCGGCGTTTGGGTCAGACCACGATCTTTGATGCCAGAAGATTGTTGGCCCTTGCATATTGGCAGGCACGTAAATAAAGATCTTAAATAAATAAAATAAATAGAGTCTTAGTCAGTCAACTGTTGATTTTATCTCCGTTGTCCCCAGCCTCGACCTTGCTGTCCCCTGCTTTGCATCATCTAATGTCTGTTCGAATGCCGGAGCGTCAGATCGTACTCAGCCGAAAACATCCTCTCGCGCTGCCGAAAAATGTATCGCGCCAGAGGTGACTGATCAGTCGACACGCCGAGCGATCGGAACAAGACGAGAATTACAGCTTGAAAAAGTAGCGAAAGTCCGCTTCTACCAAATCCGACGGTTGATAAGTGGAAACATATATATTGTCTCGCTGCTGGCGACAGATTTCCTCGAGCCATCTTATCACATTCCTAAAGATTTGGTCGGCTCATTTTAACTTTAAATTTATTTTCATGATAAGAACTATAATCAACTGTACTTTTATTATATTGAACCCTTACACGGTATGTTAAATTATCGCCACTGCATCAGAAGTCGGCGTGTTCTATATTTCAGGTCAAATGTAGTAAGCGTAAATGTCTATTTCAATGAAATGAGCAAGACCGTTATTCAGCAAATAGCGGCCATGACCTTTTCAACTATTTGGGGTGAGGAGTAATCGTGTGCTCTGTTGCTTCTGTACCGTTCGAATTCTGCCACTGCTATGACTTACGCTTGCAACAATGAAGGCTTTGTGACTTATGGTCTGTTTTGAAGTGCCCAACAGGTGCTTTGTGTTTTTACTTTGTACGTAAGCTTCATAGCGCGCACACGTATTGGGGAGCGGGGATAGTAATAATAATACATTTATTATAGCACCATCAGAGAACTCAATCTCTTTCTTGGCACTTTACATTGGCTGCAAAGGAAGTACGATCGAATGGTTAGTGGTGGCATGCTCAATGAATAACAAGGGCGACATGGTTAGATCTGACATGCACAGGGTCACCATGCAAATATGGTTTGTGGCACCATGTACAGTGTCAGCACTCATGAGCACATAAATGATTAATCACATGGACCTAATAAAGGCTGTGATACATAGATACTTTTTTAGTTTCTTTTTAAATGTGGTCAGTTCAGGGTATTTCGTGACGCAAGCCGGAAGTGAGTCACTGGTTTTGGGAGCATTCGAACAAAAGGTACGGTCTCCAAATGATTTGAGTTTCGTACAAGGTATAGGTAAGCGATTAGATTCCGAAAATCGGGTGGAACAATGCTTAGCCTGGTGGGGAGTAGACATGCTAGGTAGGCTGGAACCAAAGAATGAAGAGACTTAAAAGTGAGTGACAAAACCTTGAAGTAGATGAGTTCTTGACTGGGAGCTGGTGCAGGTCGGCGACAAGTGTTGTGATGTGGCAACTGCGAGGGTCACGACAATCTAGCCTTGCTTCAGAGTATGCACCAACTGTAAGCGTCTGAGTGCACAGGCCATTCAATCGCGTTTCCCTTTGCAGCAAATATAAAGCGCCTAGAAAGAGATTGAGTTCTCTAAGAGCACTTTATCAATTGCATTGTTATCGTTATTCTCACTATCAGGCCGGTAGACCAGCAAACAGTGGGTTATAGAAGTCGAGATGTCGTGTCACAGATCAACAAATCTAGATGTGGCATTCTCGTTTAAACAAGCCCAAATTTTATCAAAGTTTTGTAGCTGAAAGTAGATAGGCGACTTTTGAGCTGACGTGGTCGTCTAATGAAAGGTCACAATAGAAAAGGACTCATAGATTGTGTGCAGATTCAACGGAAGATATGCTGTCAGAGTCGACTGTGAGCGTTAACTTTTCCAATATGTGATTCACACTTGGTTTGCAATGCGTTCCACTTGAAGACAGCTTAGAGAGATGACCATGGCCATACGATCGAGATAGGTACATATGGCGCCATAATCAGACTTTAATTTTGTGGCTGTCTTTGTTCTGGTAGTTTTTTAATAATAATAATAATTCACTTGATAAAGCGCCCTCAGATAACTTTATATCTCTCTGGGCGCTTTACATTTGCTGCAAAGTGAAATGCAATTGAATGGTAAGTAAAATCATGCTTGAAAAACAAACTAAGTGAATAATATGATTAGGGGTGACATGCACAGGGTCAGCATGCAAATTTGTAATGCATTTTTTGTAAGTAGTATCCTCCAGTTAAGCCTTTGTTTTGAAAGAACGATTGGGCACAGTTTCATATTGTGTTTTTTCAGAGATCAAGGATAATTTAGTCATATAATGTAGTCATATAATTATATAATATATATTACATTATATATAATAATAGTATGTATTATATTATAATATAAATAATATATATTATATTATCCTATATATTATATGTTATATATTATATATATTATATATATATATATAATATATTATATATTATATATTATATTAAATTATATACTATTATATTAAATATATATTATATTATAGAATATATATAAAATAAAATATATAATATAATAATATTATTTATTATAATAATAATAATACAATATATATTATATTATATAATTTAGTCATATAATCATACAATTTAGTCATACAAATTGTGAGTCCCGATTTCGACTTCGATTTTCTTCCTTTTCCTGCGCCAGTCTAGTCGTCGCTGCAGTTTCGATGGCTCGGTATATTCCGGCTCGCACCTTCACTGTCGGCACTCTTTGAGGCATTCTGTATGCCTTGGCACACTTTGGCGACATCCTTATTGTTCCGCATCTAGAAATGTAGCTCTCGGGCTAAAGAAGGTGGGCATGCGATAGCAAATCTTAGGACGCCGCACGCGCACTGTCATGCATTGCTGCATTGTCGGCGAAGTACTGGCATCTGGAGCGGCGAAGCTTTTGCTTCATCCTTCGCCTTTATGCAGAGCGAGCGAGCGAGAATGGTGACGATCGATGCCGCGGAACTGCGCCACGTTCGGTATTCCGTAGCCGACCTCCTGGATCGCGTCGGCTACGCGTTTTCTCCGTTGAAACGTTGCAAGAATCGCGAACGATTACTGCGAGGCCCGTCCGCATGTCGCATGACAGCTGTCGCATCGCAGCCGATTCGGACGGACCCGCACGGGCGAAATGCTAGCGATGCGAGTTTTTAGTGCGCGTCCTGCGTTCGTACACACAGCCTGGCCGGAAATGCCAGCATTTCCGGCCAGGCGAACGGCAGAGATGTAAATTCTGATGCGCTACCGTTAGAAGATTGAATGGTGGACGGCGAACAGTTCAGATGATGTCAAAATGCACCCTGCGTAAATGGTCGAAAGAAGACGGTCGAGCGTCTGACTTTTCAAAATTATCTCCCCTGATTTTGACCGCTGTACTAAATGCTGGACGCTCAAGAGCCTTTACCAGTTGCCCCGCCTACGTGACCGTGACCGAGTCCAGAGTTCAGAGTTCATGGAGCTCGGCGCAGGGTGCACTCGAGCAGCAGGGACTTTGATCTGACCGTTCCTCCTTTGAGAACGACTCCGTCGACATGTGCTTATGCGTGCTGACACTGTGCATGCTGCCACTAACCACATTTGCATGCTGACCCTGTGCATGTCACCCCTAACCATGTTATTCATGTTTATCAAGCATGATATTACTCACCATTCAATTGCATTTCCCTTTGAAGCAAATGTAAAGCGCCTAAAAAGAGATTGAGTTCTCCGAGGGCGCTTTATGAAGGGCATCGTTATTATTGTTACCATTTTCTTGCAAAAAAAGCTTACCAATTGCACCCTATTAACCCTAACCCCTCCCACTACTCCAAAGAGATGCACTCGCTAATATTACCGGGAACGGCGTTTACTCGTGCGTCTCATACGAAGAAAGACGCCTAAAATGTCCTGTTGATCACCTACCGTTTTTTACATAGAAACATGTACAGACACTAAATAATAATAATAATAATAATAATTATAATGCACTTGATAAAGCACCCTCAGAGAACTTAATCTCTCTCTAGGTGCTTTACATTTGCTGTAAAGGGAAATGCAATCGAATGGTGAGTAATAACGTGCTTGATAAACAATCAAAATGAATAACATGGTTAGGGGTGACATGCACAGGGCCAGCATGCAAACGTGGTTAGTAATGACCTCCGACCTGGAGGGGCGACGGCGGCGCGAAAGGAGCGCGGCACCGCCGCCGCTGGCCCGCGAATTGCTCTGCCCTGCGCTGCCCTGCGTCGTTGGTCGAGGCCCAGTCCAGCGGCCGGCCGCACTGCCAGCGGGTCCTTTCAAATGCTCTTTCAGGAGACATCGGCGGCCAGATCGGCTTACTGACCGGCTTCAGCTTCGTCTGGTTCATCGACTTGTTCGAGTTTCTCGTCGAGCGCGCCTTGAAGGGTCGAGGAGCAACCGGAAAGGCTCCGCCGTAACTCCGCTGTCCGCGAAATAGCTTCCCACAATGCTTCTCATCTCGCACCGCTTCTCATTGCCCATCGGCAGAAAGCGGCTCTGCGGCGACGCGAAAACAACAGCCGCTTCTTCTGCGGCCCGCGCGCGCGCAGAAGAAGCGGCTGCTGGCGATGCGACCGAATGACGGCCGCCTCGTCGTCGCGCTCGTCTGCTGCGCCGCCGATCGCCGATTTCTCTGCACACCTGTTTTCCTGCTTTCACTTTAACTCAGTCCGCGAAGCCAGCCAGCGCGCACCGCACCGCTGCGCCGCTCAAAGAGCGAGCCGCGAGGTAAGGATTGGCCGGCCGGTCGGCCGTCGCTTCCGGTTGCGATGCGCGCCCGTTCGGAACGATTGCGAGCCGGTTGCGCGCGCCAGAAGCTGCAGAGGCTAATGAGTACCTGGCGGCCCGGTAGACCTCGCTCGACAGCTGTGAGGAAACCCCACGCGCATGCGCGGTCACGCCACCCACGCTGAATTCGCAGCGCTTCAGACGACGCATACAGCCACGAGCATTGCCGAGTCATTAATGAAGCGTGTGGAAATCTTTCTTCTTCATATTTCGAATTAAACGAGGCCCTTGACAATGAGTTGCAACTAGGCGTGTACCCGCGCGACCGGCAGGGCCAGGGCTGCACGCGCGACTGCTTATCGCTCGCGACAAGCGGTACCATTGCGCAGTACACTTCTCTTTCTACGCGGAGTCCCGCGACCCGACCGCCTGCGATCGTTGTACCCTTTGAAATGTACGCTTTGCCTGCGACTTCAGCCCGGTGGCCAGGCGCACATTTCGAAAGCCCTCTGCGGCGGGCTGCCGAGGACGCAGCGGCGGACCGTTGGCGGGACTCACTCCCACTTGCCTGGCTGGACATGCGCGAGACATGCAGCGGACACGCTGATGAGTAGTCTACCACCGCAGGCGTAATGGCAGCAGTTTTCCGCCTAGTTTTCGCTCAAAAATGTGCATCGATTCATTTATCAAATGGACAGCGATTCGAAAGTTGTTAAGTTGAAACTATGATCGATGGCACGACGGCCCGGCGGACCCGGACAGCACGACGGCTCGGCGGAAGTGGAGGTCGACGCCGAGGGTTTTAGATTCCTTTGTGCTGGACAGTGCCGTGGATATTGTCCTCTCGATGGCTGTACATTTGGATATGAAATTATTGCTTTTTGCCGTGGCTGAATTATTTCAGAAGTTGATGTAGTAAGTGGTTCCAGTAAATCCAGAGCGCAAAGTCTGCCGCATAAGCAGAAAGCATTCAAATGCTCAAATATGAAAGGCGTATGCAGGTTACTGGTTAAGAGCTACGTCAGCTTTTCTTTCGCTGCGGGCGTAGAGTTGCGCGATCCTCTGTATAATGCAAATTTCCCTCTGTTACCGATAACATGAGTCAATGCGGAATTATCCAATTCTCCCTACGGGTGGGCGGCAGCAAAACGATCTTTAAGTAGCTGTGACACTAAATTGTAAGACATAGCACGAACCCGTCATGAACAGCTTCTTGATTGATTAACGGGCATAGGCGTGGGATACTGTCGCCAATTCTGCAGAGATCTCGGCTGGCTAGACTCATCTGCGATTCTGAAAAGACCTAAGTTAACGAGAGAGAGAGAGAGAGAGAGAGAGAGAGAGAGAGAGAGAGAGAGAGAGAGAGAGAACGGGCATTATATACACACACACACACACACACATACATATTTATATATATATATATATATATATATATATATATATATATATATATATATATATATATATATATATATATATATATATATATATATATATATATATATATATATATATATATATATATATATATATATATATATATATATATATATATATATATATAGGAGAGAGAAGGTAGATAAGAATAGCTTGACCCATTTTAAAGGTACTCAAGTAGGTCAGTGTACCATTGGTGCCTTTGACTTTCAAAGAGCCTATTAGTAGCAGTAGTATTGCTATTGTTGATGAGCCTATTGTGAATTTAATGGAAATGAAAAAGAACATGCTTAACAGTTGTACTTGAAGTCGTCACCAACCACTGGTAAATCCCGATATCTATTTGTGCTCACAGCTGCTGATTTTGTATAAGAACGGATTGACTTCAAGATTTTGTCGCTCAATTTTAGGTCACTTTATGCTTTGGCTCCAGCCTATCTCTCAGATATACTCCCCCATCAGGCCAAGCATCGTACTACCCGCTTTTCGGAATCCAACAGTCTAAAAACACCTCGTACAAACCACAAATCCTTTGGAGACCGTGCATTTAGTTCGTATGCTCCCAAAGCCTGGAACTCCCTCCCGACCTGCGTCAGAACATCCCCTGACCTGACCACATTTAAAAAGAACTTAAAAACACACCTATTTAGGACAGCATTTAGTGGGTCCCTGTGATTAGTCCTTGATGTGCTTCTGCGTGCTGACACTGTGCATGCTGCCATTAACCACATTTGCTTACTGACCCTGTGCATGTCACTCCTAACCATGTTATTCATCTTGTTTGTTTATGAAGCATCATATTACTCACCAGTCAATTGCATTTCCCTTCGCAGCAAATGTAAAGCGCCTGGAGAGAGATTGAGTTCTCTGAGGGCGCTTTATCGAGTGCATTATTATTATTACAACAGCTCGTCTTTAATTTTCAAACTGATTTTGCTCACGATGTTTTGTACATACACGTTAGGAGCAATAATAAAATAAATAATAAAACATTTATAAGGCCAAACAGATCGCTGCACGTAACAGATTTAATGTAGATGCCATAAGAGATGGCTGGTAGATGAGCTGGCAGAGCCCATTTGGAGAGTCGCGCTTTAGATTTATGGGTAACATTAACTCTGTAGTAACTATTCAATTAATTTTAATGTCATTCAATTTAATGAAGTTTGCTGCCATCCGTGTGCGAACAATTTCCTGAATACATTATGCCCCATAGCGAATGGAGTTTGACGGGCAGAAAAACAGTTGTGAATCAATTGTGGATACGGCTGAGAGTCACTTGCATACATTCATGTCACCTTCAAACAGTAATTTGGCATGCTTAGCTGACTCAAGGGGGGAGTTAAAAAGTAAATACCATGGAAGTACGGCGAGCACAAGTCGGTGAGAAATCAAGTGCTGCAGGAGAGAAAATGACACGTAAGAATTCATGCAGTAAGTTAAACTTTTAAGTTTAATTTTAGTAAGTTTAATTTTAATTTTAATTTTAATTTAAGTTTAATTGTATTAAGTTTAATTTTAAATCGGATCCGCAAAAGCAGAAGCGTCAGTCGCCAATAGTATTCCAGCGAAAGACGGCATATCTAATGTGATATTCCTACAGGCCCCCCGAGGGCGGGCGCAAGAAGGCTCGATAAACAACTCACCCTATCGGGCTTGTAGAGTCAATTAAAAGTAACAGTGGCGACGTCAGTATTTATTTCTTGGTGCAAATATTTTCTGTAAGTGGCAAGGCCAGCAAGATTTTCTAGCTTTTGGAGCTAAACCCGCAGTTAGCGAAAATGCATTGCGCAAAATCGCAGTGGCTCGGTCGCAGCGTGTTGACTTGAATGCAGGCGCCATTCTACCTTAGGTAGCCGTCCGGTAGCAGAAATAGGGCGCGACTCTGATCGCTGCCCCGCTACGGGGGCGGGCGAGGAGCAAACGCTACCGCTGCCACCGACCGGCTCCGCGCGACAGAAAACTAATATCTCCTCTCGCGTCGTCACGACATCTCGAGCCTTCTCTTCTTCCAAGTTCAGAAGATGAACTGTTCGACGCGCGTCCGCCCATACGCGTTGCGGGTCAGCTAAACTTGTGGCTTCTGCCTCTGTATTGGGCTACCTGCTAGATCGAGTTCTGCAAAGCCCGGCGAAACGCTCGCTCCTGGTAAGGCAGCGATCGGCGAAGGATCGGCGGCTGCACGTGTAACGGGTGTTGGGTCCGCTGCTCCGCGATAGCCCACTACGTCGGCGGAAGTGAGCGTAGAAGAACAGCGGACCCAATAGTACACTTTTTTGGCGTTCTCCGGGCCAGGATTGGCCATGATGGTCAGGAGCTTTCTCGCGGCTTCCTTTGTACGTTGATATACTGCCTGCCGTATTGCCGACTCGATCTTTCGCTGTGCGCAACTGCCCGCGCAAATTCAACAACGGGAACTGAATAGGCCGGCGCAGGCGACGGAAGTTAAGCTAGGTCGGCCAGTATGAAATGACTGGGGGCAACATTTCCGCAAAGCTCGAGGTCAAGCCAGAGGCGTAGCAAAGGGTGGGCAGGTGACAAATGTGGCCCTGGCGCCAAGGCCACGGTCAAGGGGGCGCCAAAAGGAAAATGGACCGTGTTTGTTCTTTAAAACCTTTATCATCCAAGAATACCGAACTTGATTTTAAGTCCTCGTTCCAATCGACTTGACTATTGCTGGCTGAGCTAGCTATGCATGCTAATAGACCTGGACCAAGCTGTATCTTGTGTCTTGTATCTTGTATCTTGTATCTGTGCCATATCTTGATGCTCTGGCAGCAGAGGAGCGACGGTACGGAAACCCTGCGGGGGGGGGGGGGCTTCGATCACCATTTATTGAGCTGGCGCTCGCAGCACAGCCACAAGCACGCGGCCGCTCGCCTCTCCGTCAGCGTTACAACTGCCCTCCCCGGCCGCTCGTCCCATCCTAGCTAATGTAATGTATCTCCGTCAGTAACTCCACAAAGTCATAAAGACCATGTGGGTGTTACGCAGGAGAGTTTTGTATAGCGCACTCACAGCCTAGGCGGCTTTCGGTACGCATTCGGTAGCCAACAGACTTCGTCTCATGCAACAAAGAGAAAGTGGGAAGCATAGCAGAGTTAGGAGAGCAGTTGAGGTAGTGAGTAGCATAGAAGTAGCAGTTCAGGACCGCTGAAAAAGATGTGCCATAGTCGGCAACTGGAGCTGCCACAAATGGGCTGCGTCGCGCCAAGGGCGATCTCGGCTTGCTGCGTCGCATCAAGGGCAGCGAGCCAGTGCAGTGCGGCTGAGCACTGACTCACAATTAGACCATACAAGCTAGGCTTACTTAGCTGGCCGTGCTAAAACAACGTAGCAGCCATGCCTGGCCACTTGGCAGTTGTCCAAAAGAGGATACTACCCATAAATGAGAAGGCGCATTTTTTTAAACTGTGATAACCACAGCTCGAACCTGGCAGTTCGTGCGGCAAATCAAGATTCCGTTGTCATCACCATTTTTGGAACGACAGAGAGCACCTACTTATTCTTTTCAACATTAACTCTGTGGTGGGAAGAACTGAAGAATGTCCTAGCCCTCATTGTCAAACGTGACTTCACAAAAGGTGGAGTGCAAGAGTGTAGGCTGTGAACGCAATCTATAACAGACTGAACAGCATTGTAGGTCGTTTGGAGCAACTGTCTGAGGGCACAAATGGAACACTTGAAAGAAGAAGTGATGCTTTCAGTCTCCTGAATTGTATTTTTGAACATCACAGTTTTTGCTCTGTTGCCATTTTGGTACAGCATCTTAAGGAGGATTGACCGCGTTCAGAAAACACTGCAGAATTCAAAAATGAACTTCAGAGATGCCTGCTATGACTTCCACTTCTTGAGATTGAGTTTTTACAACTTTGAGAGGATCTGTGTGAGGAATAACTACTAGATGCCAAAAGGAGATGTGAATTGTGTGGGGGCGGGTTGCAGCTAAACGAAGAGTCCGCCGAAGGAAACGGATTCCTGGAGAACTCTCTTAAGATATTGGTCTCACGGCAGAGGAGGAGATTTAAAGAATGATGAAGGACAGCTTAGAATGTCGCCGGCAAGAAATTAAACTATGTTTTCCCGGCTCACAGATCTTGATACCAACGTTGGTTTCTCGTCTAAATTTGAGATTCTTTTGAAGATACTTAACCAGACCACACTCCGCGAGCAATGTCTAGATCTTTGAGGCTTCTATTGTTCAAAAGTTGACGGGACAGAGCTAGACGAAGAAATATGTGACTGTAAAACTCCTAATGGCACGCGTCACGACTTGGCACTGGAGACACCAAAGCAACTCATCTCTTTCATTGGCAGTTGTGAAGATGTGCTACCTAATTTGAGAGTTGCCTTGCAAGTTCTTCTCGCCAAAGCTGTATCGGTTACAGGTTGCGAACACTCCTTTAGCAAGCTGAAGATAATCCTGTCTTATCTGAGGGCATCAACGGGGTAAGATTGACTCTCCGATTTGGCCTTGTTAAGCTTAGAGACTTTCAAACTGTAGCAGACCAGCCTGCCAAGCTCAGGGCCAGGAAAATTCACTTAAGTTAAATCTGCGATAACTACCTTGCACCTTTACTCCAATTAATAAAAATTTCCTGACTTGATATGCCTGCTAGCGCGTTTTTTGCTTTTCCAACGTGGTGGAGCTATTATGCAGCCATTTTTGACAGGGGGAGGGCGCATTTGTAGCTATGCATGATTTTACTCACCTGTCAATTGCATTTCCCTTTGCAGCAAATGTAAAGCGCCTAGAGAGAGATCAAGTTCTCTGGGGGCGCTTTATCAAGTGCATTATTATTATTATTATTATTATTATGTCCCCGGGTGCCAAAAGGTCTCGCTCGCTACGCCTCTAATCGCCGTTTTGAGTTGAATTTTTTGCCTCTGGGTGTAAGCACTCCTCGTGTCAGCTATCTGCGGGTTGATGTTAGACGCCGCGGGTAAGAAGTTCCTGCGATTCAGTAAAGGTTCTTTCGAACACGCCACGTCCAGCCGCGCCCTGCCGACGACCTATCCCGTCCGGCCGAGGCACGCGGCTTGCATAACTCGCACGGAGGAAGCACGTGGCCTTCGCTTAAGGCACGTGATCGCGGTCAACAGTCGCCACGTATCCCGCCTCCCAACCGCCCCAGATTGACGAGCCGCAAGCGAACGGGGCACGTCCTAGGTGCGGAAGCGCCACTCGAGATTTTGACGCGAAAAACAAAAACCACAATAGCCGAACGTCCTACCGTCGTTCACTCGTGCACGGGCTCGGATGACTTTTGTACTCTTGGACCGGCAACGTCCCAGACCTATGAGACTTTGGGCCAGCCGGTCAAGGTCGACGGCCGGTCGACGGATCGGGGCGGAGGCCAGCGGCGGCGAGTCCGAGCCGGAGCCAGTCACTGTTGCCTGCCACGCCGCGCGCAGCCACGCACGCGACGCATTCGACGATGGCTTCGGCGCCGGCGGGGAGCCGAACGAGGTTCTCCGATATGTTGCAAGTGTTCGACGACGCTCAGGCCGCTCAGTTCTTGAAGCCCGACTTGAAGCCCGGTCCGCTCGACGCCTGGCGAAGCCGAGCGAGTTTCGACTGGCAGCGGTTGAAGCTCTTCGTGCACGGCGAAGAGATTCTCGAATTCCAGGTGTCGCCTTTCGTTTCTCGCGTCATTGCCGTCCTTTTCTCCTTCGCTCGCGCGAGAGCGACTCGCTCAGAGCTGCAGTCGTTCGGCATGGCGCGTGCGAGCGCGCCATGCCGAGCGACTCCAACGTGTCAGCCGTGCGTCTCCAACGTGTCAGCCGCCGCCGCCGCCGCCCGCGTTTGTTCGTTTGTTCGTTCGTTGCCTTCACTGCGAGTGTCTTCCTGGTTGCGCGCGCGCGCGCGGGTCATTGCTCTAGCAGAAAAGAGCGCAGTCTCTGATTTTTTTTCCATTCCAGCATAGGGTGTGCAGCTGTCTTGAGAAAGATCCGCTGTTCGCGAGAAGCTACGAAACGCTAAGTCTGGAAAGATACCGAGAACTTACCTTCGAGAGGTGTCGTCGCCTGTACGAGTACGACTTCCTGACCGAGGATGAGCTGTTCTCGTGTCCGCTTAAGTTTCAACGGTTGAACAATCTTCTCGGAATGTACGATTGGTCGCTAGCCGCAAAATACCAGCTTACCAAGCAGGTTCGAACCGTTGGCTGCTTTACCGCTCGCGAACCCTTCTGCAAGCAGTGTACGAGCCTTGCAATGATATTGCGGCGTGCGTTCTCACTAGTATGTTTGTTGTTGTACCTGTGTGTGTGTGTGTGCTGGCGTGTTTATGTGATTTTTGTGCTTTTCTTTGTCTTACTTGTGCTGTTCTTACTGTCTCAGATGTTTGGGGGGACGTGTCAAAGTTCAGGATCTGCCAGACATCACCATCTTGTCGACCAGACAAATAAATTTGAGGTGCGTAGTAGAACGTCCATTATTTGCACTGCAGAATACTTGTAAAATTATGCCAGTGGACCTACATTTTCATCTGGCGCATTGTCACTGTCATTGTCTCACGACGCAGTCAACAGCATCTGCCTCAGCTATCTTTTCCAGTCATGTTTGGCAGTTACAGCTTAGTTTGTGGTACGGTGCTTTTTAGGTCGTTAAGTTTGCTTCGTGGCATCTCTTTCTAGATTCATGGGTGCTTTGCGCTCACGGAACTGAGCCATGGCAGCAATACGAAAGGCATGCGTACCACAGCCAAGTTTGATCCAACGACACAGGTACGCAAGCCACAGTGACTGCGACACGTGGGCTCACGTGCCGAGGTGCACGTTCGCAAAGCCCCCTTGTGTTTAATGCAGGTCTCCTGCTCGAGGGAGAACAGCCCTAAAGTGCAGATCTGGTGCCTTTAGCATCCCTGCCCGCTCCTTGCCTCCAGGGTTGCTTTAGCACACGTAATTCGTCTAATAGAAGGTGTGGCATCTTGACGCGAATCTAGCACACCGGGGAAATTGGGCACACACTCGGTGACCTTGGCTACCGTTGCAAGACCTTATATAGACCAGTGCGTGCAGTTGAAGCTGCCGTGGCTAAGGGAGGCCGCCTTCCAGACTTGATGAGGGACCAGCTGTGGCCTTCCCATCTTGCCGAGCTGGTTTGGTCTAGCGGTTAAGGTGCTCGCCCCGACCAAGGTCTGACTGAGGTCGTGGGCTCGAGCCCCGAGGCATATGTGAAGCGCCTGAATAGAGATTAAGTTCTCTTGGGGCGCTATATAAATTGATTATGTATATTTATATATATCTTGCGATGGTTAGCAACCAAGACATCCGAGCTCGGAATCTGGGGATGAGTGACAAAGTGCTGTCGGTTCTAACATTTGGAAGTACCCTTGCTAGGGACGATGAAGTAATGTAATGGAATGTATTTCCATCTGTAACTCCACAAAGAGTACGTGTGTGTTAAGCTGGAGTTTTTTATAGCGCACTCACAGCCTGGGCAGCTTTCTGTATGCATTCGGCTGCTAACAGACTTCATCTCGTGCAACTAAGAGAGGGCGAGAAGCACAGCTGAGTCAGGAGGGCAGTTGAGGTAGTGAGTAGCATGGAAGTTGCCGCTCAGGACGGCTGTGATGTGAAAGGATGTGCTATGTTCGGCAGCAGGAGAGTAGTTGTCGTTGCATAAGAATCGTAGGAGTGAGTTCCGCACTGTAGGACCTGCAGAGCGAAAGCATCTGTCTCCGACGGTCTTAAAGGGGAGCAATGGAGCAGCTAGTGTAGTGTCCATGCAGGACCTGAGGGCATGGCAAGGCTGACACTGGTGCAGCACTTCAGCTAGGTACTAGGAGGCAGCTGCTGCAGTCTGCTGCAGTCTGCTGCTGCTGCTGGATGCGCCATCACTCACCGTAGGGCTTCTACCAGTGGGATGATCGGCCACTGAAAATTGATTGCATGGAGGACCATTTAGCACGCGCCTGATTCCATGTCAAAACACTCGACCTCGAAGCACCGACACAGTGAGCACAGTGAGCGGACAGTCAGGCGAAAGTTTAACGAACACGGGCAATTGGCAAGGGTAGCAAAGAATGCACCACTACTGACGAAAGCTCACCTAGATGCAAGCCTTGAGTGAGTGTGACAGCACAGCTACTTGACGACTGAAGATTGGAGGGGATCGGAGGTTCAGTGTCGGCTGAGACCACTGGACTGCAGCGTAAGACTACAGCCTGTATTCTGAGACAAATTGCAGGCAGTTTGACTTGCTCAACCATTCGATGTAACTCTGAACTCGCTCAGTCTGTGCCATCCCGAATAGCGGACATTTCTTATTTGGGAGGGGCCTCATCCTGCAATCATTAATGCCTGTACTGCCCGTGCTGCGGCAGTTGTCATGTCATATAAACTCAGTGCTCGGCTTTTTATTCTGGCTTCAAATTATACTCGTTTGGACCCTTTGGGTAGATTTTAAAACTGCGTGCACCAGTTGTTGACCAGGCGCCCATTGTTGAATGGGTGGGTGTGGCAAAACATATGGCCCCTAGTGTACACGTATATAGCCTGTATATAGCTGCCTTCCAGGATAGCTGATTCCATCAGGCTGACAGCCCTACTAAGCACTGCATTTATTCAGGCCGAAACTTCGTTTGTAGCCCTTATTTGAGCTGATGACTTGATTACAAACAGTAATTTGCTGCTTTTGGTGGGAGGGTGCTGTATGCCTTCTTTTCAAGCTGTTAAATGAGTATCTGCCTGTGTATGCTTGCACACAACGTGTTTGTGTGTGCGTGTGTGTGTGTGTGTACGCGCGCACGTGTGTTGTGTTTGTGTGGGTGTGTGTGTGAGTTATAGTGTGCACCTTTGTGTTTATTGCTTCTGCTGTCGGCCGAGGGTCACTCTAGCCCAGGTGTCCACTAGCCGAATAACTGTCGCTAAGTTAGGGATTTGTGCAATAGTCGGCTGCTGCTGGTGTGCTTGCGCGGTCCGGCAGACACCAGTGAGGCAAGATCTACACAAATTCGGGCCGATTTAATAAGGTTGTGATGTGTGAGTGTGTGTGTGTGTGTGTTCGTGAATGTGTGCGTGTGTGAGTGTGTGTGTGTGTGTTTGTGTGCGCGTGCGTGTGTGCGTTCGTGGATGGGTGGGTGGGTGGGTGGGTGTGCGCGCATGGTTGTGGCTCTGTGTGGATGTCTCTGTGTGGACGTATCTGTGTGGATGTCTGTGTTTGTGAGTATATCTGTGCCTGAGTGTGTCTGTGTGTGTGTGCACTAGCGCGCTTGCTTTTCCTGGCGTGTGTTAAGGCCTGTGAGCCATCCAGTCTCCAGCATAGGCAGAAGAGCAGTTTCGAAAAAATTGCATCTTCACGCTCGGCGTCGAATAGGTAGCAAGCTGTGGCAGCCTCCGGTTTTGTTGTATCTGTAACCACAGTAGCGAGGTCTGTCCTCCAGTGTGCTCTGTGCACTCTCGCTGGCTGCTCAATCCGTTCCACAGACTTACGAAAGCGTTTCGATGCAAGGAGCATGCAGCCCTCATGTGATGCAGCTCTCTGTCTACTAAAGGACAAATGACTCGGTCTTGCTAAATGAGCTGCTGCGGTTCCCGATTGATCAATGGATGCAGAGCAAATTTCCCGCTGACACTCATAAGGCCTGCCGGACCTTGGCTCCTACACATGACTGAACCTCCTCCTGCCCGCAGATCTTCTCATGAGAGTAAATTAGCTGTCCCTTGTTTTACGTGGAGGCTGCTGGCGATGGAAGATTTTGCTTGGCCTTGGCATGTACTAAACTTCAGAGCTTGCTTCCGCAATTCCTTGGCAACGACTTCTCTCCTGTTGCCTACCGACCGATGCTCATCCTTTCCAGCCATCCTCCGGAGCCGCTGTTTTCATGCGACTAACGTCCTCGACTGCCCTCCGGACTAAGCTTGGCTTCGTGCTCTCTTTCTCTCTGTCAATTTTTGCAGGAGTTCATATTGCACACACCGGACATCGAGGCCACGAAGGTCTGGTCGGGAAATCTAGGCGGCATGGCCACCCACGCCATCGTCTATGCGCAGCTGCACGACGGCTCGGGCGCTTGCTTTGGACTTCACTCGTTCGCCGTGCCGGTGCGCGACCCAAAGACACTGCTTGCCTATCCCGGTGTCCTCGTGGGCGACCAGGGCGAGAAGATCGGCTTGAATGGCCTCGATAATGGGTGAGAGCTCTCTGCATCCGGCCAGAAGCGTGTCGGAAGTGAGCCGGCCTTTGCAAGCTCTTGGCGATGCTCCAAAGATGCCTTCGTAATCGTGCCGAAGTCTTACGACCGACGCGCAATCGTGAGAGGGCGAGCACATCGGCGCAGCCTTTTGGTCGAGTCCTTAGTTTGTGAGCGCCTGCGAATGCTTGGCGCGGTGGCCTGAGCGCGCAGTCGCTCCGCCCTGTTGCTCAAATGAGCAGCGATTTGGCCACCTTCTTGAGTAGGAAAGCACTGGTTTGATCGCCGGGAGAGAGGAAGTTGGCTCCGACAGTGGACCCAGGAATGCCGACTTCCGGGCTGAAGCCACCCCCATTTTGATCCGAGAGAGCAATTTTGGGGAGGCATTGTCAAGGTTAAGCCTTGCCTTCTCAGGTTCGACCCCAGCCGAAAAGTTGTATGGTGCACCCGTGACTATCTCTCATTGGATGGCCAGAGGTTATGGCTATTTAACCTGTAGCCATATTGTGACATGTTAGGCATAGTCCGGTGATCTGGCACCAGCATTAGCTTGGTTGATTAAGCAGGTATGCATAAGCCCTCTACCGGGTTTAGCGGGAGTTTTGCACCAACCGTAAGTGTCTGATGGCATTGGCCGGTAGAACAGCAAGCAGTGAGTTGCAGAGGTCAAGATGGGATGTAACAAATGTATGGGCCAATTAAGATGTGTTATCCCTGTCTAAGCAAGCCCGAATTTTAGCATTTTTGTGCAGCTGAGAAAGAAGGCAGACTTGACTCTTGACTGTGGAGCTGATGTTTTCATCTAGTGAACGGTTGCTTTGGAACAGGAAACCTCGGTTAGCTGCAGATGCAACAGGAGATATGCTGGCGGAGTTGATTTTGAGCGATAACCTTTCCAGTTTCTGAATTGCACTTGGTCTTCCCATAACTAGTAGGTTCATTTTATCATCATTCAGTTTGGGAAAGTTTGCTGCCATCCGTGTGCGAATGTCATCAATGCATGCAGCAAGGAAGTTGAGAGATCTTGACATGCTGCTGGGCTGGGAGGGATCAAAACAACAAAGGAGCAAGTGAGTGTCATCTGCATAAAAGTGAAAACCTAGATTGTGTCTGGCAATCACACAGGCAAGAAGGAGAGTATAAAGTGTGAAGAGAAGCAGACCGAGCGCAGAGCCCTGCTGTACGCCTTGCTTCAGTGATTCCTCGGTAGGTATGCATAAGCCATCTGCCAGAGCTGCTGAAGAGGATAAATTTCGTGTGCATCGTTTGCCGATGCGTTTAGCAGATGCTGCTCATGTAAAGTACTCTGGCGACCTGGACTTGGCGATTTGTAGCTGCATCTGAGCTGGTTTCAGCATGTGCCCTTATGCATGGTCACCTTCGTCAGTGTCGTCCTTGCGAGCAGCAGCGTCATCGTAATCGTCTGCTTCTCTAATCTCTCATGTCGTGCCGTCTGGTTCTTCAGGTCTTCCTTGTGCTCGGCGCTCAATTGGCCCTCAGTTCCCACGTGCTTACTGCCGGCAAATCCGCGTGATTGTGAATCAGTGTCCATTGCTCGCACTGACTCGCCGGTCCACTCTGCTCTCGTATTACGAGGGAAGTTGTTGACACGTTGCCACTGGAGAGCTGATGGGCGAGCTGCGGCTGCCCACGCTCTGGAGCTGGCCGCATATGTCCTTCCATTCCTTGCCGCCTTCGTAAGAGCGGAGCATGCTATCACTAACCATTAGATCGTGCTTCTTTTGCAGCAAATTTAAAGTGCCTAGAAAGAGATTGAGCTCTCTGAGGGCGCTAGAGGATATGTATCACTGTTATTACTATTATCTTATAGCTGTTTGCTCCCTTTGCGCTCAGCTCACCGGGTGCATTCGGACGTCTGTTCGTTTCAGGTTCCTGTCGTTCAACAACTACCGCATCCCGCGAGAATGCCTTCTTAACAAAACCGGCGACGTTACACCTAGCGGGAAGTATGTCACACCTTATAAGGTTCGTTGCCTTCGTGGTTTTCTTGTTCTTGTTGCTCTGTCTCCTGTGTCGCTATCAGCTATGGCCTTGCGCCGAAGCTGCAGGTTGTTTGTGCACGCCTACCTCTCTGTCTTCTTTCTCTGTGTCTGCTGCTGGGTCTCTGTCCCTTTATGTGCATTTCTGCAACTCTATCTGTTCGTATCTCTCTCTGTCTCTCTCTGTCTCTCTCTGTCTCTATCTGTCTCTCTCTATCTCTCTCTGTCTCTCTGTCTCTCTCCCTCTCTCTCTCTCTCTCTCTGTCTCTCTCTCTGTCTCTCTCTCTCTCTCTCTCTCTCTCTCTCTCTCTCTCTCTCTCTCTCTCTCGGTATCTCTCTCTCTCTCTCTCTCTCTCTCTCTCTCTCCTGTCTGTCCTTTCTGTCTCTGTCTTTCTCCTCTTTGAAAGAGTGTGTGGTTTGGCTCAGTCCGGACAGTGGCATGTTTGGCTCAGTCCGGACAGTGGCATGGGATGCGCATTGGCATTTGCTCTGGTCTCTCGATCATCTAACCTAGAGCCTGCACTTCACTGGCAAGACAAGTCGCAAGTCCGTGCATAGAGCATGGCTAGCTAAGCTTGCATTTCTATGACCATGCTGTCTGTGAGCCATAGATAGCATTTGGGGACTGCAGATTGCAGGCTCTGGATGGCATAATAATAATAATGCACTCGATAAAGCACCCCCTGAGAACTTAATCTCTTTCTAGGCGCTTTACATTTGCTGCAAAGGGAAATGCAATTGAATGGTAAGTAAAATCATGCTTGAAAAACAAACAAAATGAATAATATGGTTAGGGTGACATGCACGGGGTAAGCATGCAAATGTGGTTAGTGGCAGCATGCACAGTGTTAGCACGCATAAGCACATGAAGAACGAATCACAGGGACCCACTAAATGCTGTCCTAATGTGTGTTTTTAAGTTCCTTGTAAATGTGGTCAGATCAGGGGATGTTCTGATGTGACGTCTGCCTGATATGGGTAGCATTGGCGTGATGTGTCGAGCTGGTTTGGTCCAGCGGTTAAGGTGCTCGCCCGACCTGGCTGAGGTCGTGGGCTCGAGCCCGGAGGCATATGTGAAGTGCCTGAATAGAGATCAAGTTCTTTTGGGGTCCTATGCAAATGAATTATATGCTGATTGCACACGATGTCTATGGAAAGCATTCAAGCACATTTCGTGTTCAAATCGCTTACATGGCACGTGACAGTGCTCTTATGCCCTGTTTAGGGTGCATCGTGTCAGCGTGACACTCAGCGAACGATTCGTAGTCGATTCGGAGCAGTCGGCTGCTCGGATTCTCAACCTGCAGGGGGGAGGGGTGAGGTGATGGGGAGGGGTGAGGTGATGGGGAGGGGTGAGGTGATGGGTAGGGGTGAGGTGATGGGGAGGGGTGAGGTGATGGGGAGGGGTGAGGTGATGGGAGGGGTGAGGTGATGGGGAGGGGAGGGGTGATGGGGTTTGCCACCTGTTCGAGCCTTGCTAGTGGTGTACTGCGTCTCCACCTGTAACCCCACAAAGCCGCAAAGACTTAGTGGAGTTGGACTTCGATGTTACGCTGGTGAGATTTCTGTAGTGTGCTCAAAGCCTAGGCATCTTTCAGTGTGCATTCAGTAACCAACAGACTTCATCTCATGCAACAAAGAGAAAGTGAGAAGCATAGCTGAGTCGGGAGGGCAGTTGAGAGATAGTTAGTAGCATGAAAGTAGCAGCTCAGGACGGCTGTGATGTAAAACGATGTGCTATGTTCGGCAGCAGGAGAGTAGTTGTCGTTGCATATGGAGTTGTGGAAGTGAGTTCTGCTGACTAGGACCAGCGAGCAAAAGCTTCTGTCGCCAACGGTCCATAAACAGAGGCGTGCAATGGCTAATTTATTATCCGTAGAGGATCTGAGGACACGAGGAGGCTGAAACTGGTACAGTTCAATGAGATATGAAGGAGCCAAGCCGTGGAGGGCCTCGTGGGTCAGTGTAAAAACTTTGCTCTGTATCTTGATCAGCCAGAAGCCATCCAAGCTCGTCCAGCAATGGAGACACTGGATCAAACCTACCCAGATTTGTAAATCGCCAGCTGCAATGGCTTAGTGGATTTTGCGGTGGCCCAGCCAAAATAAAGCTGCAATAATCTAGCCGAGACAGAACAAGAGAGCTAGTTAAGTTTTTTGCAAGCTACCGTGTTATACAGTCACAAATCTAGAATAGGGATAGGACACGATGGCTTAGGCTGCGGAGGCAGGCTGTTGTCAAAGACGGCACCAGAATTCTGAGCACACAGTAAAGGTCGCACTACTGCATCATTTAATAGAAGAGCTAAGTCTGCTAGGCCAGCTGGGTGGTTCCTATGAGTAGGAATTTCGTTTTAGCACCGTTACGTTTACAGAAATTTGCCGAAATCAATGGTCGAATGACTGCAAGGCAAGCATTCATTCGGTTTATCAGTTTCTGCAGCAGCAGATTCTAATGGTTTAAACGACATGTGCAGCTGAGTATCGTCAGCACAAAAGATATAGCTGATTCCATTGGCCCAAATAACTTTTCCCAGAGGTTTAGCATAAATGGAGAACAGCAAAGGACCGATGGTGGACCTTGTGAGACTCTGCGGGTGACTGGTCTAGTGGATGAGACCTGACCCCGACGAGATGCTAATTGAACACGATCACTCAAGTTCGACTTGAACCATGCCAGTGCCCCGTCTCCCAGATATGTCAATGTTCTCAATCGTGCAAGAACGATATCGTGATCAATAGTGTCGAAGGCAACTGGTAGCTCTAGCAGCAGTGTTAGGGCAGTGGCATTACTGTCATCGCTTCTCGAATTCAGCAGGAGTCAGCTTTAACCATAGTTGCTGTTCGTTAGGCACGTCACACCTTATAGTCGATGCCCTACGACCGATCCATGTCTTATGCAAATAGCCAAGTTTTAAAGACTCACTTTGGCAAGCCTATTACCAAGCTAATGGCAAGCGATGAGACCAATGCAAGACAATTTGCCTGCCTGTCGTGACCAGTAAGGTATTCATAGTTTGTTCTACCGTGAGTAGTTAATGGTAACTTGTCTTGTGCATGGAACTGCTTGCAATCGTGTGCCATTCTTGCCCCTTCCCTCCAAGTCGAGGAGGGGCTTAAGGTAAAAGGCTCGTTTTGTGTTGGGTCTGGTGTTAGTGTTAAGTGAGTGCATTCAAACGGGCTGTACCACCTTCCAGCTATTCGCTAATCAAGAGTTACAAGAGGGATCGTATTTAGTTAAGAGGGATCCTATATAGTTAAGAGGGATCTTATTTAGTTAAGGGGATCTTATTTAGTTGCTCGGTTAAGGGGCTAATTGATTAACTTTCGTCTATTTTTATTAATTGATTAACTTTCGTCGTCCTGCCTCCGTGCCTCCATGCTGGTAGGGATCTGTGGCTAAGACGTGCCAGGAACTCAGCTCTCTGCAGCTTTCGAGGCGACAGATGAAGCAGTTACCATGAGGGGTAGAGATTACCGCAAAGTGTAGAGGTTACCATTTTGATTGTTACCGTGTGGGGTAGAGGTTACCGTAAAAGGTAGAGGTACCTTGCCGGTTCGAGGTTACCGCGAGGGGTAGAGGTTGCCGTGGGCTTGCTTGGGCTTTTGATTTCAGATCGAGTTTCTGCAGTCATCGCCATCGCGTGGCAACAGCAGCGCCAGCGAGTGTTGGATGAGGCAGGCAGAGGCTTTCACCTCGTGTACGGCGACGGCTGCACTACATTTACAGGATTCGAGCAAGCGCTTCGGCGCTGCACTGGGCGCACTCTCGGGCGGACGAGTCGGCATTACAGGCATGGCCGTGGCCAACTTGTGCCTGGCCGTCACCATAGCGACCAGATACTCCGCCGTGCGCCGACAGTTCGGTCCCGACGAGTCGTCTGCAGAGATCCCCGTGCTTGACTACCAGCTGCAGGTATATTCCTCTGCCACATGATTGTCACATGTCCCTTTGCCAGCAGCACGGTCTATGTTGAGCACTGTTGCTGCTACTGGCTAATTTGAATATTAATGACTAATTTCAAGCACACCTGTTTATTTATTTGGTTGTTTACACTATGCCTGCTGCTCGCAGATGTTACCACCCTTCATTTGGTAATGCTTTATATAAAGCATCTGTAAAATGCATTGAGATTCAGTTCTCTGAGGGTGCTGTACAAATGTATTATTATTATTATTATTTTACTACTACTATTGTCCATGGAGGACCTCGGGGCACAAGGAGGCTGAAACTGGTGTAGCAGTTCAGCTAGGTGCAAAGGAGCCTAGCTGCAGTGGGCCTTCTGAGTCATCTTAAGAACTTAACTCGGTATCAGTTGATCAACCGGAAGCCATCCAAGCTCTTCCAGGAAAGGAGACACGTGGTCAAATCTGCAGGATTGCAAACTAGCCTTGCAGCTATATTCATCATCAGCTGCTGTGGCCTTGTGGCTTTTTAGAATAGCTCAGCTAAAATGGAATTGCAATAATCTTGCCGAGACAGAACCTGGGAGCTAGTTATAGTCTTTGCAAGCCACCGGTGACTCGTGGCTTGTCTATCATTTGCTAGGAGAAGGGGTACAGCTTTGCCTCCTTTACCATTCGGTCGCTCGCAGCGCCGACTGGTGGCCGCCGTCTAGATCTCCGGTTTGTGAAGTCAGTTTGACGTCGTGCGGCCTCTGTCGAGCCTGTTCATTCATTCTATGTCCGGGCACGATTCTTTTTTTGTTTACCTCGTCGGCCGTGAATGTGTGGCAGGTTTTTCGGTGACCTTATGCCGACCTTGGCAAGATGCTCCTCACTTTTGCTCTCTCTGACCACCGGCATTCGTTAACGAGCAGAAACGCTGCTGCCGCTTACTGCTGCATTCTATAGTGAGCTTTTGCTTTATTTATTTATAAATTGTATTCGACGCGCGAGCTCTCGGCGGGCAGCAGTTGTTTTGCTCGGCTTCTCCCCCAAGCCAAGCTGGCAGCGTTTTTCTCTTGACGTTTCCGCGCGATGGCTCGCTCGAAGCCTGTTCGCCAGCCGCATCGGCAAATAGCACGCTTCATGCTCGTGTTGCAGCAATGGCGGCTGTTGCCCTACGTGGCCGCCGCTTACGTGCTGAACTTTTTCTCCGACTCGTTCCTAATGGACTACGTGTCCGTGCACGTGGCTCAGCTTAGTGGTGACCCTCAGTCGGCTGAAACGCAGGTGAGAGCCGCCATCGCCGACGACGAGCAGCTGCGCAAGTCACGTGCGTGCTCGGCTAGGCACCTAGGTGAGCGCCATGCCCGTCCGAGCGCAAGTGCACAGCGTGAAGCGCGCTCGACCGCTTTTTCGGAGGTGCACGTGACGACCATGCGACTGCATGCTTGACTTGCATGCATCAGACGACTGCAGCAGGGGGTGTGTCATCATCATCCAGTGGTCGTGGCTTTGCGTTGAGCAATCGGCATAAACTGAATTTCAACACTGCATCTTAACTATGTGTTTAGGCAGCTCTTTCCTGCACAGAAGGCACTACGCTAGCGATGACCTTTTCGTAACGCTGTGTGAGTACAATAGAAAAAATATCCACAGAAAGCACCTGAGACGCAGGCAGCAGTATGAAAACAACACTCTCTGTGGCTCACTGCTCATTTCCAGTCCTCGCGCTATTGCCAATCGCCATTTCAGAGACAATATCTAGTTGACTGCCTTTCCAAAGGGCCAAATGTGTGTGCTTTGCACCGACGAGCGGGACTTAGCAATGTTGCTATTGCTGTGCAGTTGCAAAAATGATGAGACTTCGTTCTGATACAATCGGAAGAGGATAATTGATCTGCCCGGCATCAAGGATAACGCACGCACCCAAAGAGCCGCGGCTACCCACGTGTCGCTACCCACGTGTCACTACCCACGTGTCGCTACCCACGTGTCACTACCCACGTGTCGCTACCCACGTGTCACTACCGCCACCAGGACAGACTGGTAAAGTGTGAAGGCCATCATTTTACCAAAGCGTAGCTTTGTGCTCAAAGCGTGCATGCCGCTGCTGGGAAGTTAATTGATAGGGATACGATTAGGCATTAAATACATGCGCAACATAGGTTTGCTCGAAATGCCTGTCTGTCAAGCACAAAACGGCTCATTCGTGTTCAAAATAACTTTTTATATTGTTTCAATATCTATTGCTCAACATTGTTGACTTGGGTTTTGGGCCCTTATACTAGCAGAGTGGCGCGGTCAATCTCCGGACCTTAATCCCACTAACTGTCTCTGGGGTGTAGTAGAGAGAGATAGCTCAGAGCTCACATAGGTCGTATCAAATCTGAAGGCTGACTCTTTTCAAGTTTACACGACGTTTGCAGAACGATAAGGCCAGATGTTTGCGAATACTTGGTTTGTACTCGGGCCGAGCCGCTGATCTATGCCTATTGTGGAGGCACAACTTTATGTTCGGGCCACAAACTAACATGCATGTACTGAAATTTTGCTTACACATGCAAGCTTGTTTTATATGCTTGCGCATGACTGCAGCAGGTTGCAATAACGTTTTTACACCGCAATCTGAACCTGTAGGGCCCGGCAGCCATTTTCGGAAGGCTCGCCGATACTATTGTACTCAAGTGTATGTGTCTCTCTGATTGTCACGTTACGATTGGTGAGCCGTGATGGCACACTTAGTAAGGTGGTTGCTTTCTCAACGTCGTTCTTGAGGTCGTGGGTTCGATTCCTGCAATGGGCGATTCTTTATCGCCACCGCAAGCAGTGGTGATAGCCATAAAGGCTCATCTGTCGCTGTACAGAAAGAGGCTGTTTAATCAGCTAGGATTTATTTATTTTATTTATTTAAGGTATGAATATAAAGCGGTACGTACTCCACTAGCATGTCTGTGGCAACGACGACAGGAATGTCACTGCCCTAGCTCTGCTAGATCTGTCTGCTGCCTTCGACACCATTGATCACGAAGTTCTGCTTGAACGATTGAGAACAACGATCGGTCTGGCAGATGGAGCACTGGCGTAGTTTAAATCATACTTGTCTGATCGTGTCCATCCGTGTCGTGTGGGGGTCAGGTCTCAGACATGAGAAGGGTCACCTGTGGAGTCCCTCAAGGGTCTGTACTCGGTCCCTTGCTGTTCTCCATGTATATACAACCTCTGGGAAAAGTGATTAAGGCCCATGGAATAGGATATCACTTCTATGCTGACGATACTCAGTTGTATTTGTCATTTAAACCGTCGGAATCTGCTGCAGCAACTAAGAAACTGAATGCTTGTCTTGCCGATATTCGATCCTGGATGTCGGAAAACTTCCTGAAATTAAATGACGATTAAACCGAACTGCTGCTCATAGGACAACCTAAGCCTGTGGCTGGATTAAAAGGCTTTGATGTTCTAATAGGTGATGCTATTGTGCGACCTTCACCACGTGCTCGTAATCTAGGTGTCGTGTTTGACAGCTGCCTCAATTTCAAAAGCTTCATTCAGAAGACTGTCTCTACAGCTAGCCATCACATCCGATCCCTATCCAAGATTAGAAGCTGTCTCCCACAGTGGCTTGTAAGAAATTTAACTAGCTCTTTAGTTCTGTCTCGGCTTGATTATTGTAATTCCCTTTTGGCTGGGCTGCCAAAGAAAGCTATTATGCCACTTCAGCGGACTATGAATATGGCTGCAAGGCTGGTCTTCAATTCCCAGCGGTTTGAGCACGTGTCACCTTTGCTGAAAGAGCTAGGATGGTTGCCGGTTGAGCAGAGGATACAGAGCAAAGTTCTCACGCTGACCCACAAGGTCCGCCACGGTTTAGCTCCTTCGTACCTAGCTGAATTACTGCATCAGTTTCAGCCTGTTCGCGTCCTCAGGTCCTGTGTGGACAATAAATTAGCTGTCCCGTTTCTCCGCTTAAAGACAGTTGGCGACAGAAGCTTTAGCTCTGCAGCTCCTAGACTGTGGAACTCCCTTCCACAATTCTTACGCAACGACAACTACTCTCCAACTGCCGACACGACATCTTTTTCAGCTGTCCTGAACTGCTACTTCTATGCTACTCACTACCTCAACTGCTCTCCTGACTCTGCTATGCTTCCCACTTTCTCTTTGTTGCGTGAGACGAAGTCTGTTGGCTACCGAATGCGTACCGAAAGCCGCTTAGGCTGTGAGTGGGCTATACAAAACTCTCCTGCGTAACACCCACATGGTCTTTATGATTTTGTGGAGTTGCTGACGGAGATACATTACATACATACATACATTAGAGTGTACCAAGTAAGCAGTGGGAGCAGCACTCGAAGCCCAAGTGCTGCTCGCACTGCTCACGTGGTACAATTATAGGTAGCTGATTGGACGGCGGTGCCCATCTAGCTGCAGAAACTTCCGAGCACCTAGCTCTCGCCCTACTTGCAGCTGGCAATGCAGGTCTGCCTGCTGCAGGATACGAACCCCACGACCTTGGTCGTGGGGTGTGAGCACTTTGCCCAGGAGCTGACCGTAGCCACTGGCTTTGCAGCTGCTGACGGCTGATTGCCTTTGTACAGACTGTCACTAGGAGCTTGTCTGTATTGAGAACCTCTTTTCGTGGACAATCTTCCGTGCAATATGAGGCATCAATCGGTGGCATCTCGCTCTGCTTGCTATGCTGCCTGCTCGCGTCCACTGTGATTGGTCTGCTGCCCACCCTAGCAGGTGTTGGCTTTAGCTGCGACGTGGCCTAGCAGAGCTGCGCACGTTCCCACCCTCCTGGTATGCTCAGACTGCTCTATCTTGCTTGTATGCTGACTCTATGCCTCTTCCTCCCACTGGCTAATTGCCGCTCATCCAACGCAGCCCGATCTTCGTCAGATCAAGCTCCGCGCAGTCTCGGCGGCCATGGCTCTCACTGCGCTTGCCCCCCCCCCATGTGTGGTTCTGCTGCGCTGATTCTCGGTTCTCTCTCTCTCTTTCTCTCTCTCTCTCTCTCTCTCTCTCTCTCTCTCTCTCTCTCTCTCTCTCTCTCTCTCTCTCTCTCTATCTCTCTCTCTCTCGTTTTCCTCTCGTGTCGCTTGGTCGTTTCCATCACGGCAGCTTCTTGTGGGGCCCCTTGCTCTTCGGTCGCGCAGCACTCGCGTCCGTGGATGGCAGTTGAGGCGACCTGTTGCAACTCCTGGTGTGACCTTGCCTGCCCACAGGCCGAACTCGGCAAAGAGGTGCACGCCCTGTCGTGCGCTAGCAAGCCGCTTGCCGGGTGGATCGCACAGGACGCTGCGCAGGAGTGCCGCGAGGCATGCGGCGGCCACGGATACTTTGCCGGTAAGGCTGCAGCCACTGCTGCAGGCAAGAGTTGTCCCCTCCTGTCCATTGTTGCTACTCTCACAAAATCCGAATTGCCCGTGGGGTATTTTGCTTGCCCGCTAGTTTGCCGACGTGTCTGGGTGGCGTTGAACTCGTGCATTCTCGTGAACCCGCTCTGCAATTGGCCGTCTCGCGAGAATATTTCGACGACAGGAGGCGTTCGGAGCCATGATTTAGCGTCGCGGCTGTTCGCAAACTGCCGTGTTTCCCGGCAATTTGGAATGGAGAGTAGGGCCCGTCTGTCCTCCGGATGGCTACCATCTTCTTTTGGGCATTCAAAGCTGTACAAATCTGGTGGCTGACTGCTCAGCCAGCGCCAACTCTCTTGCATTGCAACTCTCCGTCTTTTTTGTCAAGCAATGCTGCTCAGTGAACCTCAATGGAGGCTGGTGAAAGTCTCTTCACTGTTATCATAGTGCCGCTCGATAATTGTCGCTGCCCTGGCCACCACGCATTTCACGGCGCACGCTCAGAGATACGGACTGTCGCTCCGTCTAGGCGTGCCAGGAAGACGCAGAGAGCTCCAGGTACTTTAGTAAAGGGTTGCCTTGTATCGGCTCCTGCTAAAAATGCACATGCATTTATAATCCTCTACCTTCGATGCTGTGTGACCCTCGTGACCCCCGCCCCCATATTAGCATACCACAATGCACATGGGCTCTTCAAACTCACTTCATTAAATTCTCACGAAACCACATCCATATCACCTGCGGCCGGCTGTGGCACATGCTTTCCAGCAGTCCGTATCTGGTAGTTTCTACTCGCTTCCACGTATGCTATCCTGACTCAGCCATGCTTCGGAACTTTATCTTTTTGAGTGATGTGTAGTCAGTTGGCAGCCGAATGCATGCCAAAAGCCACCTAGTATGCTGCAGAAAACTCTCTAGCATAACGTCTGCTTAGTCTCTGTGGAATTACAAACAGAGATTCATACATGCTCATATACATACATATTATACGTATCATACACTACAGGCATACATATCGTTCGTTGTGTGCCTGTGGCTTTATAAAAGTCTGTGGCCCACACCAGCTGTGCCAGTTTTTTGCTGAAATCGGGGGGGGGGGGGCACTGTTGGGCAAGCGTGTGAAAAGTTAGAAGGCTCGTGTGGCCACGTGATGCCAGACGAACAAGATGGCCGTGGGCCTGGCAATTTGGTCCCTAGGCCATTTGGATACTGAGGTCCCTGAGCTCTGATGCTGCTAATGTCAGTGGGTTTTCAACGATTATTTGACTTTGACACCGTGGTGGCAGCCATGTGGTGGGCTCCTCAGACAACTCTCCTATGTATCACCCCAGCATAGTCTTTGTGGCTCTGTGGAGTTACAGACAGAGATACATAAGATGGCGAGCTGATCGGACTTACCTCTACATTCGATCCTTTGCCTGCTTCTAAGATCTGATTGCCGAACTCTGCCGACTCCCAACCTGCTGACTGGTGCACCACTTTCTTGTAAAAAAAAAAAAAAACCCAGTTAGCCAAATGCATGCTGCTGAGAACGAGCCTTGCTCCACATTTCTAAAAATTTTGTCACGTTCGCTGTCGCGTAGCGGTGCATCATGATTCGCCTTTACGTCCGCTTAGTGAATCGACTGGGCGTCATCAGGAACGATAATGATCCCAATTGCACGTACGAGGGCGACAATAACGTCCTCCTTCAGCAGACCAGCAACTATCTGCTCGCTCTGCAGCAGACTCGGCAGCAGTCGGGTGAGCAGCTGCTCTGAGCAGCCTCCTGTCTGCTGTGAGTCCTCTCTGCAGTCGTGCACGGACGACCGTCGTTGCCATGGGAACCGTGCTCAAGCAGAAATGACGTCCCTGGCAATGCCTGTCTCTTCCTCGGGAAGAGTCATGCAAGCCCAGCCGTTGCAGCCCCCCCCTTCCCCTCCCCTCGGAATGTGTGGAGCTCACATTCGCCTGCCGTCGGTAGCTTGCCGTATTGCTTTTTTTTGTTTGATGTTGAACAAAAGTTTATATGTGCAGAAATAACTTGCTTCTTACAAGTTCACTTGAACGAAATTGTCGCCGTGCCGACAAAGTGTTCACTAGCTGCAGCACCGAGTTGTGTTCGCGTCCCAGCTAACCTTCGGTTGCTGAAACATTTGTTGCTAAAATATCTGCATCCAAAAAACGTGACACTACCAAATGTTTGAACTCTTGCTCTCAGCAGTACAAGCTGCTGTGGATGGTCTGTTGTATGCATTTTTAATGCAGAAGACTTAAACAATGGCCGACTGGCTCATTAAGATTATAATCATAAATATATCATGATTTGAATCATAATAATACTGATATATGATCATATCATAATAATATCAAAATAAAAATAATGAAATTATGATAAATAAATAAATAGATTGATAGTAATTTATTTAAATTCATATCTAATAATTAGTGTATTATTTATAAGTATTAATTTTATTACATACATATTATTTAAAAAAATAAATATTTACGTTCGGCGTATTATTGCAATTATTATTATATTTATAATGTTCTACCACTCACTTTTAGATGCTGTCATTCTCTTCTTCCGGACAGCTTATTTCAAATATTAATATGCCTGTGCATTGTAGCACCAGCTCTTCTTTCTCAGCTCATTTCGCTGAGCCTCTAACCAGCCAGCCTCTAATCTGCCAGAGACCGCACCTCTAGTGCATACGTGCACAAAACTAGGAACTCACCCCAGGCTGACATCGCGACATCACCTGACTTGACGAAATTAAGAAAGCAGCTGAAAACCTATCCGATCGTCACTGCATTTCATCCATTCGTGTGCTTTGTGTGTGCTTCTGCTTGCTGAAGAAAGCCCACTTTGTTATCACTATCCAATTGGTGCACTTCCTTTCCACCATATGTAGAGTGCCTAGAAAGGGAGCGCTTAGCTTTCTTAGTGCTATGCAGATCTTTAATTATCGTTCATGTCATGTAACAGTTACGATTCGGTTGACCCTTGCCTGCTCTGCTAGACCCATGTTCATTTGCTCAAAAGCGTGTTGCAATAAATCTTTTCTTGATTGTACTACGATCCGGTTGCTTACTTTCAGCTAAGGCTGCCGTGTCTAGCAATACACAGCTTTATTATTCTTTTTCTAATTAAAAAACTGAATATTGCCGGTTCTTTCATGTGGGCAACCTCGAGAGTCTAAACGAAGCACCATCCCGACATCAAACGTTCGGTGTCGAAATGCGCACCCGGAACTTGCTGCCACCTCATTGCTTGAGGCATTGCAGCGGCAGGTACCAGCCGGCGGGAGCCTTTTGGAAAGATCGGCGTGGTTCGGCCCAGGTTGTGAAGTAGCTGAAGTTTTCTGCTTCTCGATAGACGATAGGAGGCGTAGCCAGATGGATAGAGGCTTCTAGAGGAGTCCGTCCAATCACAAACTGACCAAAACAGCAGCTTGCATGCATGCTGGCTTGTGTGACTAGACACAGTGTGGCAGTATGATAGCTCATATTACAGAGAAGTTGGTGCTTCGGTAAGCTGCTTGTAGGCAGATGGGAGCTAAGCTCCAGTCAGCCTCCGATAACCACAGGGTGTGGACTGCTGCAAGACAGGCGCACTGTGGGTCGGTGGGGGCCTGGTCGGTTTCAGTTCTGTTCAAGTAGAGTGTGGCGAGCCATTAGTGTTGAACCAGTAGTCCTGAAGTGCTGCTTCGGTGCATCAGGCTGCACGTCGACTGCATGTCTGCTGTACACTGTGCAACCGTTGCTGCCTACTGTAACTGGCATCTACTTTTTCGAAACCGTGCAACCTTTCGTTCCCACATTCTTTCATCCTTCTCGTACTGCCTTCAGCTGCTACTGCTGCAGCTGCAAAATTAGTAATTCCTTGTGGGCACGTGGAATTGTACAGCATGTCTGTGTGAGGAAGCTCTGCCTTTTCTCGTATTTTCCCACCACTCATGAAACTTTATTATCTTTGATTCTGAGATCTCTTTAGCTCCGAGGTGAAAGTGTATGTACCCACCGCCCAACGATGATCCTACTTTCGGCTCCGAACGCGTTTTGGGCAGTGCGAACCTCGCCAGTATTTGGAAACTAGTTCGAACTCGAGACGAGATCGTGGGTGACTCGACTTCGAACGTTCGCCAGCGTGGATTACGCGTGGATCACGAGCTTGCAGCTGGCTGGTCGGCTCGCAATTGCACGCAAATTCGTCGAGCTCTGCATTCGCATTACATCGGCCACTTCAAAAGCCGTCCGCCCAGCATTGGCAGGGAGAGATGACGTCTGCTGCGAGCAGCTGCCTTCGGGCCATCTTCCGCTCCCTGCGAACAGCTCTCGCGTGAACTTTGCCCTCGCCTGTGAACTTTGCCCTCCGTGAACCTCGCCTCTCCTGTGACTTCGTGCTCGTTGTTTTCTCGCTTCACGTAGTCGAGCCGATTTCGTGTCGATTCGCCTGACTCTGTGTGTGTGCTCCTGCTGCTTGTTCGTAGGGCGAGCGATCGTGTCTCCTCTGAAGACGGTCGACTTCCTGGATCGGCAGCGGATGCATCTACAGCGAACCTTTACTCCCACGAGCATCGCCGAGTGTCTCGATCCGCAGTGTGAGCCATCGTCGTTTGTGACGGTCTATTCTGTCTCGTCATGGTTGCCTGTAGCCTGTAGCCGATGTGTGGACGAAGCTTAGCTCTTACGTCGACCGAAGAATTTACATGAATGTCTCATTGGCTCGCTCGGTGCCCTGCATCCTGGTGCACTGCATCGCTTCATCGCTTGTCATGTGCGCTCTTGGTGTGTGCACGTGCATGCCTTACGCTCTGTGTGCGTCCGCGCCTGCTTGCTTGCTTGTGGGTGGGTGTTTGTGGGTGGGCGGTATGTGCTTGTGCGTGCGAGTCTCTTTGTTTGTCTGTCGGTCTGTCTGTCTCTCTGCTCGCTTTTCAGTTTTGCATCCGTCCGTGTGTGGGTGTCAGCCGTGACTCCTGTGCTGGCCCGGTGAGTTGTGCATGTGCCAAGTGGGTGCGGACTTCTAGCCCTCAGCTGAGGCATGTGCACATGGAGTTCGCAAGTGCGCCGTTCGCGTGTACAGGACTACATCTCAGAAGCACCTGATTCCTACTTCCTACTTCCTGCTTCCTACTGCTGTCTGCATGATCACAGCTATTTTACCGTTAGGCAAGACTGCTGGTGTTTGGCTGGAAATTTGCTTGGCGAAAGAAACAGATGCACCGACAGGCTCTCGGAGAGAAAAAAATATAATAATAATAATAATAATAATTCACTTGATAAAGCGCCCTCAGAGAACTTAATCTCTTTCTGGGCGCTTTACATTTGCTGTAAAGTGAAATGCAATTGAATGGTAAGTAAAATCATGCTTGAAAAACAAACGAAATGAATAATATGGTTAGGGGTGACATGCACAGGGTCAGCATGCAAATGTGGTTAGTGGCGGCATGCACAGTGGCAGCACGCATAAGCACGTCAAGATGAAAAGACAGAACTGCAAAGAGGGCCAGAGATGCATCGAGAGAGGGAGAGAGAGCGAGAGAGAGAGAGAGATGTGCCGAGGGAGAGAAGCGAGTGCATGCAAGTGCCGGCGAGGGAGCGCACGAGTGTGCTGAAGCGCTCGAAATCAAGACGAGGAATTGCGAAGTGAAAATCTCGTGTCTTGACTTTTGAAATCTGTCTGATTTTCTTGTTTTTTTTTCTCAAGCTCTCTTATTTTTGATGGCAAAAGGAGCTGCTGAGGTTAGACGAACCGCCCGAGTGGCCAGCGAAGTGGTGCACCACGTGCTGCACCACGGTGGCAGCCTCTGTTTCCACTCGAGCCTCCACCCGCTGCTACCCAGCCCGGTGCCCCGTGCCAGCCAGTGTCCGCCCTGCGGCAGTTTCTTGGCACTTCGTCTGGTGGTGCTGACCTGCGGATACTTTGGGAGGGGATTCAATGCTGTGCTGACGCCTGCTTGCTCTTGAAGATCATATGCTTGTGCCACCCACCGCCGCCACTTCGACGCAGGCGCTTGGGTTAGTGAGCACAACTGACTCAGTAGCCCGCCTCCCCTCCCCCTCCCCTCCCCCTGTACGTTTTGCTGCACTGACAAAATGGCCGGCAGGCAGTGAGCTTGCTCCTAGGCTCTGGGTCGTGTGCTGCAAGCTTTCTGAGCCTGCAAGTCATTACGATTTGTTTACTTTGTGAGATAAGTGGGCTGGGTAGATAGAACAGGCAGGCCAGGCTTGTACTCACTCTGTCATCTCTTGTCTCTGCATCATACGTCATGCCGGGCTAGGTGTGTCGATGTGCCAGCTGCTGCAGCCGCCACTGCCGTAGCTGCAGCTAGCTGCGGGCAGCGGCGACGTGCTCGCTGGCTGCGCTTTCGGATTCGTGGCCCTTGGTGCCCTGTAGATCCCTTGCGCTTCCACCGCTGCCGTCTCTTCTCGTCCTCGTCGTCGTCGCTCCACGTCGGCCTGAGCCACACACCACACTGAGCAGCTAGATGCACGTCTGCTTCGAGGCACGCACTGCGTACCCCCTCTGCGTGCTGCTCTCCCCCCCCCCATGAGGCTCCTGCAGTGGGCGTGGTGTAAACCAGAGCACACACCGTGGTGGGACAAGACAGATAATGATGGTGATGACGATTCTGCTGGGGCTTCGCTTGAGCGAATCAGCAATGGCAATATCAGCTGTTTGTCCCTAGCAGATTACCTTGGCCGATGGGTGACATGTCCAGTGCAGGCTGTGCTTGTTTGCATGGTGACGGCGAGTCCACGGCCGAAGCAGCTCTACTTTCTACCCTCCACGTTATCGAGAGGTGGCGTTCCTGTTGCTCGTGACCGGCGACGTGCAGAGAGCTGCTGCACAAGCTGCTCCCACCTCTGCAGCAGATGCTGCAGACCTGCTACACCCACGGTGGCTGTCTCCCTGCAGGTGGCTCTCTCTCAGCCTGAGTACTGTGTCTGGCCGTTTTTTGCTGTAGCCGAAGGTGCGGACCGAGTCGTCGGTGGTGACGGCGGTTGATGGCCTTCGTTCGGTTTGGTTCCGTTTTCTGGCTCTGCCTCCGGAATCTCTCAGCAGGAGATAGGCAACAGCTTGCCGCTCCTCGTGGGACCCACGCGATGTTGGGAGTCGGCGTCCGGGTACATCATTTCCCGTGCGCCGCCTCCCCCCCCCATCCCCGAAGCAGCCGCAGCGCAGCTACAGCCGTCTTCTCTGGATTGATGCATTTGTGCAACGGTGTTTCCTGATGGCCAGCTTATTCCTTTCTGTTTCCGATTCGGGCTTCATGGGCCACTCTCAAGCTGGGGTGCTGCTGCTTAGAAAGTTCAAAGCAATTAATCAGGTGGCAAAACGAGTTGCCACTGTCTGGCAGGCAAGCGAGAGTGTCATCGGCTTGGCAGTTGCAGGCCTTGTTGTCACGGCCAGGCTTCTGTGGCCTGGCCGTGACTTCTGGCTCCAGGTCTGGCCGGATCCGGGAAGTGACAGCATTTGCTGCCCCATTGGCTGCCATCCAGGAGAAGGAAAGGGGCAGGCCAGCCAGCGAGGTGCATGCACTGGGCCACTGCTCTGTCTCTCGACTGCTCCCTCGACGGCAGCCACAGCCCTGCCAGCCTGGCGAGTGGCCAGGCAGCTCGGCCAGCAGTTCTCCGGGACTGCAGCTGCAGAATGCAGGCCACCGGCTTTAGGAGCTCGGCCTCGAGAGTGCCCGACCTGCCTCGAGCAGGCACCACCTTGCTTTTAGAGCTGACCAACGTCACGGCAATCTGATCTGGCCACTGTCACGGAAACCGGATCTGGCAGAGCTCCACCTGCCTGTCACCCTTCGGTGCCCAGGCCGGCGGCTGCTGCAGCTGCTGAGGCCGATGGGTAGACATTGCCCCGCAGCAGCTCGCCGCTGCTGCCACAGTATGTTTGAGGAAAGGCGAGCCGTAGTGTCGATTGTAGGAGTGGGGCTTTCCACTGGCATCAAGCTGTATGGCGAAGGTGCTCGCCTCAGGGGTCTAGGTGCTCGCCTTCAACAACTTGGATCGTGAGCTCGAGCCCTGCGGCACATGCGCGCAGTACCCGAATAGAGATTGAGTTCTGTTAGGGCGCTATAAAAATGAGGCGTTTTTATACCCGCCAACCATTGGAGACAGCGTGCCGGCTATCTTCCATTTTGGGGCCTGGGGTCAATACGGATTCCATAGTGCCATGTTTTGTTCACCTGCTTGACCCACTTCGTTCTGTTCTAATCTAGTCTGACTTTTGCTCGGCCACTTGCCGCTGTCGCGTGCCTGTGACCTTCAGGCCGGCGCAACGCGATGCAAGTAGCCAGCTGCCGCCGGAGGAGGGTCGCTAGCGTTGTCTTCCCTCGCAGGTGCCGTGCTTGCGTACAAGTGGCTGGTGTGCTATCTGCTGCAAGAGAGCGCTGCCAAGTTGCAAGACGAGCTCAGCAGCGGCAAGAATGCGTTCAGTGCCCGAAACGACAGCCAGGCCTACTACTGCAGGAGTCTGGCTCTCACGTACATGGAGGTAGAAACAGCAAGCTGCCTGGCAAATCCTGGCACTAGGTGTCGGTTGTGGCGGGCCATCTGCTTGCCGAACACCTTTTTGTTTCCATGTCGTTTTTTTATTTTATCTTCTTGCTTCACCGTGCCTCGGCTGCTGAATGGGCAGGCCGACTGCAGAGAGGGCAGGTGCAGCAGCATCACCGATCACATGACCGGTGCTGCTGCCTTGCAACCGCGAATGCCTGTGTGTGTGTGTGTGTGTGTGTGTGTGTGTGTGTGTGTGTGTGTGTGTGTGTGTGTGTGTGTGTGTGTGTGTGTGTGTGTGTGTGTGTGTGTGTGTGTGTGTGTGTGTGTGTGTGTGTGTGTGTGTGTGTGTGTGTGTGTGTGTGTGTGTGTGTGTGTGTGTGGCGCTCATGCTGCATGCATCGCTATTTACAGCAGATAATTGTTCTTGTCGTTGGTTAGCACACCACACTGGAGCGCTTCTATAACCTGATCAATGCGGAAACGACTCCTGCTGACCTCAGACTCGTCCTCGGCCGGCTGCTCAGCTTGTATGGTCTGTGGAGCATGGAAAAACATCTCGGTACCTTCTACCAGGGTAAGATCTCTCTCTGTCTCTCTCTCTCTCTCTCTCTCTCTCTCTCTCTCTCTCTCTCTCTCTCTCTCTCTCTCTCTCTCTCTCTCTCTCTCTCTCTCTCTCTCTCTCTCTCTCTCTCTCTCTCTCTTCTCTTCTCTCTCTCTCTACCTCTCTCTCTCTCTCTACATGCAGTGGCGCTACATCTGGCACGCCCTTTTTCTCCTTGCAGGTGGCTACATGAGCGGTGGCGCGCCGGCGAGGCTCGTGCGCAACGCGATCCTCGAGCTCTGCCGACTGCTCAAGGACGACGCCGTGTCGCTAGTCGACGTGCTCGCGCCGCCCGACTTTGTGCTCCACTCGCCCATCGGCTCCTCGGACGGCGAGGTGCAGCGACACGCTGCTCGACATTGCGAGAAGCGAGGCTCACCTCCGCATTCGACCACCTCGGTCTCCTCCCATGAGCTCCCTATCCGACCTCAGCAGCTGCACAGCTTTTCCGTTCGTCCCTTGAGCTGACGCTCATGTTCGGCATGCGAGGAGCACGCGCGGCTCGCCCGCCTAGTTCCCGCGCTACGATCCGGCCTCAGCCCTCGAGCCTTCTCCTATTCTGGTGCCCTTTGGCTCGACCCTTTTCCCAATCTGGTGCCCCTTGGCTCGAGCCTTCTCCGACACCACACAAGATCTGACCGCGGTGCCTGTTTCTAGCTGCTCGACGTGTTCACTATTGGTTCCCTCAAGCGTTACCCAACTTGCGATCGTGCTCGGAAGATAATGCCAAGGGTAGCATCCGAACACGTCTGCAGAGAATGGCGGCAAAGAAATGTCTGCCCGGAAGCTGCCCTGGCTACTTGTTCATTCCAACAATGCTTGCATTCCGTGAACACGAAGCCCTTTCTCCCTCCTATCTGCCACATGCTGCCGCTTAGGAATTGGCCCCACCAAGCGTACAGGGGCGATTCGGTGTCCTGTTCTCATATCGGTCAGAGAGGACGACTAAGGGCGCATCAAGTCGGAATCCTACGTGACCGATGCTAGTGTTGGGGCACCCGGCGGTGGCGCAACGAAGCTAATGATGACCCATGGCGAATCCCCCCCCCCCCCGTACGTGTTGCATGTGAGACGACGGCTGTGCTGCACTCAGGCGACGAAGGTGACAAGTGAAGGCGTACTGGCATCGAAGCCACCGTTGGACATGCTGCTCCGGAGCAAGAGAGAGAGAGAGAATTGATAGTGTTCATACATTCCGACACCCAAGCAAGAAGTGCCGCCGCAAGGATAGGGTGACATGCCGGCATGGAGCGAGCCCTGTGGGCCACGTGTAGCATTGGCTGGGGTGGAACAACAACTGACGGTGATGCTTCGCAACCACGCTAGATCACGCCGGGCCATTCTGTGAGATGGGGCAGCAACGGCCCCCCTTGCGCCGCGCCGTAGCCAGAACTGCTCAGTTTTTCGCTAGGCTACTGAATTCGGCTGCTGTTTAATGGCTGGCTGTGAGCAAAAGCGTTGGCTTACTTCACTGCAGCTACCTACTCCCTCCCCCTCCCCTCCTCCACCCCCAGCCGCTCGTTCATCTCCTGATGCGTTCCGCAGGACCTCGCAAGCTCGCGCTCTGCCCTGTGATCGAGTGAGCGCCCGTGCGTGTGCACGTGACCTTCCCACCCCTACTGGGTGTGGCTTGGTTGTCTGCTGGCGGGCCACCACCACACCGCGTTCTTGCAGATTTACAAGAACCTGTACAGCGCCATCATGCAGGCACCTCGAGCGCTGGAGAGGCCGGCGTACTGGCAGACGTTCACCAACAAGCCGAAGGTTGGCTCGCTCAGACCGGCGAAGCTGTGATCGTCCTGCTTCTGTCTTCTGCCTGCTAGCCGCTGCATGCATACGTCCAACTCTACCAGCTGCACGCAATCGCACGCAAGTGCCGCCCTCCGAGCAAGCGCGGCCCCATGCCGGCAGGCGCTGCCGCGTGTAGCTCTAATTGCTTGGCTGCCATTGCTGCTTGTTAGTGGTGCGGCGCGAGATAGAATGCGCCATTCCGAGACATGTCGGCTCGTCGGCCGCTTGCCGGCTCTTCGGCGAGCCGCTGGCAGCTCATTCTGTCGGAGCTTCTTGTGCCCTAGCGCGCGGTTTTGATGCTCGCGCCTGCGCCCTGCATCGGTTCACGACCTTTGATGCTCGCTAGCTGGCTGCATGCTGCACAGCAGCGTCGCGTTCGCCATGCGATCACCTCTCGATACCGGTTTTCGTCAAAGAACGGTCAAGTTGGTTACTACCAGGACTTATCGCTTGCCAATAAATTTTTGATTGACCCTTTGCTCGCTTGCTTGCGCAGTGTGGAAGATGTACGACGATGTCAGCAGCTTGGCCAGTTTAGATTGTGGCCGCAGTGGCTGCACTTTCGGCAGCCGACTCGGTGGTAGCATGAAGGCTCTCTCTGCTCTCTCTCTCTCTCTCACCCTTTCTCTGCTCTGCTCTCTCACCCTTTCTCTCTCTGCTCTCTCACCCTTTCTCTCTCTGCTCTCTCACCCTTTCTCTCTCTGCTCTCTCACCCTCTGTCAGTGAACTGCAGTGAAAACTAGTTTCACCTTTGGGCAGCTTCGACAGGTGGCGGTGGCCAGCAGCTGACAGTAGAATGCGTTGAGTGGCGCTCGAGGTTTCACTCGGCAACAGCGCACTCGTGTGCTCCGAAATTGAGCGATGTCGAACCCACTGCATCTCACGACCTCTCTCCACCGTCTTCCTCCTCTATTTGCGATCAGTGATGGCACACCAGGTAAGGCGGTTGCTTTCACGACCTCAGTCCCGAGGTCGTGGGTTCGATTCCTGCGGTGGGCGATCCTTTATCGCCACTGCAAGCGGTGGTGATAGCCGCAAAGGCTCTTCTGTCGCTATACAAAAAGATGCTGTTTAATCAGCTTGGATTTATTTATTTATTCATCAGAGGCTCGTCGTCGTCTGGGCTCTGGATCTGAGCCGAGCGGTGGTGGAACGTCACGACCCGAGATCGTGGGCTCGAGCTGTCAGCTATGGCCAGCTCTTATTTGCGCATTTCTTCTTGCAGGCAGGTGAAAGCAACCAGTGCTCATCTGCCACAGTGCGTATGACCACTGTTGGTCACGGCAAATTTCAGCATGCTAACCTATGACGACCGAGGCCGTGAGCTCGAGCCCTCCGGGATATGTGAAGCGCTCGGATAGGGATTTGGTTCTTTTTGGGCACTATAGAAATGACTCGTAGTATTCTTTTCATTACATTTAATGCTGGCTCGAGTGTTTGCTGCCCTAGTGATAAGCCCAGCCAGACTTACTGTAGGGCAAGGACTTCGTCCGTGTCACGTGACCTGGGTCGCGAAGTGCTTGAATCAATCATACGTTCGTTCCTCTTTCTATTTTTGACCATGTCGTAAAAGGGAGACGTTCGCTGAGCTTTGACAGCACGTGATGCTCGTGTGCTGCTTCTGCTTCTTCTTCTTCGTCAGTCTCGTCCTGTTGTAGAGTCTGTCGTATGCAAAGTTTCTAATGAGTTTCGGTGGTTTTTCGGCCGAGCGGCTTCCTCTGTTGCTTGCTTTTCACTTTGTTGTCAGCTATATAAGTGTGGCTTACTTTCTGCTCGCTTATATTGTATTCCTAATGTATTGCTATGTAAACTCACGGGTTCAAAAAGGCGAACGAAAATCGCAGGCTTTATTTGGAAATTAGCCTGCATGGGTGAAAATTCGTGGACAACTCCGACTTTGCTTTGGAAGGTTGGCCAGAGTGTCTGTTGACCTAGCTTGTGAGCCTGTCCCACTAACTACCAAGCTTGGAGTTCTTATTCGTCACCCGGATAGCAAATCGCTTCTGAGTTTCGTGTAGGTAGAACTTGTGGCCGTGCCGGCCATCTTTGAATGTGTCTCAAATATCCATTGTATGCCTGCAAGAAGAATCGTGCACGTGCTGTGTGCGTTTGTGTGTGTGTGTCACCTCTAACCATGGTCCAGCCTTGTTGTCATTGAGGCCCGTGCTACCTACCACTAACCATTCTGTCATGCTTCCTTCGAAGCAAATGTAAAGTGCCTAGAAAGAGATTGAGTTATCTGGGGGGCGATGTAGAAGTTATTACTATAATTATGAGCAGATCATATTTATGCATGCCCATTGCTTACTAGCATTACTTTGCGTGAGGCAGGGCCAGCTTCCATTAGGTCGTGCTCGGTCTGGCAGCTTTCCAATATGCCAACTTTGCTGGTCCAAGTGGACGTGTCAGAAGTCGCTTAGGATGCACGGCCTAGGGGATCGGAGGGGAGCAGAGAGCTCAAGCTGCTGCTGGAATGTGCCGTGGCCATTCTTTGAGCAACCCTTTCGAGTTTATTAGTAGTCCTGTCAAGTTGCAGCGTGTCAAGTTGTAGCGTGTTAGTGTTCAATTACAATTGAGAGGTCCTGTTTTGGCTGTACCTGTGTATGCAAGTTGGCAATGTAATCGCCCCTTTTTGGCACCCATCAGCTCATCAGTGCCATCGCATTCCCACTAATAAATGCAGCAGCAGAGGCAAAATGTAGACGTGCCGTCAGTGACTGACGGACCGACCAGCCTAGCTTATTGTAGAGGTAGATATGAAGCAGATAAATCAGCAACAGCTAACGCGATCAACGCTCAGAGCCGGACAGTGTGTGTGTGTGTGTGTGTGTGTGTGTGTGTGTGTGTGCGTGTGTGCGCGTGCGTGCGCGCGCGCGGCGAGGCTTATCTGACCAGAAAGAGTGCTCGTGTTTGTGCCTGTTGACACACTGCAAAGACGACGGTGCTGCAGGTGCACTGCGCCTGCAGCACCGTCGTCTTGAGAGTCACTTCAATTTCTTTGATGTGACTTCAATTTCTTTGATGTGACTGCCACTTTGCGCACTCTTCCTTTGCTGCCTTGACTCCCTTGCAGTTCGGTCAAGGTTAATTCTGCGCCTGCAGTGTGTATTCACTCCGTCTGTGATCATCGCATCGCACTGGGTTGAGTAGCGATGCGAGACCTTGTACTTTCCCTTGTTGACCGTCACGGGCGGCACCCGGACGTGCCACCCGAGCCGATTGACAGCTGTAAGTGTTATACATTATACAGCACGTCTGCGACTCCTGGGCTGAATCCTGTTCTGTCGTGCAATGTCCGGATGCTCAGTGCTGTGGCAGAACAATGCCAGAACGACACCGGCTCTCTGGCGCCCGGCGAGGTTGGCTGTGTCGTTTATCTGCTTTAAGCATTGTCCTGGCGCCGATAAATCACGTAAGGCAGATCTGTACTAATCATTTCTTGCCAGCAAAGCTTGTCAGGCGCTGGTGGTGAAGTTGCCCCCACTTCTGCCTACGGTGCCTGTCAGGCCAGTGCAGTAACCCGACCTGCTTGGTCGTGCTCAACTGGAAAAAAGATCTTCTGCCTCAGTGTTTGGTCGCTGGCACGATTGCCTAACGCTGAATTCTTTTTTTGGCTTCGGCCTTGAGGATTCGGCCTCAACGTCTGAGCCTTTGGCCTTGACGTTTCAGCCTCGGGCCTTCTGTCGTGACGTTTCGGCCTTAAGATCACATGTTTCGGCCTGGGTGACGTTCTGGCCTCAGGTCCTCATGTTTCCGCCCGTGAGACGTTTCAATCTTAGGTGTCAGTTTTCCTACGGCTGTGCAAAAGTTTACTGCTGCGATAGCTCACGATCCGGGTTCGACGACGTCACTAAATCCAGCGCCTTGCAAGAAGCTTGAAACGCTTTCATCTTTTCGCTCGTGCCATAAACATTAAAAATCTGCAAATGCCTGTCCAATCAATAAACTCCCGCCCGAAACTCAGATTTCGACTGGAGCTTTGCATATTCAGACGTCTGTGGCATTGGGCTAGCTCATGCGAGCTAGCCCAGTTGCACACCTTGCTGGCAACTTCTGCCGGCTCTGAATCGGATACACTCGCATAGTCTTGTCAGTTGTGCTAGTATATTACGTCTGACCTGAAGCTATGCCTGGGAGCTGACCTGAATGTAGCTGTCCCTGTGTCAGACGTGTGTCATCACGCGACCGCCCAGTCAAAGGCCGAGTGTGTATGTAGCGACGAGGAGTAAAGCTAATGGGAACGAACGAATCACTCAAAACATCACTCCGTTGTGTGACATGTGACAGCAGCACCTTGACTATGTCTCTGTGTCTGCCCAAATCGGAGTTTCGCTGTTCGAGTTTCTTCTTCGGGAAGGCGACTGCTCTGTTGAATGATTGAGGCATAAAAGATGAGCATAGAAGTTTCGAGGCTCTTGCTAAGCGTCCCATAAATGTGATTAATGTCTTGCTAAAAAGTAAAACACGCGACCGTCGGCGAATCTAGAACTGTTCTTGGCGAGCACATATATACATATATATATGCATATATATATATATATATATATATATATGTGTGTGTGTGTGTGTGTGTGTGTATACGCGAATGTCACAAACGGGTTGCACTGTTATTATTGACATTACCGTAGTTTTACGAGTATAAGTCACACTTTTTCCCAATTTTTTCGAAAAAAATAAACCAGGACTTGGTACACTGCAAGTCAAATAATGTAAAATGACCTATGTCGTCAGTAATATTTTTTAATAAAAAAAATTCAAAAAATGGTGTCCATAAAATTAGGGTACCACTTATACTTTTGTGCGACTTATGAGCGTAAAAATACGTTACCAGCCGAAGTAGTCCCAAAATAACAGGCGGGTTGCTCTGCGATTGGCTACAAATGTAAGCGACGCCTGAGACCGGAGTGCTACCGCATGTAAGGTAGCTGCTATGCCATTAGCTAGCTTCGGTACCACCAGCGTAAGCACTCGCTGCGAAAAAAAGGTAAAGGTCAGCCGATCCAGCAGACTCGATTACATAGCGGCGGAAGACCGTTGGCGGCTATCACCTCGCTCGCAGCCGGCATTACAGTATTGCCTACACGGCAGGGCTCGAATCTACGACCTGGGTTTGCAGAGCTAGCATTTTACCACTGGGCTAATGCACACAGGGTGGCTACTCAGGTTAGCTGAACGGTTCGCCGAGCACTCGCCTCCTGCCGTCCTCGGGGAGAGTCTGCCTGGCTAATGCAAGTGTCTGTCGTCGACGGTGTCTGTCACCGCGTCAGCACCGATTCGTCGACTGCGCCGCTTTCGCGTACCGAGCTAGCGTCCGACGAACCAGCGGCATCGACGCTGCCTCGGCCAGGGGTGCGAGCGGCTACCGCTAGATGGCGTCCCCGCGCGTCCTTCAGGCGCCGTCCGCTTCCGCGCACCATCATCGCACGTTCCCGGATGAGGTGGGCAATCGCAGTTGCATTCCCGAATTCTCCAAGAAGATTTTCGCTGCGAAATTTGTAGCGCGACCTGTTAATGCTCGAACGTCACTCGGTAGTGATACGGTAACTCTAGAGAAAGATGGCGGCTGGGATTTATGCTCGTTCTGCATTCATAAGTTGAACAGCCGAAATACGACACCGAATGCCGAGGGGCTCGCATCTAGAAAGAGTGAGAGAGACGGACCGAGAGACAAAAAGAGAGGCACAGAGGGAGGGAGACAAAGAAAGAGTCGCACACGTTCCAAGCTTGTCACCGCCGTGACTAGCTTTCTCGCTCACGGCGCCAACGCAGCTGCTAGCGGTGAGCGCCTATTCTGTGCGACTATTTGAGTGCCTGTCGCGTGACAAGTCACATCAGAGACACGAGCGCGTGGATAGAGCTGTCGCAACTGTACTGTCGCAACAGGAGAAGCTGAAAGTCCTCGTCTTGGTCCCGACGAACCGCTCCAATCAGCGCCAGTGGACCCGCTGCTCAGCGAGCAGCGCCCCCCTGCGGCCGTCGATCGTCTCGAGGCGGCGAAAGGTGTCCGCGAGCGGCGGCGGCGCGAGCTAAATAAGCTAAGTCGGCCAGATTTCGACTGTTAATCATTATTCGCGGTTCTCGAATTATAGCCGCTAGGAAGCAATTACGCGATAAGCTACGGCCGAGGCCGCTCAAAAGCGGACGCCGTGAGATGGGCATTCAGCCGCGTTTCCCTTAGTTGGCCTGAGCATTTGAGCCGGTTTGAGCACTACGCCACCGAGCCATCGGCGTACGCCATAGCTGCGGCGTCGAACGCTCGTAACCCTACGGCGCAGCCAAGTAGACTTATCTGCATAATGGTATGGACTCATTATGCTGAGGTAGGGGGCGCTCTCTGTCGCTGCCGCGCTTGCGCTGCTGACGTCATACCTGCGCAGCAGCGTGTCGGTGCAAGTCACGCTAGCCGCGCTACGAGGCTCGGGCGTCGCTAGTATTAGTCGGGCGTCGGCTCTGAGGCTAGCGCCGTTATGCTGCGCGCTGCCTTCTATCCGAACGTGGAAACCGCTCGCCGCGTTTCTACAGGCCTTGCTGAGTCGTCAACTTCCTGCGACGGTCGTGGCAAGTGAGCCCCAGCTCGGCGGCCCCGCCGCAGGCAGTTAAGCGCGCTGCACCGCTCCGCTCTGCGGCGGCGGCTTCCACCCTCGGCGTGAAGCCTGCGGTGGGGCCGCCTAGCGAGCCAAGGCCACGACCTGGCACCTCCATACCTAGGTGAACTGCTGCACCAGTTTCAGCCTCTTCACGTCCTCAGGTCTCGTGTGTGGACAATAAATTAGCTGTTCCATTCCTCCGCTTAAAGACCGTTGGCAACAGAAGCTTTAGCTCTGCAGGTCCTTAACTGTGGAACTCGCTTCCACGACTCTTACGCTACGACAACTACTCTTCTGCTGCCGACGATGGCTCATCCTTTTCAGCCGTCCTGAGCTGCTACTTCCATGCTACTCACTATCTCAACTGGTCACCTGACTCTGCTATGCTTACCACTTTCTTTTTGTTGCGTGAGACGAAGTCCGTTGGCTACCGAATGCGCACCGAAAGCCGCTTGAGCTGCGAGTGCGCTATGCAAAATCTTTCTTGCGTAACACCCACATAGTCCTTATGGCTTTGTGGAGTGACAGACGGAGATACATGACGTTACATTGCAAGACGCATCAGCAGTTCCGGTCAGCTTTCCCTTTGCCCCAGTGAACTTGTCATTTTGTGCACGGGTGTGCTCTGAGCGTGTCACGATGTAGCGGAAGCTGCTCGCCCTACGTCTCATTAATCGGCGGCCATTGCTGTCTTTACCATTACCATTGCTTTATAATGCAGGCCAAAGCTTGATACTCGTTTGCTGTTCTATGCTTGAGACGGTAAGCGCCAGCGCCCTCAAGTGAAATGGTTCTCTTAACGCGAGTAGCAAGGCGAGCAGATAGCGGAGACACACTCTTGAGTCGCCAGAAGCAGACGATCTACTATCGTTGCAATTAGAATACTATTGGTAAAACGATTAATCAAGTTCAACTGATTCAACAGTCCTGCTATGTAGCAGCAGAACAGCCTTGGCGGCCCCCCCCCCATCTCCTCCGCCTGCCACCGGCCCTTTCCCTCGCTCGCAGCCGTCAATAAAGAATCGCTTGCCTTAGGACTCGAACCCACGAACCGCCCAGCTCGAGAAGAGCTGGCAAAAACATCTTCGCTGTCTGACTGAGCGGCATACGCTTTACGCGTCGCCTTCGTCCGCGGCATTCTGCGTCCGCGCTTTCTGCGTCCGCGGCATTCTTCGACTGCTGGCCTGGGCCAGCGGCCGCCCGTTCGCCACCGCCCTAGAGCGCCCGCCCGTGCCCCGCCCCCCCATCCCAGCGACGACCCTAGCCGCGCCGCTCTCGCTCTAGCTGACCTCTGGCCTCCAGCCGCGGTCGCCATTGTACGGGCGCAGCAGCGGCGGCTCGGCGCTGCGCGCTTTCGGCTCGATCTAGCGGAACGCTCGCACCGGCCGAGCCGGCGAGCGGCGGCCTCGTGGTGCGCGGGAACCGAGGGAACCGAGCGAGCCGCGCGCCGCCGCGGTCGCCAGTCGGCCGACCCCTCGCGTCGCATGACACGGTCGAAATAAAAACCGGCCGCCCGCACAAAAGCCATTGTGCCTGGACCTTTTCGCCTTCCAATGCGGCCACTTCGGCGAAAGCACGAGACAGTGTAGGGCGCGGAAGAATGCCTCGCCCGCGGTAGCCATTGCGCGCGGGAAAGCGATCGCAGCCGCTCCGTTGCGGCGGCGGCGCGCAAGCGGTGGCGGCGGCCGCCGCCGCCGCGTGGGACAGATCGAACCGGCGGTTTGGCTGCTGCCAGCCGAGTTCGTCCTGCGCGTGCGCGAGTGCGGCGGACGAGAAGTTTCCTTCCGGCCCATCCGGCGCGTGCACTACTCGCCCCGCGCGTGGACTCCAGCTGGCTCGAGTCCTGCGACTGCGGCGGCTGCGGTGGCTGGCAACTCGCCAGCCGCCGCCGCCGCCGCGGGCGCTGCCGGTAGCCCCAAAGGCTCTATCGACGCTTTTGTAAAGTGCCTAGAAAGAAATTAAGATCTCCGAGGATGCTAAGCAAAAATGTATTATTACTATAATAATAATTATTATTATTATATGCGACATCCTGTATGCTCATAGAATAAGTCGGCTTTATTTTACTTTGCTCTGCTCGCGGCGCGAACTCGTCCTGGGAAACTTGTCGCTGAGCTTTCCCAGAGTAGCGCCGCGTAGTCTGAGCTTTAGAGACGGTCTGAACAGTCAGCTCACGATGAATCCTATCCGGCACGCGTTTCCAAGACGTTTGCTGCGGTAGCCGCAAGACCTTGGTTGCGGCGGGGCAGCAAGATACTTTACAAGATAAGCCTTTGCTGCCGGCGCCACAAGACCGTTGCCACGGCAGCGACAATCTGCCAAAGGTCGGAGTCCGTTCGGCCAAAGAGCCAACGAGTTGAAGACACGATCGTCTCACGGAAGGGCTTTCGCTACGCCCAAAACGACCCACGTAAGGAATGGCGGGCGACTTTATCGCTAGACAAAAAAAGCTTTCCCACGATCGACGGCATCCGGCAAAGTCAGAGGCCAGCCTCTCACCGGCCTAGTCTGGCTACGCCCTTTCCCAGGCGCCCACCAAAAGTAGTTGAAGAAAGACGAGCTCGACCGGAAATGGCTTCGCTTCCAGTCCGAACCGCCGGATGTGCGTAGCTCGATCAGGGTCAATTTTTGAGCTAGATCGCGGCTTTCCGCGATGGTTGGCCATTCTAGTGGCGCGGCACGGAAGAGAGCGCTCGTCACGCGCTCACCGTACCGAGTGGCACGGCCGTGCGTTCGAAAAGAGCGCGGGGCCGATTTAGCATTTCCTCCTTTGCATTTCGGCAGAGGAGCCTTAGTGGCCGTCGCCACAGGTTGCAGATGGCAATACAAGATCGCCCACTGCAAGATTCGAGTCCACGACTTCGGTCGGGAAGAGCGAGGACCTTAGCTACTGGGCTGTGACAGCCCTGAGCAGCGAGTCAACCGTCGCCATCCCCAGTAAAACCGCCAAAAGCCTGACCGCTGTCTAAGCGCCGTTTTAGCGAGAGGTGCTCGTACGGCGCGCCTCGGCGATCAGATCAGATCGAAGGAAGATTCCGAGTGTCTAGTGCTAACGACGCCGTTGCCGACGTCCTTCAACTCCAAGCTTCCGGCCGCGCACCATTAGTCACATCCGTCGCATCGGGTTCGCCGCTTCGGTGCAGTGCCAGCTCTGAGCGCTGGAATTCGAAGCTAGCGACGACGTCGCGCCAAAGTCGGCGCCCTTTGCAGCCTGAAGTTTTTGCTTCCTTCAAGGCCGCGTAGTCAGTTTTCGCGGCCTTGACTAATAAGCGGTTTCTCCTCTCCGCCATGTAGATCGGACCTCCTTCGGGCTAGTCAACGACCGACGACGTAACGTTAGCGGATGCGAAGCGCACGGACGGTAAGTGGTAGACAGTTTCGCTGACTTCGGACGCGGTCGCTTAGTTACGATCGCGTTTCTAAGTTGCTGATGGACCGATTGTCCGTCTTAGTACACGCGCAGTTCGCGCGTACGCCGGCAAGACGTCTAGATTTCGGCCATTTTCGAGATACTCTGGGCTGTTTATCTTCTGCAGATGGAAGCCCGTGACAATGAACGGGCTACTGCTTCCCAGCCGGGGCGGCGGCGTCTGCAGATCGGTCAAGCATGAATATGTGCAGATGCGATCGCGATGCGATTAATGTCAACGGGCCCAATAGCCAAGCCAGCTGGGAAACTGTCGCCGCAGGAATACTTAATCTTCTCTGAGTTCAAATCAATCACTCGTGGGCTGGCCTAGACAAGGACGCTCTTCAGAAAGCTGACAAGGATAGATCGTCTGTCAAAATACTTTCTTCTATCTCAAGACCACTGGTCATCTGGGGAGATTCCGCCGACGCTCGCAATGAGGCTACGCCCTAGGTTGCTCGGTTTTGTCAATGGGCGAAGAAAAAGCAGTGCATGAACATCAGGTCAATAAGGTCGACAATTTGGCAGGACTTAGCTTTTAATTTCTAATGCTGCTAGCTGGCTCGCAATCTAGAAACATCGCTGAGTGGAGGTAGAATGCGACGTGGATATATATATATATATATATATATATATATATGAGCTCGTATATATGTATGTATGTATATGAGCTCGTATATATTATTGTACGTAGAGTTGCATGCAGTCAAAATATGCTAAGCGCTACTAGGGAATTGTGAGCGACAGGCCGCGAAAAGAAGCGAGTAGATTTGGGTCCGCAGCTCGAGAGAGGGCGTTCTTTGAGGCCGCCCGCTCACTCACCGAGCACCTGTTCGCCGTGGCATTCACCTCTACTTCTCTTGCCCTCGCACCGGCCCGCACTGGTCATCAGAGCCGGCACTCGCGAACTGAACGCGGCGGGCCCACTGACTGGGTGGCTCAGAAATATTGTCTAGCCTTTCGGGCTTACTTTGTGGGCGATCGCGACGGACCGCATAGCGGGCCGACCGGTGGCCATTGTCCAAGCTAAGCGGACGCAGCGAGATGGTGGCTTCATCTTCCAGCGGGTGTCGTGTAGCCCGAGACAAAGCCAGATCGCTGTGGCAGCATTGGAGCTTGCCACAATAGTGGTGGCCAGAGACCTGGTTGGGATCGTCTACAGCATATATAAAGTGCCAAGAAAGAGATCGAGTTCTGTGAGGCTCTACATACATGGATTATTATTATTACTAGTGGTCAGCATAGTCACTTGTGTAGAAATGAGTAAGATTAGTACAATTACACAATATTTGGTGAACTGCTTGCTGGTCTACCGGCCTGTGCAAACAAGTGCTTACAGCTTGTGCAAAACTCTGCAGCTACGCTTGTCTGTCATGTGCGTCTCAGTTGCCACATAACACCACTTCTCGTCGACCGGCACTGACTCCCAGTCAAGCAAAGCATCAACTTCAAGGTTTTGTCGCTCACTTCTAGGTCACTTCAGTCTTTGGCTCCAGCCTATCTCTCAGATCTACTCCCCCACCAGGCCAAGCATCATACCACCCACTTTTCGGAATCCAGCAGTTTGCCAATACCTCGTACAAACCTCAAATCCTTTGGAGACCGTGCCTTTAGTTCGTATGCTCCCAAAGCCTGGAACTCACCCCAACTTGCGTCACGACATCTTCTGACTTGTTCACATTTAAAAAGAAACTAAACACGCATCTATTTATCACAGCGTTTAGTGGGTCCCTGTGAGTCGTCCTTTACGTGCTTATGCGTGCTGACACTGTTGCATGCTGCCACTTACCACACTTGTATGCTGACCCTGTGCATGTCACCCTTAACCTTGCTATTCTTGTTATTTATTGAGCATGCTACCACCAACCATTCGATCTTGCATCCTTAGCAGTTAATGTAAAGTGCCTAGATGGAAATTGAGTTATGTGACGGTGCTATATAAAGTTAATTATTTTAATTATTATTATTATTATAACCTCGTAATGCCGCTAGGGACTTGTTGGTGGAGCATCAAAGCACGACGATATGCCTGCAATAGCAGAACACGGCAACGATGGAGAGCGCTCGTATCTTGACATAAAAAATATCTATATCTATAGAGAAGTAGCGTAGAGAAGTCTATTTAATCGCAATTAAGGCATACGGGCGTTCAACAGTGGTCCTAACACTATACACAAAAGGCTCAAAGATCAAAGCCTCAAATCAGCTAGACTGCTAAAGCCTAATCCTCAACACATAGCCCATCGTATGGCTTCTGCTTTATGCGGCCCTAGCAGTAAATTGTCGCACAACCGGTTTCTAGCCTCTATACAGTAATTATATATATCTATACAGTAATTCGGGAACCGCGGCTAATGAATACCAGCCATAATCTGGCTGACTTAGCACGCCGCCGTTTCAATACATAGCCAAGCTCATCGGAATAACGATCTCGCCACACGACAGTGGGCAACTCTGTACAACACTGGGTGACTGGAGCGTTCATATGAGTCGCTCATTCACAAGCACTTATTCTACAATAACAGATTAGCAGAAAATTGTGGTGGACGATCTGGCTTTCAACGCTCTCATTAAAAATAGCTACCTCTTTGTCCAGATCAGCTTCTATTCAGAATTACCGTACGAGGTTAACGTATGTAATCTTGAAGGAGACAGGTAATAATAATGATAGTTAGAGTGCAGTTCTAGAATGGCATGGCGGCATCAGTGGTTGGCATGGTGACATGGCGGCAGCAGTGCAGCTGAGGTTCGCACGCCGTTCGAAAAAAATAACTTGCAGCTGCGGCCTCACATTTTATATTTTGCATGGACTGACGAGCAACTCGAGCAGTTCAAAATGTAGCCATGAGATAAGGCCGCCGGATGAAATGACATAATTTCATCGAGAGCCGAAATAGATAGAGTAATAGTGGGAAACCCTAGCTCCCATCAGAAATGAGAAATCCGCACAACAAAAAATGGGTAAACCACTATAATTTCTCCTTAGGTAATGTAACGCAATGTATGCTGTACGTCTGTAACTTAACAAATCCACAAAGACTAGGTGGGCGTTTTCAGCACAGTTTTATTTAGCTCACTCAAGACGTAAGCAGCATTCAGTACGCATCAGGTAGCCAACAGACTTCATCCAACGTGGCAGAGAGAAAGCGAGAAGCATAGCTGAGTCAGGAGTGCAATCGAGGTAATGAGTAGCAAGGAAGTAGCAGCTCAGGACGACTGGAAACGGTGGGCCGTTGTCAGTAGCCGGAGAGTAGTTGCCATTGCGTAAGAATTGTAGAGATGAGTTCCTCAGTCTAGGACCTGCAGAGCAAAAGCTTCTGTCGTCAACTGTCTTAAAGTAGATGACTGTAGCAGTTAATTTATTGCCCGTAGAGTACCTAAGGGCACGAGGAGGCTGAAACTGGTAGAGCAGTTTAGCTAGGTATGAAGGAGTCCAGCCGTGGCGGACCATGTCGGTCAGCGTAAGAGCCTATAATCCGTATCCATCGATCAAGAGGAAACAATTGAAGCCCCTTTGGAAATGAGACACATGGTCAAATCTCTGGGATATGTTCATTAGCCCTGCTTGAAGCTATATTAATAACCAACTGCAAAGGAATGCTGGCTTTCTGGCAGCTCAGCCAAATTAGAATCGGAATGATCTAGCCCAGGCAAAACCAGGGCGCTATTTAAATTTTTGCAAGTTTCGGATAGTCCACAGTCTTAATTATGGATTGGACGTAATGATGAGCTGTGGAAGCCTGGATTTTATAAGCTTCCTGGTGTAGAATCAGAAGAAGCCCTTGAAATTGGCTAGGTCGTAATCAAACCCGGACTACATAAAGCGGTCTTCAAGCCGGCACTTTACACGGCGAATCTCTTTCATTGTATTTCTGTAATCTGAAAGAAATCTCCGCCCGCGACTCCGTGCACAGACAGAATTGAAGGGAGCACACTCGTGAAGAGGACACTCCTAAGTGTCATGCTCACTGCATCAGTGAGGGTATCGAGCCTTCCGTCGAGTCCGGGTACAGATCAAGAAGACCTGCCTCGCAGACAGATTTCAACAATTTCGACAATATCGACGTTACTTATGGATGCATTTTAGGTTTGATGGCCGAGCGATTGGTAGGGTGAACGCAGGATGCAGGGTGGGAGATTCTCACTGACCCGCATAAGAAGGCCAGCCGATAGGTATTCATTAATGGCGACATCGCACACGGAAGGGGTAAATATGTCCTGTTTCGAGTAGCATATCCGAGGAGGACAGCTAGTTCGCAGTCGCACTCAAGATAGAAGCGAAAAACCAGAAGGCTGTACGAAGAAGTTAAGTATCCTTTAACCCCCAATCGCGGAGCTTGGACTACTGTTCTGCCTCTGCACCGCTCCACACCACCCCTCTTCAAACCGAGCTTCTGCAGAGGTGACTGCAGCAGCCTCGCAGCAATAACCGACTACTTTTTAGCTGCGTATTACCAGAGCCGTCGTCAAGGCTTGCTGAAATGAGAGTGCAAGCCGACCAGTTAGTGCTCCGCGCACGCTTCACGCGGCGCCTACGCTCCTGCGACTCTACACTTTCAGAACTCGATGCTTGCACAACAAGACGCTTGCATACGACGCTAGCAATGCTATGAGCCTGGGATTCAAATGTAAAGCGCCTAGGAAGAGATTGAATTCTCCGAGGGCGCTTAATCAAGTGCATTATTATTATTATTATTATTATCTTTGGTCGTGAAGGGCGTAACCGCCACCGTTTCTCTCCGAAACTTGCAATAGCTTCCCTCCAGCGAGCGCACTGACCGTAGCCATTCACTTCCGACCATTCACGTTTAGCTCCCTTTATCTCTCGGCTCGAGCTCGCCGATCTGTAATTAAACTGTCCTGCCTCCCCTCCCCTATTGGTGGGCATCTCACCGCATAACCGCTCTCCTACTCCTCCGTCCGCGGTCGCTTTGCAGTATCGTCCACCAGAGGTGAAGCATCATTATGCTAGCGACGGGGGTCAGACCTTGACCTTTCTACAGGCTGCCAATGGTGGGAAGAAAGGCGAAGTGGCGAGTCGCGTGGCCGAGGCTCTCGACTAGGCCGTTGTAGTCCGTCCAAGTGGATGGGGTGGGCGCCAGGGCCCGCCGGTCCACCCTCCCTACCCCCACTCGCGCGTCACTCTGACGATTAAGATAGCGGTATTCCTGAGTTAAAAGGGATTTAAAGTGGAGCTAAACAAACACTTCCGGCATTATAGCATAGCAAATGGTGCGAGAATCGTCTTCGTCTGCTAATGCGAGCCGCCATTTCGCAGGAGGCCGTGATTGCTGATCGATCGGTGTGCATCCTTTCTAACTGCATCCCTTCCAGCCTACGGAAATTGCTAAGAGATGTATTTCGTCCTTTCCTGACGCCACGAGCGCACGTGCGTTTTCCCATCTCAGCGCCGCCTTCTTCGCGGACGCGCCGCCTTCTTCGCGGACGCGCCGCTGAAGGAGGCGCTGGCTCTCGTCGACGCCGGGGGCCGGGCGCCGGAAAGCCTCGCTGCCGCTTCTGTTTCCGGCGCGTGAGCGGCTCGGCCGCCGGAATGGGCGAGCGAGCTAATCCCGTTTTGCGGCCGCCGGTGAGCTTAGTGCACGCACGCCTGGCGACGGAGCGAAGTCCTCTCTCCGAGCGCAGACGTAGGTAGTGAGGTAGGGGGCGTGGGCGGCGGATTGGGAGCGGCCGAGGGGGAGGAGCCAGAGCGCCGCTGCCGCCGCCGTCGGCGAGGCCGCGACCGACTCCGGCGGCGCCGCCAGGGAGAGCGCTCAGTCAGGCGCGCCGGAGTCCAATTACATCAACCGCCGCGCCTGTTCAAACCTGCCGGCATAAAGAAATGCGTCGAGCGCGCCACCATTCATTTGTGGAAGTCGTCTGCTCGAACCAGCCGACGCTGCGCCGCCGCCGCAGAGAGGGCCGCGATCGCCAGCGTCCGCCTCGATCGTCGCTCGCCGATCGTCCGCGGCGGGACGGGCCGCCCTGGCAGCCCCGGCAGCCCCGGCCCGCCACCGCCGCTGCTGCGCCTGGCGCCAGCGATACCGCCGGGGCGCTGGGCAACCGGGCCGTGCGCCATCTATTACCGGGAATCGCCTTATCATTCCTCGGTGACAGCGTGCCAGCCGGGAGGTAGATGAGCGTCGGCGCGCGCTCGGCGGCAGACTATGGCTGCCAGTGGCTCGCGCCGCCGGCGGACGCGCGTCGCCGCTCCGAGGGGCTTGCGCTGAACATGGGAAGTGCGCTCTCCTACTTCAACGGCGGCGGCGGCGAGAAATCGGCTGGCAGTGGAGGCGCGGCGGCGGCCCCTGCCGCGGCGCCGCCGCCGCCGCCGCCGCGTCGCCTATCCACGTTGGGGCGATCGACGGGAGACGCGCGCGCGAAGAGGTCGTCGCTAGCCGGCTGCAGCGGTGCCGGCAGCTCCGTCGACGGCTACGATGACGGCCGCGATGAATTCCACGACTCGCTGCCGTATTTCAGCACCGGCGACGCGACCGCGAAGGCGGCGGTTCACGGAGCGCGCAAGAGCGTCGAGTGCTCTGCCGCCGCCGGCTACAGGGAGGACGCGGCGCCGCTACTCGGCTCGGCCAAGCCGACTTGCAACGGCGGCGGACCGCCTCCGCCTCCGCCGCCTCCGCCGCCGCCTCTTCCTTCCGCTCTCGTCGCTCGAGACAGCGGAGGCATGCCTCGTGGCAATAGCGACAACAACAACGCTTCGCTTAAGTATCGCTCCGCTCCTTCGACCGTCGACGACAACTTCGGCGTTCCGGCGGCGGCGGCGTCTGCGGCGGCGCGACACTCGGCTGCCGCGCGTGCCCCCGCTCCGCCGCCGCGAAGCCTGCCTCTCCGCGGCGGCGCGAAGGCGGCCGCTGCGATCGCAATCGGTAAGCTCACGGGCGGCGCCGGCGGCGGGACGGCAGTGGCGAGCTCCCCGACAGCCGACGGCAGGTGCAGCGGCGGCAGCGCGTCCGTTACGCAACGGATGCGGCCGGGCTGTGCGCAAGCGCTGGCCGGCATCGATAAAGAGCTGGCAAACATCATTTCCACCGTCGAGCAGCTAAGCCAGAAGGCCAACAGCGTCGCGCCCGCGGCCGCCAACGGCGGCGGCGCACCCGCGAAGACCGGCTCGGCCTCGCCGGGGCCACTGCTGTCTCCGCTATCCCCTCGCGAACCGATTTCGTCCCACGAGCTGGCCCACGAGCTGCGGTCGGCGATCGAGGCGCGTGTGAAGCGCAGCGCCAGCCTCAAGCATCATCAGCCGCCGCCGGCTTCGGGCGCCGCAGCTGCCGCGGTAGCGCCCACGGCAGCCGCGGCGGCGGCGCACCGTCACCGGCGCACCAGCAGCCTGACGCACTTGGACGACTCGAGCGGCCTGGATGGCGGACGGCGGAGTTGCGGCGACGACGGCGACGACGCGCGGCAGCCGCAGCCGCCGGAGCAAGCCGACAGCGAGGCGCGCAGCCGTGACCGGAGAGCACGCCTGCTGCACATGGAGCGTCGCCGGGAGCAGCTGCTCACGGAAGTGAGGGGCGGTGCTTGCGCGGACTTAGCGTTGCCGAAGGAGGACTCGCGCGCCGACGAAGGGCAGCCATGAGGCTACGGCGGCGGTGGCGGCGGCGGCGGAGCAGCCCTTTAGCCTCTTCCGCGCCGCCGTCGCTGCTGCCGTCGGCAACGAGGACTCGCGCCTCGGCGTTTGCGCAAGGCGCCGAGGTGACCTTGCGGAGCCGAGCCCGGCAGGCGGCGACGGGGCAGCCGGCGGGACCACTATGTCGGTACCCAGTGGCCGGAGCCCATCGACCGCGACGTCTCGGCCCTCCTGCAGGGGAACCGAGCCCGCTTCGTCCCCCCCCCCGTGCGTCGCCTCGCTCGTCCCGCGCCTGACCCCTTACCCTTTACTCCCCCCTCTACTCCCCCCATCGGCGGCCTGTCGCTCGCTTCGGCGAGTGACGGAGCGCAGCAGCCGCCGCCGCCCCCGACGCAGGCTGCAGTCGGCCATTTTTCACCCACCGGCGTTGTAGCGAGCGCGCGACCCGTTCTCATAAATGAGGCCGCCCTGGCCACGTCACCCCGATTCGAAGATCAAAGGAGCCGCTGCCGCCTCCGAACCGCGCCTTCCGGCGCAGGCTATAGCGGCCGCCGCCGGCGATGCCCGGCGCTCCACGCCGGTTCGAGGCGGGTGGGCGTGCCGCTTGCTCCGCAAAGCCGCCGCCAGTCCGGGCAGCTTTGCCCGGCGGCTTTGCTTCCGAAGGCTGAGCGCCGTAGCGGGGCGTCAGTCTGCAGCCGTCGTCTCATACTCGTCGTCCTCCGAAAGGTCAGAGCGAGAGGCAAGAGCGAGAGAGAGAGAGGAGAGAGAGGGCGCGTCGCTTAGTTTCGCCTCGCGAGCTGCGGCGCTGCTGCTGCTTGCTGCGGCTCACCGCGCATTCATTCGAGATGAAAGCCGAAGGAAAAGCGGCGGGGTCAGTGTGAGGTCAGTGCGAGAGCTGCTACCTCACGCCTGCGACCGACTGGAACTAGATAGAGCACGCGGCCGCCCAACGAGCGGGAGGGAGGGCGCCGAGGGCGCTGCTGCCCTCTGGCGGCGCTTTGCTGCAGATGCTCGATTGCGCCGCGGGCAGCTGGCGGCGAGCGTCTGACACCGCAAAGTCGGCGGAAGTGCCTGGACGGCGTAGGCGATCGGCGAGAGCGCTGAACCGGTACAGTCAGAGGTTTCGCACTCGTTGAGCTGAAGCGGCCTGAGCACAGCTGTAGCTCGGCTGAGCGCTAGAGCGATTACGGAGCGTCGTCGCTTGCCGGATATGCTTCCTTATTATCTCACATTCCAGAGCATCGGAGGTATTGGCGGTCGAACACTCTTTGCTGAGACTGAGCACTTTCGCGGGCCGAACAGTGTCACCCGAAGCAAGTACAATACAAGAGCTGAGTGGGCGTGGCTATAGCGGAGCGCTTGCCAATCGACGCCATGCTCAAAGCCTGCGACAAGTGCTGTGCACATACGCATGGCCAGCAGACCTTTTCTCGCTCGACAAAGAGAAATGGACAACAAGCAGAAACTGATTCAGACAGAAGAAAGCAATAGAAGTGAGCGTTAGACGCACGAGCGAAGAACACCAGGAGAGGTTCCGTCAGGTTGTGCAGCAGCAGCAGCAGCAGCAGCAGCACGAGATAAGATGATCATCATCTTTTGATGATTATTTAACAAGACAAATCCATCCATCTTCACTAATCATTAGATTATTTTGGAGTGGGAGACAGAATTCGCGGACGAACGGCCGAGCGAGCACCCATCAAAATGGCTGACCGAATCGTAGCTAACCTTCACTTTCACTGCCCAGCGGTTGTGCACCTCGTGAGTTCCGAAGACTGGCGACTGCAGTGTAATAAAAACAATGGTAGTAATAAAAAATGAAAATCTTTATTGTTACTTTTAGAGAGCTTAACCTCTTTCTAAAGTCTTTACGTATGATAGACAGGAAGTAAGTCAGTTGATAAGTGATTCAATGCTCAACTTCAGCACACAGAAATAATAATAATAATAAAAAATAATAGCGATATAAAGGTATTTGCATAACGATTACGGATAACTTGTCTCTTTCTGGTCACGGCAGTTCACAAGGACAGAAAAAGTGAGTGGAAACAGCGAATGAGAATCCTACTTTTATTTTTTAAAGCTCAAGTCAGATTGTGTGGTCACGTGAGCCGACACCAAATGAACCAAGGGTAAGAATCTCCAAACAAATTTGGCTGATGAGCGGCAGGGCTAAATGACTGCGGTTTTATGGTTTATTGTCGGATTATGGGTTATATGGGATTATGGTTGAATGAGCTGAAGTTTTACAAGTGTGAGTCATTGCCGGGACTGGAGCAGGCCGTGGGAAACAGGACGGAGGGGAGAATGACGTTGTAGTGTAATGCTGCGAGCATTGATGGAATTCACAAGTGTTGAAGCCCCATTAGTGTCTGCCTTTAGTCATTTGTGTACCGGCGCGCGCTTGGTGTCAGAATGTCAGCTTACAAGCTATTTCGGCAATGTCGGCAGCAACGGTGGCCTACAGCATTGTTGCTTGAGTACTTTTACGGCGACGAGGATGTCGTGAGTTAGATGCTTGACTTAGAGCGGAGGCTCAATTTTTGCGGTGTCAACCGACCAAACATGCACAAATTTAAACCTGCCTTCCTGGAAGGAGATGCCTTCACTAAAACATTAACACATAAGCGCATACCACCAGAGGTCTGGAAAGACTATGTAAAGCTCCCGGTGGTATTGGTGGTTGCATTTGCCGGCCTGGAAGGCAGAGCGCGGCTTCGGACGCACGCGAGACCTGATAAAAGCCGGTTGGATTGTGGGGGGTTTGATAGGAGCGACAAGAAGTGGCAACAGCTATCACCGTTGGTGTGCCGGGCGACAAAGGTTTACCAGGCTGCCACCGTGTGACACGTGGCAACGGCAATCCAGGCTGTAATGGCTTGCCAGGTGCCGATGGTGTGCCACGAGGCGACGGCACTCTGAGAGGTGGCAGTCAGCGGCGGGGCGCTCATGTCCAACAGAGAGGCTGGGCAGACCGAAGAGGCGGCCCAGGACAGGGCGGCAGCGCCCGACAGGACAGAGCGGCTGCGACGGCAAAGCCCGCAGAGGCGGTGGCAGAACCTGCAGAGACGACGGCAGATCACGAAGAAGCGGCGCCCATTAGCGCGACTGAGGCTGACTGCAGCGAGGCGGATGCTTACGAAAGAGAGGCGGTGCAGGGCAGAGAGGTGATTGAGGTGCCAGCGCCGCCTGTGGAGGTGCACCATGCGCCCGCCGAAGACGCTAGCGTGACGCCCGTCTAGCCGGCGCGAGATTTGCTTCCTGAGCGGCCGGAAGTGAAGGAGTATAAGCGGCAGAAACTCGCGGCGACTAAGCTACGGGTGGAGACGATCAGCGACTCGGTGCAAGAATGTGTGGTGACTTGCTGCGACGTGCTGCCGTTGGGTTGCAACGAGCCGATGGGGCTGTGAGGCAGCTTAGGCCAAAGGAGCTTCGAAGGCGAAGCTTCGAGGCGAGCTGAACTGCCTCGGTGCCGTTGACCTGCGAGACAGGTTGGCACGAGAGAAGGCTCGATGCACCTGCCTCTCGGGTGACACGCAAGGCATCATCGGTTACTGTATGGAAGACGACAGCTGAGAATAACGAGACAGCGGCCGGTGTTAGAGCGAATGCCTTCGAGCCCCATGCGGTGGCACAGACTAGTTCCGCATCAGAGACTGGTGGCACGGCAGAAAGAAGTCTGGCTCGGCGATGCGGGAAAGCTGGTGTCATACATAGCCAGCTGGTTAGAAAAAGACGTTCTATCACATGCCTGCTCCGAGCAGCAGTCACCTAGTTTCATGCTAGATGAAAAAAACAGTAGTCTCCAACTTTGGTGAACGCCGCCGCATCTCTGGCGCACACTGCCACCTCTATGGCGCACTCTACCACCTCTATGGCTCACATTGCCACCTCTATGGTGGACGCCACCACCTCTATGGCGGACGCCACCGCCTCTTTGGACACTACTTCCGCGGTTCTGTCATGTGCCGCATCTGCCGCTTGCGCCGGCTCTCTGCAGGACGCTGTAGCCTCTTTTCCGGTGGAGAGTCAGACAGCGCCTGCGGCCAGCGAGTCGGTGCCAATGGTTCCGGAGAAGACGACGGTAGGGGCAAACTGGCGTCGGCAGAAAACTGCTATGCTACCCCTAAGAAGGCGGGCGAGACACTTGCTAAGCGGCGTGTGGCAGAAAAAGAAGACATGCACCTAACCCCTGGCTACGGGGAAAGACTAGTAGCAATACCCCAGCTGTGCAAAGAGGCTGGCGGCTTAAACAGCCTTATGGTTGCTAAATGCCCACATACTCCAGCGCGCCTCGTTCGAGCGGCTGTAAGGTAGCATGCCTGTTGGGACAGCAGTTTAATGTTGCTGCTGGAATTGTGATCTATGGATCAGGGCGAATGGGATTTCTCTTAAGTGCCGGTCACGTTAGCGGTGGTTGCTGGACTGTGAAGGTGCTGAAGTGTTGTGAAGTGTTTTCCCTTGTATGGTGCTATGCTTCTTAAGTATATTACTGCTGAAAATTGTGATCTTGAAATTACGGGATGTGGTTTTATGGCTTATGGTGGTATTCTCCTTTGTAGCAAATGTAAAGCGCCTAGAGTGATTGAGTTCTCTGAGGGAGCTTTATCAAGTGCGTTATTATTATTATTTATGGTTCTATCGGTTTACGGGCTATATGGGAATATGGTTGAATTAGTTGATGTTTTACAAGGGTGAAACATTGCCAGGTCTGGAGAAGGCAGTGGGAAACAGGACGGAGGGGAGAACGGCTGTGTGGTGTAATGCTGCTAGCGTTGACGGAATACACCAGTGTTGAAGCCCCTTCGATGTCTGCCTTCAGTCGTTTGTGTAACGGCGCGAGCTCGGTGTCTCAGCGTCAGCTTACAGTCAGGGAAGCGGGTGCTACGATGCAAAGGCTTAGGAACATGCTTATGAGATGGGTTATCCGGTGCAAGATAATTAATGGAGCTTTGAGTAAGCACAACCTAGAAGTAGATAGGCTGCTGGATCGCGGGCCAGTGTAGATAAGTGAGTATTGGTACAATGTGGTAGTTGGGGCCATCATACCAAATAACCTAGCTGCCGACGAATTTTGCACCAAATGTAAGTGTCTCACTGCAGTTGAAGCCAAACCTGGTGAATTTAGATTCTCCAAAACACACAAGAGGTATAGTTACCCCGCCCCCCCATTGTGTGGGGGTTGGAGCCAGAGTCCCCTCTACCCTGGGGACGTCCTTCGATCCCTGTCAGAGAACATTACGTTAAAGGTACAGTCAAGGCTAGCTGATTTAACTCTGCCTCGTTTTGTACAGCGGCGAAAGAGCCTCATCGGCTATCGCCACCGCTTGCAGTGAGCAATGAAAGATCGTCCACTGCAGGTCTCGAACCTACGATCTGGCTCGTAAAGAGCGAGCACCTTACCTCTGGGCTAAAATGATCTGCTCTCACGTGGATCATCACGATCAATCCATGATCAGATCCACAGAATGATCCACATCCACAATCCAGGCACGTCGCCGGAGCGACTCCGGAGCACGATGTTGGTAAGAGCCGCCAGCTACTGTCATCTTAATGTTCATAATAGTGACTGCTCTCAACACTCTACTTAATACTCAGTAATCAGTAAAACTTGGAGATTGATTGATTGAATCAAAAATAAGTCTGGCTGATTTTCATTTGCTTGGCGACAGAATAGCCTCATCGTCTATCACCACCGCCCATTGCAGTGAGCTATAAAAGATCGCCCATTGCAGGTCTCGATGCCAAGAAGAACGGGGTCTTAAAGGGAGAGCACCTTAACCCTGGGCTGAGAGACCCAGTGCCAGTAAAAACTAGGTCCTTGCGTCTTTCACGTACTTGCAGAACGAGGCCGCAAGCACAGTGCACGTAACTGCGCTTGTCTCGGCCAGTGTGCGAACGAACGACCTGCCGGCGGCGGCGAACGCTCTGAGTCGAGCGAATCTGGAATCGCGGCGAGCGACTTGCGGGTGCTGCAAAAATGCGCGCCGCAGCCTTTAGTGGCGACTTTAGCGGAGCAAAATTGATGATGAGCACTAGCAGCTTAGCAAAACGAGTCCTTATCCGTAGCACATCTAAGTCTATCCGAAAGCAAAGGAGGGCCACAGGCGTTTGATTGAGGCCACGAGGCCAAATTACGGCTCCGTGGCCATGAGCTCAAACCAGCTCAAACTCCAATGCCAGATGCGGAACGACTGCCTATTGCATGGCGTCAAGTTTTATGCGACTTTCGCCATAGTTCTCTATCGCGCAAGTTCTTAGCCATAGCAATTCAGGATCCACGGATGATGGAATATCATTCATAACATGGACCGAGAGAGTCTCCGTCACTCGTCGTCACTCGTCACGCGTTGTCCTCGCACAGCCAGTGTGACCGAGGCGGCCTCCGCCTCCGCCTCGAACAAGAGCTCGCGGACCAGCGAAAGCTACTGATAGAGAGCTGCCGGCAGCGCGAGGCGTCTGGTGCTTAGGCGAAGCGTGCGTGCTATCTGCGGCAACTCCCTATACAAGAAATAATTCCGAGCGTCCATGCGTGCTGCCGCCATTCAAGAGCGCCGGCAGCTGCGAATGACGGCTGGCTTTAAAGTAAGTGGAGAATTTCAAATGACTACTAAGTTCAAAACTAATGCAAAGCAAGCCGGGCTCGAGGAGTAAACGAGCTCGCATGCGTCTGCTCCAGCCACGATTTATGCTCGGGTGGGCACGAAACGGAAGTGTGCACTGGTTCCGCAGCATCGCATCGATTTCGAGGTTTAGTCCGCTCACTTTCAGGTCCCTTCATTTCCTCGCACCGGAATAACTATCCGAACTACTTTCCAATCAGGCTGGTGTCGCACCATCTGCGCTTCTCGCTCAAGTCGCATGGCCACACAGCTAATCGCGCTCAAATCCGTTGGAGACCGTGCCTTTAGTTCATTACTAGAGCTCGCTGCCTGTGCTCTCGTTTCGCTGAGCCATAGTTGGATTACACGTCTATTACGTGCTACTCCTGGAAGTACTGGTCGCCATCTTGCCGCGTGACGGACGGGCGGACGGACCGACGGAACTTCTCGCTTCAACTATTAGAGATTCAATCGCGTTTGGGTGGACCGGGAGAAAAATTGCTGGCCGAGGTAGCTCAGCTGGTCAACAGTGGCGAGTGGAGGCGGCGCCAACGCGGCGCCTCGCTATGCCTCGCCCCTCGGAGACCATCGCCGCTCACCGCGGAGGGCAGGCGAGTTGTATGTCCGCTCGATGCGGAGGGGTGGTGACGTCGGGTTTCTCCGCCCTCTGCCCACAGGTGACATCGGGTTTTCTCCGCTCGTTGGGTAGGGCTGGCTGATTTTTCTCGGCACGCAGCGCAGCTTTGTCTGAGGCGTTCTCCTCTCAGCTGGGATGAGGAAGAGGAGGAGGAGGAGGAGGAGGAGGAGGAGGAGGAGGAGGAGGAGGAGGAGGAGGAGGAGGAGGAGGAAGAGGAGGAGCAGGGCTCGTTTCCACTCGCGGTGGAGGGGTGGCACGGCGCCGCAAGGGGTGGATTAGTCCGTCGCTTTCGCCCGCGCGCGTCACCGTCTAGCCGCGGAGCAGCCGAGCACTTGGAGCGATTTGTCTTTTGGCTTATCCGCTAAAACGAGGCGACGAAGCTCGAAGTCTCGACGCGCCGTCGCGCAGCAGGCCTCCTCCTCCCCCCCCCCCCCCCGCTTCGCCACTCGGCCTCGAGCGCGCCGCCACATCGCGCGGCGCCGCGGTTCGCATCCGCGATGCCGCGACGCCGCGACGCTCATCGCGCGGCGGGTCTGCGTGCGCATCCTGTCGGCCCTCGCTCTCACGCGCTCGTAGTAATAATAATATAATGATAATATTAATAATAATAATAATGCACTTGATAAAGCGCCCTCAGAGAACTCAATCTCTTTCTAGGCGCTTTACATTTGCTGCAAAGGGGGTGGCGCGGGCATTGCGGCCTTTTTTTTGGAAATCCTCTGCGTGCTGCATCGCTCCGTTGGCGCCGACTCTCAATAGCGCCTCTCGTCCTTACTCGAGCGCCGGCGAGCGGAAGCGCGCCGCAAAATGGTGGCAGAGACGCCGCGACGCTATCCGCCGCGGCGCCGAGGCGGGCAGCCGGCGACGCTGCGAGCTGCGCTACACTAATCCCTCACCTTATTTAGACGCCGTGCGAAGATTAGTTCTGACACCGAGCTCCTGGCAGGACCGCGACCAGGGCTGCTTTCTTTACCCAAGCGATTCTCGGCTTTATCGCGCCCGTCGAGGCTATAGCCGCCAGCTCGCCCACGCCGCCGCCGCTCGAAAGGCGCGCCATCGAGCGCCCCAAAGGAAGCGACTCGCAGCCAGGCGGCGGCGGCGGCGGCGGCGGCGGCGGCGGCGGCGGCGGCGGCGGCGGCGGCGGCGGCGGCGGCGGCGGCGGCGGCGGCGGCGGCGGCGGCGGCGGCGGCGGCGGCGGCGGCGGCGGCGGCGGCGAGCTCCCGAGCGGACGAAGTCCGCCACCGCAAACCTCGTCCTGCAGCGCTTCCGCCGCCGCCGCAGCAGCAGCAGCCGCCGCAGCCGTCGTCATCTGCGAGCGCTCGCCGTTTACGCGAGCTATTGCAAAGGAGCTAAAAACGCATCTATTCATAACAGCATTTAGTGGGTCCCTGCGATTCGTCCTGCGCGTGCTAATGCGTGCTGACACTGCGCCTGCTGCCGCTTACCATGTTTGCATGCTGACCCTGGGCGTGCCACTTCTAACCTCTGCTATGTTTGATGACGTCGAGCTACCACTAGACATTCGACGGGGTTCCCTTTGCAGCAAAGTTAAAGGGCCTAGAAAGAGATTGGGTTTTCCGAGGGCGCTATATTAAATGTTTTATTTAATTGTTATTATTAAATTAGACTGTCGGTCGAGCAGCGCCAAGTGGTGCGGTCGGTCAGGCAACGAGGCCAGCGTGCATATCGTGTCGCGTCTCAATGCAATATCGGCATCCGGTTCAAAAGTGACCTTTCACTAGACGACCACATCAACTTTGCAGTCAAATCCGCCCACTTTCAGCTGAGTAAATTGCCATAAGTTTGACCTTCTTTTACGGGGGTGCCATACCCAAGTGTGTTCATGCATTTGTGACGCCCCGTCAAGACTTCCATAACTCACCGCTCGCAGATCTTTGGGCCTGTGCAACAGAGTGCATACAGTTGGTGCGAAATTCTGCAGCTACGCTTGTCTGTCTTGATTTTTGCGTCAGCAACATTACGCCACTTCTTGCCGACTTGCACTGGTTTCCCGGCGTTGTAGTGACATGGTGGTTTAGTCTCTCGCGTTTAGGTTCCTTCATTTCCTTGTACCGGTGCACCTATGCGAACTACTTCACAATCAGGCTAGCGTCGTACCACCAGCCCTTCTCACTAAAAAAATGATCATCCGAGGACCACTGAAGTACAAGGTACCTCAGAGCTCTGTGCTTGGTCGAGTTCTCTTGACATTTTATACTCTCCCTCTTGCTGATGTGATTGCCAGGCACAATCTAATCTTTCATTTCTATACAGCCGACACTCCAGTTGTACCTCTGCTTTGATTCCTCACAGCCCTCCTGCTAATATTATCAATATAATATTATCATAAAAGTCGTATAGCTCAGCTAAGCTGAGCAATTTTTTATAGTCAAGACATGTGATGTCATGACGTCAGTCAGGAATGAGCTCCAGGTTTTTGGAGCATACACACTAAAGGCAAAGTGTGGAAAGGATTTGACGGAAATTAGCGGCATAACTATGCACCTAATATGGCGTCGTTTGCTCATAGAGCTGGCTCAAATGGGCACAGTACCCATGGCAGGCTGTTAAACGTGGTCACCAGCGTCTTTTATATTTATGTTATGCAAACACATTTTGACACGTCACTTTAGCTTAGGCTTCAGGCTTTTGGATGTAGTGCTGAAAGGTTGTGAGATTCCGGGTAAAAGTGTTATGTTCTAGTAGTAAGATTTTGTATTTTTTGGCTTTGAGGTTTTAGTGTGTTAATAACAATAACAATAATGCACTTGATAAAGTGCCCTCAGAGAACTCAATCTCTTTCCAGGCGCTTTACCTTTTCTGCAAAGGGAAACGCGATTGAATGGTGAGTAATATCATGTGTTCAGGATTTAGGGAGGCAATCTAAGCAGAGAAGAGATCTCAAAACATGCTTATTATTTGTAAATACAAACAGACACTGGCGACCGTGTTTAGCAGCCTGCTTTGGGCACCGCGCCCTTGGCAGGAAGTGAGCCGGCTCTGCGAGCAAACGACGCCCTATTAGCTGCATGGCGGTGCGCCGCTAATCGCCGTCAAATTCTTTCCAGACTGTGCCTTTAGTGTGTATGCTCCAAAAACCTGGAACTCATTCCTGACTGACGTTACAGGCGTCGCAGGACTTGACGACACTTGAAGCGGAAGCTAAAACGCATCTGCTCCTCGCAGCATTTGCTGGGTCCGCATAAGTTTTCTTTCGCGTGCTTACGCGTGCTGACACTACGAATGTTACCACTGACCAATTGACACTATGATTAGGACACATGGCATATGACACTATGACATATGACATATGACACTACGTATTAGCACTAAGATAGGCCTCCCTGGGCCGGTTGGTATTTCTGGAATTCGGAGCCAGGATCGAATTCGGGCGCGCGTTTAGCCCCCCTCCCCTCCCCTCCTGCCCGTACGCTTGCCGGCGACACGTCGTGGTGATAGTGATATATATCCTCTACTAGAGCTCAATTGAACCTTGGTTGCCATGGCGGCGCCATTGCAAAGGCCGCCTAAGGAACGAGCTTCAAAAGCGCTTGCACCGGGGCACGTAACCGCATCCGTAGGGTAAAGGGGGGGAGGTAATCGCGCATCAGTAAGCTAGCTAGGCAGAGAAAGGTGAGTGCTGCGACGCACGCGCGCATCTTTAGCTGAGACTTAAATGACGCCAAGTCAGTGCTGGCGGCGACAGAAGGCGAAGGCAAGCTCCAATCTGTTGGTGCGTGCGAGCTGACGGCACAAACGCCAACAGATTTCAATTAAGTGCGAGAAATGGCGAGACAACTGGCGACTGGAAGCCAGCCGCGGAACGGGTGGGGGGGGGCGAGAGCACGAGACCGGAAGAGCCAGGAAGTTGTGCATGGGTTGGGGCAATGCAACCGATTGAAGCGAACGGCGGCCAGCGAGAGGATCCTCAAGGTCGCTTTAATGATTGATAGGGAACCAGAGGGAGAGAGAGAGAGAGAGAGAGAGAGAGAGAGAGAGAGAGAGAGAGAGAGAGAGAGAGAGAGAGAGAGAGAGAGAGAGAGGGAGAGGGACAGAGAGAGAGAGAGAGAGAGAGAGAGAGAGAGAGAGAGAGAGAGAGAGAGAGAGAGAGAGAGAGAGAGAGAGAGACGAGAGAGAGACAGAAGAGAGAGAGAGAGAGAGAGAGAGAGAGAGAGAGAAGAGAGAGATAGAGAGCGAGAGAGGAGAGAGAGGAGAGAGAGAGAGAGAGAGAGAGAGAGAGAGAGAGAGAGAGAGAGAGAGAGAGAGAGAGAGAGAGAGAGAGAGAGAGAGAGAGACAGAGAGATAGAGAGACAGAGAGACAGTGAGAGAGACAGAGAGAGAGAGAGACAGAGAGAGAGAGAGACAGAGAGTCACACACACACAGAGAGAGAGAGAGAGAGAGAGAGAGAGAGAGAGAGAGAGAGAGAGAGAGAGAGAGACAGAGAGACAGAGAGACAGACAGACAGACAGAGACAGACAGACAGAGAGACAGACAGACAGACAGACAGAGAGACAGAGACAAGAGAGACAGAGAGACAGAGACAGAGATAGAGAGACACAGAGACAGAGAGAGACAGAGAGAGACTGAGCGTGACAGAGAGAGAGAGACACAGAGAGAGAGAGAGAGAGAGAGAGAGAGAGAGAGAGAGAGAGAGAGAGAGAGAGAGAGAGAGAGAGAGAGAGAGAGAGAGAGAGAGAGAGAGAGAGAGAGACACTCGTAAATGCGTGAACTAGTTTGGCTTTCGTACGCTTGTCTACGCAGGACCCAGTTTTTGAATTGTTACACACCTTAAAATAAGCCGACTAAACGACTGCGAAGGGGATTGGCTCATTCAATGACAAGTTGCTTTGGATAAATTACTTCCAGATTAGGGGCTGAGGTCAGTTGAGTGATGAAGAAAAAATCTTACGGCTGTTGTTATCACCTTGACAGTGATACTAGGCTTGCCCATAACTGTCAAGTTGGTCCTATCGTAGTTGGAGTCAAATGTATGACTATTACTATATGCATATAAATCATTTATGTAGCCCCCTGAGAAAACGGAGTCTCCATCAAGGCACTTTACATATATCTCAGAAAAGAAATAAAAAAATACTAGCTGATTTAACAGCCTCTTTTTGTATAGCGACAAGAGAGCTTTTACGGCCATCACCACCACTTGCAGCGGTGATAAAGGATCGCCCACCACAGGATTCGAACCTACGACTTCGGGACCGTGGTCGTGAAAAGCAACCGCCTTACCTAGTGTGCTATCGCAGCTCACCACAGAGCTCGAGCCCACGAGTTTGGTGGTCAAAAGTGAGCACCTCACCTCTTAGCCGAACCAAGGTGAAGATAGTCGCCATCCAAATCCAAAATTCGTCGATGCAGGCAGCTAGCGAGCGCAGCTTATTCAGATTCAGAGCTCTGAGGCTGAGACGGGTTGAACGATAGCTGAGTGTCGCCGGCTTAGAAATCACAGCCTGGATTATGTTTTGCGATTACGTCGGCCAGACGGAGAGTGCATACAGTGAGAGATGAGCACCGAACTTGGATTCTTAGCGCATTCTACATAACTGGTACCCCGAACACTACTATACATTGGCATATACACCTTGACATTTCTGATTGAGGTAGGTAGGACCCCAATCAGATGTCTGGGCGGCGCACTTGATTTTTGTCATGCTCTGCTCTCATCGCTACATCAGCTTTCATTGGTGATGCTTCATCGGTCACATTAGCCCGTGTTTAGTTTCACAAGTATTGGCTCTGTGCCCGAACTTAGACTAGTAGCGCCTGTTTAGCACGATGTATGAAAGTCTTTAGCTTCGGAGCAGCTGCACGAGTTCGCAGTAAAAGGCTGAGCACGCTACAGCAGACAGCAGCGCGAGAGCATATTAGCGGCTCCTGAATTAAAAACCAGATATGTCGTAGTTTAGGCTTAGGCGACATAAAAACGCCCAGCTCACGTAGTAGTCGCACTTTAGGCTTTGAAGTGAGTTGCAAGCTGCGGCTGCTGCTTTACAAACAATCATTTCTTGACATTTCCTTAGAAACATTCGTTTCATTCTTGATTTCTAGATTAGCGACGCGGGATTGTTATTTTATGTACTCTCTATTGCTGCGACGAGCTTGCCTACCTGCGCGGCACGACCTTCGCGGATCGAGGCGGCATCGGCGAGTTGCTAGCCTCGCTTTGAGGAGCCGGCGTGGTATCACGTGATTTTTCATGTGTCTAAAAAGTAGCGCCATTCCCTGTGCAAAAGTTAGCGCCAGTGAACTGTGAAGGCCCACTAGGTAAGGCGGTTGCTTTTCACGACCACGGTCCCGAGGTCGTAGGTTCGAATCCTGTGGTGGGTGATCCTTTATCGCCGTTGCAAGAGGTGGTGATAGATGTAAAGGCACTTCTGTCGCTATACAAAAGAGGCTTTTAAATCAGCTAATAGAAAAGCTCGCTAGCACAGTATCCCCTATAGCTCGTTGTAACAGCAGTGATTTTGTTGTAGGAATCGTTTGTGCTTCCTTTGCAGCAAATATAAACTGCGTGGAAAGAGATTGGGCTATCTGAGGGCACTATAATAAATGTATTACTATTACTATTATTATTTGTATGCCATTATACGTTGGCTCATCGTGCAGCAGGAAACAAATCTATTGGCTATGGGATAGTAGTATGTGATTTTTCCATTTGGCAGCCTCACCCTCAACTCGAGCATTTTTTCATTCGATCTCACATTCGTTCGATCTCATTACAAAATGCCCTCATTGAGTGTAAATTTGCCAAATAAAAAAATCCCAGACTACTCACCAAAAGTTTACTTAACTTTATATTATAGTAAATATTATTTTAATTAAATAAATATTATTTCCTTAATATAGATGTCTGAAAAAATGAATTTTCACGGCGTGAGGCTGAAACGTTTAACGATCACGCAAAAAGATTAGTATCTTCATATGAATTAAAGTTTGGCAATAAACCTTCTTTTAACAAGAAGTATGGTAATTCTTCTCGTATAGTTCATTATCCAGTTTCTGCAAACGATATAAAATCCCTAATTAAAACTTTATCAGTACATAAAGTAATAACTCCTAAGAAAAAGAAGGTAGATAGTTTCTTTAGTGAAACAAAACGTCTTCGTAAGATTGAAACAACTTGTTGGTTTTTTGGAAGGAAAACTGCTAATGGTAATGAGATAGATTATGAATATGAAGGATTAAAATTGGAAGATTCAGATATTAATAAATTTAAAGAAAATTGTACTCCAGGATTAACAGATGTTATGAATGGTGCTTCTTCTAGTATAAATAATGTAAAGATGAGTATTGTCATTCACGTTAAATTAGAAAATTCAAGAAGTGAAACTGTTTTTGCAGTATTGAACGGTTCTTCTCCAGCAATTTTGAATAGGGTTTCTCATTTCAAATCAATTATTTTAAAAAAATTTGCTGTAATGAATAAGACACTTGATGATTGGAATGAGGGTGGTTCATCATGTAGAGTTATAGGAATTATTAGTGCTTATGCGAAATTTACAAGATATACTCCTCAAATTGGTGGTTCTTATATTCCTCTTCCTGAAAAATTAAGAAATAAGAGATGCATTATAAACATGAAGAATACTGATGATAATTATTAGGCATTATGGTGTGTTTTAAGAGCATTACATCCATCTATTAATCATAAAAAATCAACTCATAATTTAAGATTTATATTACAAGAAAAGTATTCAGATATATTATATATAATTCATTTATATAATATACATTTAATAAAACCACTATTTACAAAAAATGATGAAGACGATCCAAGAAATCAATATAGTGTTAATAATAGTGTTCCAATTAGAGTTGAGGATATTCCAAAACTTGCTAAACTATTTAATATTACTATAAATGTTTACGAATATACTCATTCTTTATTCCCGTTTATTGTTAATTCTGAGGAACGTGAGAATCATGTAGATCTTCTTTTAAATAGTGATCAAGGAAAATTTCATTATGTTCTTATTGCAAATTTTAATTCTTTATGCAGGACTAGTAAAGATATTGGAAGAACAAGATTATTTTGTAAGAGATGTCTTTCAAGGTTTTATGAACAGGAAAAACTAGATGCTCATATTATTGATTGTAATTCTGAACATTGTGGAACATCTAAAGTTAAAATGCCACATGCAAATAGTAGAAAAGATGGTACAGGCGATTTAGTTATGTTAAGAGATTTTGATAAAATGATAAGGTCACCATTTGTTGCATATGCTGACTTTGAATGTTTGCTAGGCTCAATTGATAATCCAGAAAAAGCAATAAAAGGGTCTTTCAATCAACATAAACCTTGTTCAGGTGCATGTGTAACTTTAAATCATGAAGGTAAAATCGTATCACAATATACTCAAACTTTTGGATCTGATTGTGTTGATAAATTTATTCTCTTATTAAAAGAAGATTTCAAAAATAATAAAGAGGAACTTAAAAATGTGCCTAATAAATGTAAAGTTTGTGATAAATTATCGATGACAGAAGAAGAGAAAAAAGAATATGATAATCCAAATGCTTGTTGGATATGTGGTAAATTCTTAGACAAAAGTGAAAAGGTATTGGATCACTGTCCTTTAACTGGTAAATATAGCGGAGCAGCACATGGATCTTGCAACTCAAAACTAAAGATATAAATAAATTCCCTTAAACTTCCAGTATATATTCACAATCTTAGAGGATATGATTCTCATTTAATTGTTAGTGCACTCAGTTGTGATGAAGATGAAAAACAAGTAATTGCCAATAATAAAGAAATATTTTTAACTATAGATTTCGGAGAGTTATGTTTTAGAGATTCTTGTCAATTGTTACAAAGTTCTCTACCTAATCTAATGAAGAACTTATCAAAGGCAAATGATAAATTTACCACAATAATACAACACTTTAATGAGTTTGAAGGAAAACAATATGATGATAAAAAGATAGCATTACTTACTAGAAAAGGAGTTTATCCTTATGAGTACTTGGATTCTTTTGCTAGATTTCCAGAAGCAAGTTTACCACCAACTGAAAAGTTTTACTCTAGTCTTAGTGGTGATATCTCAAAAGAAGATTACGAACATGCAGAAAAAGTATGGAATGCATTTGAAATAAAAAACCTAAAAGACTATCATGACTTATATCTAAAGATTGATGTTTTAGGTTTGGCAGATGTTTTTGAGAGATTTTGTGATTTAATAATTAAAAATTACGAATTGGATCCTGCAAAGTTTTTAACAACCCAACAATTAACTTGGACTGCAGGTTTTGAAACACGTTGGTGTTGTTCTTGAATTATTAACTGATCCAGATATGTATTTATTCTTTGAGAATGGAATCCGTGGTGGGATGACACAAGTTTCAAAGCGATATGCTACAGCTAATAATCCAAGGTGTATTGATTTTGATCCTAAGAAATTATCTTCTTATCTTTTATACTTTGATGCAACCAATCTTTATGGATGGGCAATAAAACAGAATTTACCAAGTGGTGTTTTAATTTCTTATCAAAACAAAAAGTAAAATTATGGAACAAGAATAAAGATGATATAATTAAGAAATTTAAAACAACATCAAACAAAGGTTATGTTCTTGAAGTTGATATGAATTGTCCTAAAGAAAAACATGATTATTTTTCTGATTATCTTTTACTTCCAGAGAACAAACGAGTAACAAAAGATAAATATTCCAATTATCAAAAGATTTTTAAGAGAGGTAGCGATCAAGTAGAAAAACTAGTACTTGATTTAGAACCAAAAGAAAAGTATGCTATTCATTATCTTAATCTAAAGAATTGCATTGAGTTACGTTATGAATTAACAAAAATACATAGAGTATTAGAGTTTGATCAATCAAGCTGGTTAGAAGAATATATTGATAACAATACTAAGTTTAGGAATGGTGCAAAGAATGACTTTAAAAAGGATTTCTTTAAGTTATTAAATAATGCATTCTTTGGTAAGACAATGGAAAATGTTCGTGGAAGGAAAAACATTGAATTGTTAAATGGAGAATTGAGTGATTATTTAGTAAGAATGAATAAGATTTATTGAAGTCCAAGGTTTGTTGATAGGAAAATATTATCTAATAACATTGTTTGTGTTGAAAGTAATAAGGAGACAGTAACATTAAATAAGCCTATTTACGTTGGTTTCTGTATTCTTGACTTGTCAAAGATGTTGATCCAAAAGTTCTATTATCTAACAATGAAGAAAAGATATGATTCAAAAATAAAATTGTTATATACTGATACTGATTCACTTGTTATGGAGGTTTTCACATAGGATGTTACCTCATAATAGGATAATACCTCAGTATTGATTCTCTTGCGGCATGTTGCAAAGTATTTGAATAGACATTAAGTTATCTTGCGGTGCACACAAATGACATATTAATAATAATAGTAATACATTTGTATTATGCCCTCACATAACTTAATCTCTATCTAGGCACTTTACATATGCTGTAAAGGCAACATGTAAAGCACCTAGAAAGAGATTAAGTTCTCTGAGGGCGCTTTATCAAGTACATCAAGTACATTATTATTACTACCATTGAGCTAGCGGTAGCATGCACAATGTGTACTAGTATAAGATGGTTAGAGGTGATATGCACAGGGAAGCATGCAAATATGATTAGTGGAAGCACCTACAGTGTCAGCATGCATTAGCACACAAAAGGACGAATCGCAAGGACCCACTAAATGCAGTGATAAAGAGGTGCCTTTTCACTTCTTTTTAAATATCAAGATGGGAGATGTCGTGTCGAAAGTCGAGAGTGATTTGCAGGCTTCGGGGCATACGAAATAAATAAAATTTTCTCCAAAGGACTTTAGGTTATACGAGGTAGCTAAACGATTTGATTCAGAAAGACGGGTAGTACGATGTCAAGCCGGGTAGAGAAGTAGTTCTGATAGTTACGCTGGAGCCGGTGAATAAAGGGACCTAAAAGTAAGTAACAGAACTCTGAAGTCGATATGCTGCTTGATTGGGAGCCAGTGCACGTCAGCGAGAAGTGGTGCGATGTGGCAACTGCGACGCTCACGACAGACAATTCTGGCTGCAGAGTTTTGCACTAGCTGCAAGTACCTAATTGCACAGGCCCGTAGGCCAGCAAGCAAAGTGTGGCAGAAGTTGAGGCGGAATGTCACCAATGCATGGACCAATTTCGATGAGGTATACTTGTCTAAACAAGCCCAAATTCTACCAACGGTATGTAGCTGAAAGTATGCAGACTAGACTGTGGAGCTGAGGCGTTCGTCTAGTGAAAGGTCACTTAGGAAATAGACACCTATACTCCGTGCAGACGCAATAGGAGATATGCTGGTAAAGCCAATTTTGAGCGTTAAGCCTTTTAATTTCCGAGTCACGTTTAGATTGCCCATAACTAATAAGTTGATTTTTTTGTTATTTAAATTAAGACAGCCTGTTACCATCCATATGCGAATGTTAAGTCGGCTACCCCTTATGTGAACCGAAACCTGCTTAGGCTTGGGTACATTGTGGAAAGCTTGACAGCATAACACTCACCGTATCTTTGTTTCTCCTTATTTATGGATGTACATGCATGTTTACAGCATGGTGTCGCTATGACGGCCATAATCAAATAACGTTCTGTACGAGATCTTTATTTTATATTCTCTCCTTACAAGGACTAGAAAAACCAAGCAAAGCAGTCTAAAATCTTATATTCTATACAATTTATTATCTCCCACAGCCACACTAAATAATAGTAATAATAACACATTTGATAAACCGTCCTCAGAGAACTCAATCTCTTTCTAGGTGCTTTACGTTTGCTGCAAAGAAAGCACTTAATAACCACAGTCACACTTAATAATCATTGTCGCTTAATACAACTTGTTACGGTTAGCCAATTTACTACTAAGCATTCCTGATAGTCAGCCTCGATTGCCCATTCGTACTCGAGCAGCACACTCAACAAGCCAGTTGGGGGAATACAGACGAGCTGACTTAACCGAAACCGGCTGACGCGACATTAAACAGAGAACAGCTTGCTTTGTACTGGTTAGTGTGGAGGGGAAGAACAAAAAAATTATATTCCGGGTCTCGTGTACCTCATGTTATTCTGATTGCTATTTGACCGTAGCGAGTACGAAATTGCGTTCCTATGGATATCTAAACGCTTATCGCTTCGGGCTGCTGGGTCTCCCACGCCGGCTGCTGCCTTAACTATGCCATCGGCTAGCAACCTGTATGTTGGTTATGATCGTTCACAGCTATTATTGCTTCATCATAGATCAAATGCATTCCTAGATGTTAATGCTGTTGCTAAGATCCGTGAATTATGCATTAACAAAAGGAAAGCATCCCGGAGCCGCCTCGGTGGCCGGAGCCGCCAGCCTAGACGCCGCTCGTTTGGCGGGAACTGCTAGCTGGTACCCACTCGTTTGGTATTCCTAGCATTGTCTCGAACCGCTCAACAGGCTCCCTCACATGCGTCACTGTAAATCTCTCTAAATTAGGGGTCATCAGGCCTGCTATAACTCCAGCGGCTAAACTTAACGCTTGCCTTTGGAATCCCCGCTCAAAGTGCAATAAACCTCTAGTAACAAGCGACCTTGTTTTTTAAAATGAATTCGACCCGCTCGCCTTGACTGAAACTTGGCTAAAATCGGTAAACTGACCGACGATTAAAGACGCTACCCCGACTGGTTTCTTATTCTTTCCCACTCCTAGATCAATCAAAACTGGAGGTGGAGTTGCTGTTATCGTGCTCTCAAAATTCAACCTCAAGCCATTTGCAGTACTCTCGAAGCAGTTTTTTTAATCGATCGTCTTGATTTCACCCGAAAACAAGCAACCGATGGTGGCTGTAGTCTATCACCCACCAGGTACAAAATCCTCCTGTATCTCAGATTTATCCGATCTCATTTCGATTTCGTTTGCAAGAAATCGATCCTTCCTCGCTATAGGTAATTTTTTGGCTGGTACAAAACTTGGCAGCCAGGCTCGTCTGTCGTGAGCTTGGCAGTTGCCACATCACACCACTGTTCGCCGACATGCACTGGCTATCAATCAAGCAGTCCATCGACTTCAAGGTTTCGTCGCTCACATTTAGCTCTCTTCATCCTTTGGATCCAGCCTACCTATCAGATCTCCTCCCCAACCAGGCCAAGAATCTTACCACCCGCTTTTCGGAAACTAACTGTTTACCCATACCTCGTACAAACCTCAAATCCTTTGGAGACCGTGCATTTAGTTCGTACGCCTGGAACTCAATCCCGACTTTCATCACGACATCCCCTGACTTGACCACATTTAAAAAGAAATTATAAACACACCTATTTATGATAGCATTTAGTGGGTCTCTGTGATTCGTCCTTCATGTGCTTATGCGTGCTGACATTGTGAATGCTGCCACTAACCACACTCGCATGTCACCCCTAACCACGTTATTTATGTTGTTTATCAAGCATGATACCACTCACCATTCGATCGTGTTTCCTTTGCAGCAAATGTAAAGTGCCTAGAAAGAGATATTTTTGAGTTCTCTGAGGGAGCTTTATCTTGTATTATTATTATCAAGTACAATATTATTATCATTTTTATGTTCAAGCGATATGCGTTGGTCTGGTAAACCCTGTTCCCCTCCCACACCATGAGAGCTAGTCCTTACTTTTGAGGTCCAGCTCAAATATAATCCTATATGCCACAACACGACAGCGAGCTTCAGCTGAAATGAGAAAAATAGAGGCACGAGAGACGGTCGAATACCATACCTGCAGCCATAACCTTTATTTTATCCCTCGTTCGCCTTTTCAGAGTGCATCTTTCGTTCGGGGCATCATCAAACATGAACCTCCCAAAAAGTGACTATGGCAGACGCGAAGAACTGCTACACTGCAGACACTTCAAATGGTGACCATAGTGCGACAGCAATCGCATCCCATTACAGCTCGTCACATACAATGAGACGTACAAGAGATGGGCCCCTTGAGCGATTTCAATGGACCCTTAATCTGGAGCAATTTCAAAAGACCCTTAACCTGTGGCTAATCCATGATTGCACAGATGTTAAGCTATTCATTTCTTCAGTGTTTCTTTTCATAATAATATAATAATAATACACTTGATAAAGAACCCTCAGAGAACTCCATCTCTTTCTAGGCACTTTACATTTGCTGCAAAGGGAAACGCGATTGAATGGTTTCATCACTGGACGCATGCTGCCACATCCATAAACGAACGAAAAAATAATATCTATCGGCGACCACGAACGAAATCCAGAGGACAACTTACTGCACCACTTTATATTAAGCTGCAGCACCGCAGGAGCATCTTAGGTCTGTCGGAGCAGGATAAGGTTCGCCAGCATTAATCGGCTATTAATTGATCAATCAATCAATCAATAGACATCAAGACGAGTGTGCCAGAAAAAAACACTTTAAAAAAGCAGCGTTGGCCGATGCACCAGCCATGACATCCAAGGAGGATACAGATGAGGAGGAGCAAGGCATTAGGTGAAACGACGTTTAAGGCAGCAGAGGGCCAACCAAGTGTAAGCATCGCATGCCCATTTCAGGGCTGAAACCTCATTGACACGCCTGTCTGAGAGCAATCTCTACACACACTGGGCTGATCGCAGCAGTGTCCAACGATCGCGCAACATGACACGTGAGCTACACGAACAGGTGTAGCCAGTTCATCGAACTGCTGCTGGCTAGGCCACGGGACTCCATCCCCCCCAAGAAAAGCAGCTGGGAAAAGAGGGCGTTGCAGCTGCGCGAGCAGCAAGAGGCTAGGAAACTATCACGCGAGATTGGCAATATGCAGACATCAAATCAAGAAGTGGTAATCGTGAAAAAAATATCTCGTGGGGTCAGCGTCTCCCGTCGTGGCAGTGCACGTGCAAACTCCTTCATCGGCTCTCCTGACTTAGCTCGGACTTCCAGCCGCGCGCGACCTCGAAGCCGTTCAGCTCGTTTCTGAAGTCGTGGAAGGCCTGCTGGATCTCTTCTTGAGTGTTCATCACGAACGGTCCTGCGGGCACAGCATACAGGAAATGTTGCAATCGACCGAAAACAGACTGCTCTAACCATTTTCGGCAGCAGATGCAAAGCGATGTCACGGCTGAGAACACAAAGTTCAGAGGCTACGCAGGCAGAACAGCTTAATAAGCGATGGTTGCTGCTGGCAGGTGGCGACGGCGGCACAGCCATAGCATGCTCACCGTGTTGCACGATTGGCTCCTTCAAGGGCTGCCCTGCCAGAAGCACCAGGCGGCATGTCTGCTTACCCTGGGAACAAACGAACTAAGGGCTGCAGATAGCACAGGCTGCAGATACAGATGAAGCTCGAACAAACTAAGCAGCCCCAATGAAAACAAAGCAGCATCTATAGAGTGACCTGGAACAACGGAATGCACTAGTCCTGGTAAAGTCATTCTGCCAGATCAGTTTTCTAATGTGAAACTACAGGAGTCCACAAGTCTGCTGGATGCTACGGTGATTGTCAGCATGCTACTTGTCCAAGCAGCAGTGGGCCAAGATTACGAGAGCAGCACAGACATTCTCGCACTCGCATGCGCTGACACGTCACATTATTTACAAGATATCAAATACACCAGACCAAGGCATTGCGAGAGAGAGAGAGAACGAGAGAGAGACAGAGCACTTCCCTGCACACGAGCTAAGCATTCACGGCAAAAGAATTAAGCTTGGAGAGCAGTTGAACACAACAATAAAAAGAAGATATTTGCACTGCACCTCAGAGAAACACATCTCTTTTTAGACACTTTACATATGCTGTAAAGAAAGCATGATGCTATAAATATATATCTAAGTGTGTGTGTGTGTATGTGTGCATGCGCGTGCGTGTGTGTGATAGAGAGAGAGAGAGAGAGAGAGAGAGAGAGAGAGAGAGAGAGTGTGTGTGTGTGTTTGTGTGTGTGTGTGTGTGTGAGAGAGAGTGTGTGTGTGTGTTCACTTCTTCAATTCTTTTGCAATCACATCCACTCTCCTGCTGCCGATTGATACGGTCAGCGATCTACAGAGGGCATTGATACCACTGTCGTCTAAAATTCCGAGGGGGAGGGGAGGGGTAGTGAAGGATTATTTATCGAGTTTAGGTTTTAGGAACGAAGTCTACCCTTCCAACGAATAAAATGCAGCTCACATAAAAGGGAAAGCATGAGGAATTGCACCTTGCTTGGGCAAAATGGGCCTTGGCCAGATAATAACAATAAGAAGAATAATAATAACAATGCACTTGATAAAGCGCCCAGATGAGACCCCCTTGCCGAGTGCAGAAACAGTAGACACCATTCACAAAATGGCTGGAACCAGAGAACCATTTCATAGGCCTACCGAACAGGCAATTGATGAATGCTTGTTTTAATTGATATATATACATATATATCAACTAAAACAATATATATATATATACACATACACACACACACACACACACACACACACACACACACACACACACACACACACACATATATATATATATATATATACACATATATATATACACATATATATACACACACACTTGGAGGAGGGGTGGCAACAGGATGAGCCCACTTGGTGCAGTTGTGTACACGGTGTTTATATACCATTTGCATAATGCAACAGAGCTCACAGGATAAGTATCAGATGGTTTCAGAGCCATCGGCAAAGGCAGGGAAGCCGAGGCAGCAGCTTATATCAGCTACTGCTCCAGCCATCTGAGCTGTAGCACATCCGTCAAGCCTTTCGGGCTTACGTCCACATTGGCTGAGGCATTAGTTTTGGTCTCTGCACATACTTTAGGAATGATCAGCTGCACCACAAACATACGATGGAAATCGTTCTCACCTTCGTAAGGTTGAACCAAAATGCCAAGTCAGGCCCACACGCACGTGCACACACACAAATACACACACACACAAATACAGTCACACAAGCACTTACAAACACACGTGGAGAGCACTAAGAGAGAAATAGCCCGGCACAGGCATGCTGATTCTACTGCATACCTTATTTTCCATTTCAAGATGGCTGCCATCTCCAAAGACTAGGCTGTGATGAGCAAGCCCTTCCAGTTGGTGACCGGCTGGCCCTGCAAACGTATGTGACGATGCCGCACACGTGCGTCACTCGGCAGCAAGTCAGCACCCGGCTAGGCGTTCGGCTGCTTCGCGGGAACGCCGAAAGCTGGGCTGTGGAACTCACATCCAAGTCCTTGGGGAGAGGGCTGACAGAGAATGTCAAGATGGTGAGGGGGCTTGAATAACTTATGCACTGCACTGCTGAGCCTCGGAACGGACCTCGGAGGCAAGTTTGCCTGCCCACTGCACTTCAGCCAGCTGAACCCAGCAGATGCGGCCTCCCTTACACCTAGGCAAACCGGCTGGCATCGAATTGCGCCTGCTAAGCCTACTAGATTCACTGTTCTAGCCACTTGCAGGTCGAGAACGTGACAGTGGATCTCACGGTATGGCCCCTGCCCAGAGATCATCGTTCAGTGACTGCTGACAACGACCGAGCAGCGGTCGGTCAGAACAGCAAACTGCACCGGCTGCGAGACAGGGAAGAATTGAAAGGCGGAGTGCCAGGCACTTCGGGAGAAAGGATCGCTCACTGGTCCAGCAGGCTCTCAGTCGAGGTGAGGCCGAACCGCGTGGAAGTATACTTTGCCGGCTAATGGCAGGTGGCACAAGCTCATGCCGACCGACCTTAAGCAGGGCTTAAGCTGGGGACGAGAGGGACGAAGTGGAGGAGACAGGGGGAGGCCGCCAGGCCCCGGGGAGCCCCCCACCCACCCGGTAAGCCGCGCAGCTCGTGGGGGCGGCGTCTGCTCAAGAAACAGGCAGAGTGGGACGTCGCACGGCCTAGCCGAGATCGCTGGGGGTGGGCCAAAAAGCAGGGGGCACAAAAGCAACGGCGCTGCTGAAGTGACTGGCCATGTGGCGATCGGCCACGATGTGTGGGTGTGGCAAAAGCAGTGCGCGCCTCGCTCGGCAGCGGTGGCTCACCAAAATGCACCTGGCCCTCCAGAATATATGCGAAAGCAGTCCAGCCGGCGGGAATCGGCTGCTGGTGTCTCGATGACGGCTCCATCGTGAAATCCAAATACATGGATGGTGTGCGCGTAAAGACAGCCGACTGCAACGGAATGACGAAGACTCCATGCAAGCGGCCGAGAGAGATAGACTGAGAGAGAGAGAGAGAGAGAGAGAGAGAGAGAGAGAGAGAGAGAGAGAGAGAGAGAGAGAGAGAGAGAGAGAGAGAGAGAGAGAGAGAGAGAGAGAGAGAGAGATTATGTATGTAGATAGATAGCTTAGGATAAATAGATATATTACATCAACAGACTCAAGGATGGATGGATGGATCGATCGATAGACAGACAGATAAATAGACAGATGGATAGATTGAATGACAGATATATAGTGTGCCTATAAACAGCCTTACGTAGCTGGCTGCTTGGCTGGAGGCTTACTTTAGCTCCCATCGACTCGCCCGCGATGACCTTGACCAGCACGCCATCCTTCTGAGCACGTGGCATGTCCTTATCCCTGAGCGTCTGGTAAGCGGGTTCCACCATTTTATTCTGACTGCTCAAGTTCACCCACAGCTGGAGTGCGTGTATCTCGCCTGGTCCATAGGGCATCTCGCAGTGCAGGATGCCACGCCCTGCTGTCATCCACTGCACGTCGCCCGACTCGAGTGTACCCTTGTTTCCATAGCAATCCTCGTGTCGGATGGTGCCTTTCAAAAGGTAGGACACCTGCGACCGGAGTTGAACTAGTTCAAGGGGGGCAATCGGAACTACGTAAGGATCGAGCGCAGTGCAGCTGCAGGGCAGAGGTGAGGGAATAGAGGCCGTGGGTTTGGGGATAGCTGCCCACCGACTGCACGCAAAGCGTCGTGCAGGGGGGGTGTGTGCCAAGGCCGACAACCCTGCGGCTGCCGCATACATCCGCATACAGATCCGCTCGAGGCAGCAGGTAAGGCACGCTGTCACACAGGTGACATGGTCACCTCACTCGTTCAGCTGGCAGACAAGGCACAGCTCGACTAGGCAACTTCAGCAGGGTAACTTTGCTGTGCAACGAAGAACGGCAGCTCTGTAGCGAGCGTCCGCAAGAAGCTGCCACCGGAAGCGCTCGCAGAGGAGGAGGCGGAGCAGGAGCAGGAGCAGGAGCAGGAGCAGCAGCATAAATTAGCTGCCGCGAAGGCATTTGCTCCTTCTCGCCGGAAGCCGGAAGTCTCGCACGGAGCAGACAGGGCACGCCAGAGCACTCAGAGGGCGCGACACTCACTCGGTTGGGCAGAGCTTTCGTTCGCTAGGACACGCAGAGAAGAGCTAGCAGCGTGCTCTAGGCGCATGCCGTCATGCAAGTACGCGCTCAACCGGAGAGGCGAAGCGTGCATGGCCGACGAGTGGGAGCGCGCGGACCTCAGACCGTGCGACAGGCGCTCAGCTTCTCCGCCCCCTCGACCCGACGCTGCGTCGAGACAGGACGAGCAGAGCAAGGAGCAAGGGAGACGGACGACGACCGCTGCAGGAGACAGGCGACCGCTGCAAGCGCCTCACCGTCTCAAAGCCGCGATGAGGATGATCCGGGAAGCCGTTCCCACCGCTGGTACGTCCTTCGTCCAGCAAGAGGAACGGGTCGAGGTTTCTCAGCTAAAGCGAGACGTCGCGGCCGAGGCTCTCAGCGGCAGCAGCACGAACGCCGCTGCGAGAAACGCAACAAAACGTTCACAAGTGGGGACGCGGTCCTCGAGGAAGCCGTTGCTGCAGGCAGGCAGGCAGCTGGGGTTGACAGTTCGATCTGGTTTCGATCAGGTCTGTCGATAGAGTGATGGCCCGCTCGGCCAAGGATGCACCCTGACCCGGCTACGGGTCAAAGCGCGACCATTGCCCACGGCAGCCCGCGCTAGCTCGCACCGGAAACGACTCTTTGGCAGCGGCTGCGATCGCCGGCCGACTCAAAGCCTGGCACAACAGGCGGAAGAGCAGAGACATCACGATTCAGCTAAGCAGGGGGCCAGACCTTGACTTTGGCCGCCTGGGAGCAGGAGGGTGGTCAATGACAGATGGCCATACCGGAGCCAACACCTGCACGTGATGACTAACGAGGCGACTGACCACTTCCTTCCGGCGTGCCCCGACGATGGCCCACTTGCACTGCCGGCGCCAACGGCAGGCTCCACAAGACGAAGCCACTGAGGCTGTGCTCGCGCTATATAAAACTCTACACACACACACACACACACACACACACACACACACACACACACACACACACACACACACACACACGCGAAGGCGAAGCCACTCGAGCGAACACGAGTGACCTCAGGCATCGGCCTAGCGGCAACGCTGCGGCTACTGCCAGCTTGCGAGGCAGTAGCCGCAGTGTTCCGTGCAGTGCAATCAATTTCCGAGCGGCTGCTCGTGAGCTTGGCTGTGTGACCAAAGTGGTGACTGGCAACCGCAAAATGCCTCAAGAGAGTCAGGGGGTCGGCCCATCAAAAAACCAAAGAATGCGTCGCATCCATCTTGGACGAAAGAGCTAGCACGTCTAGGCTAGGACATGATAGGGCAGGCTGAAATGAGTAAAAATGAGCTCATCGCGACTGAGAAAGAACTGACAGGTTATTAGGCCGATTTAACAGCCTCGCGTATAGTGGCAGAAGAGCCTTAACTGCTAGGCCAAGCCCTTTCCAGTAAGCAAGAGCACAGTAGGACACCTTAGCCAGCAAGCATAGCCGCATGCAGGGGGGAGAGGACATTTAATTCAATCGGCCTGAATGCCAAGGCCATAAGCAGCAGGAGCCAACTTGGTCAGTGCCCCAAGATACGAGGCCAAGGCAGATGGTCGGTCACCAGGCACCCCCAATCGCACGATCTACTGGGAGGGGGAGGGCCACCGGTGAGAAACAAGTTAGGACCGCGGCTACTCGTAACTGACGTAACAGTGACGACGATGACTCGGTTGTGGCCATGCATTTCCACTGCACTTGCTGAAAGCTAATTTCAATGGTCCACGAGATAAACAGGCGACTTCTCAAACCGGCTATGCGATCGAGCTCGTTGGCGCGAACCAACTTTTCGTTTCGAAAATCTAGCACGATCGCACGAACGAACTCGGACCACGCAGGGCAGGTCAACGTGACTGGCACCTTTAAAGCATCGGATGCGACCCGACAGCTACTGAGCTCTGGCTTGTGGAAGCCTTCGTTTAAGTGCACAAACAGGGGTCGAAAAGTGGCGGCGGCAGAATTGTAATCCCCGTCGAGCCCTCAGTCGTAGACAATCGCTGACGATTCGATTACAAGATGCCGACTGCTGCACCCTCCTTAAACCTCACACATGCATGGTGAGCCGCGGTGGCACACTAAGTGAGGCGGTTACTTTTAACGACCTCGATCCCGAGGTCGTGGGTTAGAATCCTTCGTTGGGCGATCCTTTATTGCGGCTGCAAGTGGTGGTGATAGCCGTAAAGGCTCATCTGCCGCTTTAAAAAGACTGTTAAATCAGCTAGTGTGACGTTATTGCCTTTATTTATTTATTGCTGGCTATCTGGCCACAATCGCAAGGACCGAGTCAGGGAAGTGCTTTCGATTAAAGGGAGCGATGACGGTTCACAATATCAATGGACTGACCTTGCCCGGTAGAAAAAAATGCCGCGTCATTCTCGGCCCACCGAAACCTAACGACAGCCGGAAATCACAAAAATGCCGACTCACGCTCGTCGAGCTTGCCCAAGCGCACATCGCACAGCGTCCAAACGCAGAATGACAGGGCTCTGATTCATTTTATACAGCCGCATTCACGCCGCGATTCCGCTCAGTCGCTAAAAAAAAGTAAACAGCTGTCGTGCTGCAGATGACCAGGCATTTTCTGTCCGAGTCGCCTCGCCATTTGCAGCGGCGGCCGACAGAACGACTCTATGAAAACGAGCATCTCACATCCATCAGACTCGCGAGATTTTCGGAATCAGGTCGGGGCTAATTAAGCAGCATTAGGAATGATGCGAGCCGCTGCAGTGCAGCAAGACCTGCCTCACGCAGCGACGGCCTGCAGCGGCGGGCGGACCACCAGCGGCAGCGGAGTCTGCTTACCGCACCGGATCCGACGGATCTTCGCACGCGAACTCCCGCACCTTCAGTGACCTCCTTGGACTCGACAGTCTTGACAACTTCGCGAGACATGGTGTGCAGCAGGAATCGGTCGCTGCCGCCGCTTCGAGACGGGCCGTCGAAATGCTTGCTCTGAAGCGCTACTTTCAGCAGCAGTCGGCCGGCGCGAGCCAGCTGCGGCAGTGCGTCAAGTGGCGGCGATAGCCGAATCCCAACCCGAGGGCTGGCTGCGAGCTAAGACGACAGGACTCGCACAGCGACGAGAGCTCGCCGAACAACTTCCGATTGTTCAGGCCGAGGTCATCTGTTGCCTATTTATAGCGTAGCCAATGCGTCTCTCATTGGACGTCAGTTAAGGGGCGTTGTAGCGTATGGGGGGGGGGTGCGAGATCTGACCAATACGGCCTATCCGGGAGTTCCATTGACCACTCTAACCGCGACGTGAATCTGTGTTATAGGTTTTCCACGCCCCTTGCAAAGCTACCCGAAACCGGCGTACCGTCTCTGACGCGACCTCAGAGCAAGCCCCTTGGTGGGCTTGAAGCGAGATGAATCGCCATTCGTTTAAGCCGTTTCCTGCATTCTTTTAAGGGCAGGGTGCTCGGCGAGTGGTTAACTTGGCGAACGGAGGCGCGAGAACAGCAACAGCCGTTCAAAATGCATTAAAAAATATCATACAATTCGATCTTAAAGCGCCCCGAGAATAGTTCATCTCTACCCAGGCGCTTGACGTCACGCCACCGGGATCTCAGACGATCTCAGGGATCGATCGTTCGATCGATAGAACGGCATTGAGATCCCTGAGACGATCTCAGGGATCAATCGATCTGTCGATCTATCGATCGACAGATCGATCCCTGAGACCGTCTCAGGGATCTCAATGCCGAGATCTCGAACGTCAAAGGCGAGCACCTAAAGCTTTCAGACAAATCAGGGTGGCCGAAAATGTATTCCATTTGTATTGCGCCGTATGAGAGCTTCCTCTCTCTCTCTCTCCCTCTCTCTCTCTCTCTCTCTCTCTCTCTCTCTCTCTCTCTCTCTCTCTCTCTCTCTCTCTCTCTCTCTCTCTCTCTCTCTCTCTCTCTCTCTCTCTCTCTCTCTCTCTCTCTCTCTCTGTCCAGGTGCTTTACATAGGACGCAGGGCTCGAGCCCATTACCTCGGTAGACAAAGGCAAGCATCTTACCTGCGAACAGCGGAGGAGGCGGGATTTTCACCTGGGGCAAGACAGCAAGATTTTCAGGTAGGCGGGGCCAGGCCCACAATTGACGAAAAATTATAGCGTTAGAATCGTAGTGCTCATTCGACAAGAAATCGCCTGCTGCTCATCGAGTCGGACGGCCCAGTTCGCCACCCCTCTGCAGGGGCAGGGGGCACCGTGCCCCCTGCCTGTGCCTGTGGACCAAACTAGTGCAGACAATAATTAAAGGATTTTCCACGACGACAGATTCTAATCGATGCCGAATGGAGCACGTGATGACCACGTGGAATGGAGCACGTGCGCGGACTCTTGGTGGCGACCTAGGTGCTGATAGTGAAAGTAGCAATGAAACGAGCACCTAATAATCAGTCCGATTACTCTGGCGATTGCGATTATTTGCGCTTAGCGAGCTGCAAGCATTAAGAACCAGATATGACATAATCTACCGTCTAGAGTTTAGTTTGGCCGATATGTACTTCCGTCTGTAACTCTACAAAGCCACGAAGACTGCGTGGGTGCTATGTAGAAGAGTTTTGCGTAGCGCACTCATAGCCCAGGCGGCTATCGGTACGCATTCGGTAGCCAACCGGAAGCTTCGTCTCACGAAAGACAGCCTTCGATAAACGGCGACAGGAGAACCTAAGTGGCAAGCTTCGCCAAGCTTGCAATGGGAAGTCTAGGACTGCCTGCAGCAGCAGGACTCGAACCCACGACCTGGATCTTGAAGTGCCAGCAGCTAAAATGTTCCTCGAGCCCAGAGGTAAGGACTGCATAAACTTAAAACTTTTCGAAAGATTTAATGCAACACTAGTAAAATATTTATCGACAGCCCAAAAATAAAAATACGCTGTTGGTATGTAGGCGTTTGGTACGACGTAGTCTCATCACGGTTTTGTCTGGCCAGGCGTAAGGACCACTCCGGCTTCTGCGTTGTCTCATCTGCTTAATAAAAAAGTACTCCACTGGCCTGACAGCATACTTAGGGTTATCATCTTGCTACCAAATGTAACAATCATCAAGGAAAGTATTTGAGCTGAAATTCAACTTTTTCTACAGGCAATAACTTGGTTAAATAATTTTTGACGAGTCCTGATTTGGTGCTAGTGCAGAGGCCCGGCCAGTCACCTAATTTAAAGTCCACTGACCGACTAAGGAGCGATATCAACAGGCATCTGAGGCCGAATTTTCGGCATGTTGCACCAGTTGTTGCCGACTTTTTAAGCAAACCCCTAGAGCTCTTCAGAGTGTTCAAAAGCATGGGAGGCAACGCAGAAGCTGGTGGCCTCTATGCCTGCCAAGGCAAAATGGTGATGAGATGACGTCGCACTAAACGCTTACATGCCAACAGCGTGTTTTTTTTAATTTTTGGGCGGTAAATAAATATGTTTCCTTGCGGCGCATAACTTGAGTATGCCTGGCATCTTTTGAAACCCTCTTATTACACTAACGAATTTAAGGTCACAGCAGCTGCAGCCATACTGTGAGATTTTCGGCTGGGTGTAGTGCATTCGTGTATTAATTAGGCTACCTCCGACTAAAGCAAGTGCCGTGTTACAACCCGAGACCTATATTCATAAATTCTCCGAGGTTTCTGCACATAAAGTGGGAACCATAATTAAGTTTAGTAAAAAGAGCATGTGTCCCGGAGATCTTTATACCGTATATTCTCTGGTCTTCACTGACAAAAAACTTAGTCCAGCCATATTTCACCTTTTTAATGCTTCACTGGATTAAGTGGATAATCCAAAGTACTCTAAATAAACTATCGTTTGACCAATAACTAATCAACCTGAATTAAATTAAAAAATCCTAGAAAACTAACATCCAGCCTCCTTTCTTTCTTTTTTCTCCAATATGCTCAAAAAGAGTATTGCTACGCCGGTTGTGGTAGCATTAAAAAGAAAGGTCAGAAAAATTTCAACAGATTTATGCGGCACCACTCCATTGAAACTGTTATCTTCCATGGTACCAATGACATCCTAAGCAGCCACGAGGATGATAATGTTACTGCCCTGACCCTGCTTGATACAGCAGCGGAGCTCAACACTATTGATCGTGATATCATACTTGGAGCGATTGAGAACAGCGATCGGTCTGGCAGACGAGAGGCACTGGCGTGATTCAAATCGTACTTGCCCAATCGTTTTTAATCGAAATTGTGTGGTGGTCGTATCTCTCATCCAGATGACCAATCACTTGTGGATTTCCGCGAGAGTCCCTTCACCACTCCATTGCTGTTCTCCTTTTATACCGAGCCCTTAGTAAAAGTGATTCGGATCAATGGAATCGGCTACCACGTCTATGCTACGATGCCCAGCTGTGCTTGTCGTTGTAACTACCGCAATCGGCAGCAGTAAATGATAAACTGAATGCTTGCTTCGTAGATGATCCATCCCGTATGAAGCCAGTTTCCCTAAACTGAACTGCAATAAAGCCGAACTCCTGAACGTCCATAGGTATCCAGTTCATAGGGCACCCAGAGCGTGCGGCTGAACTAGGAGACTTTTCTCTTCAAATTAGTGAGGCTGTAGAGGCACTATCGCCGTGGTTGGTAAAAAAAAGTGTCCTCTTTTATAGCAGGTTAAGGTTTGAATGAATCCTTAAGAAGACTGCTTCCGCAGCTAGCCATCACATTCGATCCCTGTCTAAGATTAAGGACGGACTGCCTCGTCGGCTTGCTAAAATCCAACTAGCTCTCTGATTTTGTCTATACTGGAATACTGAGATTCCGTTTCGACAGTGCAACAAAAAGACGCCATTAAGACTGTGGAGTAAGTGAGGAATATTAATGCAAGTCCGTAAAAAAATCCGAGATTCAGCAACTTTGCTAAAAAATTTGCTTTGCTGAAAAACCTTTGCTGAAAAATCTGCGACGGCTCTGGGTTGATCAACGGGTGCAGAGACTTACGATTCGTATGCTGCTCCACAATACCCGCGATGGCTTGGCTCCGTCAAAGCATGCTGATAGGTTGCACCTGTTTTTGCAGCCTCCTCCTCGTGCCCCCGGGTCTTCTCTGGAAAATGAATATTAGCTATTTCTGTACCCTGCTTAAATAACTTGGTAACATGTGCTTCTGCTCTGCAGGTTTGACTATGGAACTCAATTCCTCAATACTTGCGCAACGACATTAACTCTCCTGGTGCAAATTGTGGCACATTCTTTCCACCCGCCCTGACCTGCTACTTCCACGGTACTCACTTCCTCGACTGCCCTCTTGACTCAGTCATGCTTCTCACTTTCTCTTCTGTTGCGTGAGACAAAGTCTATTGGCCAACGTAGGATGATTGGAAGCCGCTTACCTGTAGCAGCACAGAGAAGTGACACGTCGTGTGGTACTAGATCAGCCTGAGTTCAAGAAGAAGACAAAAATATATATCTCCGTTATATTATAGCAGTATAATACCAACTTCAGCACAAGTCTGCGCAATCTTAATTTCTAGACATCTTAAGATCTCCTTATTCAGTACGAGCCATCTATTTGCACGGCCTACAGCATCAGGACATCAGCCTGCCTACATTTATAGCAACCCCCCTTTCCTCCCTGGCGAGGACGAGTGCAGGCACGAAGCTGGCTCTGCTGCTGCTGGCCGATAGAAGTACACATTTGCTCAAGCAGTGAACCGGCATTCGGCTCAAGCACCTTACCCTAAAGGTTTGGAAGTTTAAAAAGAGGACATTTCAAGGCCAGGCTTTAGAGCCTTGAGCTGATTACCGAATGAACAAGTGATTCGACGACGAATTACCGCAGTCCGCCGAAATCCACTCCTATTAGGTTAAAATTGACCAGACATTGGCTTTGCCGAGCTAAAATTTTGGATTGCTATTATTATTATTGCTTGTACACGTTCAATTGTATTTATTCACTAAACATTTCGTGTCACTTCGCACACTTATGCAAATGAGCTTCAACGCCTGGGGCCTGTCCCTCAATCCACCGGAATTCAATTTAGTTCCCTTTAATCCACCACGAAACAGCTGCACAAAGCTCCAGAAAGTTTGGAATATCAGACTACGCTACCTGTAAAATGTACCCAGAGAATTGTTCGCGATTCCACTCTTTCTTTCTCAGGAAGTTCGCTGAAATCAGATTGCAGTGGCCCGTGCTAATACCGCGATCCACTGCATTCCAGCGCGAAACGAAAGCTAATTTTATTATTCAAACGACAGTACACTCTGCGAAAATTGCACTTAAAATATTTTACTTACACTAGCATGGCCGTTCTCGTGCAATACGCTGCCATCGACTGTAGTAGCCCTGGCCAATCCTGAAATCCACTCCAATCTACCGAATCCATCGAAAACAAAACAGAAGTATATTGCGACGACCTTCAGTTGCTATTGCACATTAAATTGCAATGTGTTCTGTGCACACTCACGTAAAATTAAAACAAATGGTGCATTCTAGCACTCTGGCAACGCTCGGCAATCGCCCGAAATGACCCGGGAAAATACCGGTCCACTCTATTCCGTGGTAAATCATCCTCAAATCGCCACACACGAAGCTCTAATTGGCATTGCTTATAAGAAAACACTCAGTTCAATATGCACCAGCAAAATTTTGCTCCTTTATGCATACGCGTTCTCATGCAATGCACTGCAATCGACTTTAACGACCCGGTCCCTAAAACAATCCACCTCAATCCGCCGCACAGCAATCAGAACACAAACACTAGTAGGTATAATTATGATTCTTACCTGCTCTACTCTTTGGTTATTGTGTACTCGCATAATTTTACTGGAATTACCTTGACCATTCTGCAGTAATGCACTGCAATGGCCCGGGCCAGTACGTCAATCCACCACAACCCGTAGCAGAACGACCAGATCTCGTAAACTTTAAGCTCTAGCAGCGATTGCACGTTTCCCGAATCTTCGGTTAATGTGTAATCACACGATTTTAATACAATTGCCTCGACCATTCAGTGGCAATGAACTGCAATCGACTGCAATGGCCTGGGCCAATACCTCAATCTCCACCAATCTGATGTAAAATGCCCTGAAATCGATTTTGCAATGCCCCAACTTTAATTGCATGTTACAAGCACACAAACCCCATCATTTTAAGCAATTGCGATCGTACGATCTCGGGCAATGCATGGCAATCTATGGCAACGGCTCGGTTCGAAGAAGCAATCCACTGAAATCCGTGGCAAGTCCGTCGACCCCGAATTGGCTGCACAAAGTGCCGATTTTCGTCGCATTTCACATTTCTGTGTGCTAAAAATGAAATCGTTGGACTTTCAAGCTATTCTTCACGTTAATTGTCAACAATGCACGGCAATCAACAGCAATAGCAGGGGCCAATACCGTAGTCCGTGGCAAATTGACGAGAAATCGACTGCACCTAGCTCCAATTCGCATTCCACGTAACATCTCACTTCGCTTGCACGTACTTTCAACCCGCTCTGACCATTCAATCTTGGGTAATGCATGGCAATCGACGCCAATGACCCCGACAAATACAGCAATCCAGTATGATCCATCGAAAATCACCGGAAAGTGACTGGGCCGAGATCAAATTTATCTTAAGTGTCGCAGCAAACCGTGTTAAAGTGCAATTACATCTTTTCAACCGATCGCAAGCAATGAATGGCAATCGACAGCAATGGCCCGGACCAATACGGCAACTCGCGGTAAATTGACGAGAAATTGGCTGCTCGAATCCTCAATTGTCATGGCATATAACATTCCGCTGCCTCCAAAGTAAAACCGTGGCATTTTCAAGATCCATTGCTTATCAACTGTCTGCAATGTACGGTAATCTACAGCAGTGGTCATGGCCAATACTGCATTCCACGGAAAATCGGGTAGATTGGCTTCGCGAAACTGCAACTCCTATTCCACGTAATATCTAACTGCGCTTGCTCTTAATTTGCACCAATTGTGGGCGTTCAATCGACAACAATGCACGGCAATGGCCCGGGGAAATACGCAAATCCATAACGATCTGTTACAAATGGAACAACACTAACTTCTGTTCGAAGCTCCAATTATCACGCCGAATTATCACGTTCACTGTGGCCGCACATACTTTCAACCTATCGTCCGCTTCAATCTCGGGCAATGAATGGCAATCAAAGGCAATAGCCAGGGAAAATAACGTCAATCCTTGACACTCTGTTGCAATTACACATAAAGCTGTTTGGGAGAACATGCAATTGTGCTTGCTTAGTACAGGACACTATTAAAAAGGCAAAAGATTAAGTTCAGAAAATCGCGAACGTACTATCGAGGATAATGCAAAGAAACCGGCGGCAATGGCCCGGGAAAACTGCAATCCATAAAGCACCGTCACAAATAGATGCAAAGTTTCTGGATGATGATCTGAGGGTTTTATGAACGTGCTGGCACACTAGGTAAGGCGGTTGCTTTCGCGACCTCGACCCCGAGGTCGTGGGTTCGATTCCTGCGGTGGGCGATTCTTTATCGCCACTACAAGCGGTGGTGATAGCCGTAAAGGCTCTTCTGTCACTACACAAAAAGAGGCTGTTTAATCAGCTAGGATTTATTTAACAATATAATTCGTCGGGCCCAGCTCACCTTCCCAGCTCAGCTTTACGGCAGGCGGACGGCTTCCGGTCATTTAGCATTTTGAAATACACACACACTTAAGCAGACTACGAGAGCAGAGGCTCGAGCCTTTTCGCATCACCTTCTGTTTTCTGCGCAGTTGTGCTGTGTATCCTTATTTCTCCAGGTGGAAAAACCAGACAGAGCTAGATAGATAAGTGGATGCCGTCTAGACCAATGGTGCCTTGTCGGCCACCACGTCTCAAGCATAAGCCATGTTTAATAAGTAGTTTCGGATGGGCAGGCGAAACGTGCAGAGGGAAAACGCAAAAAGTGTGGGGGATCTGTAAACATACACAGGGCCAAAACGTTGTTGAAGCCCACTGCCCAACTACGGATTACGAGTAATCCGTACTGACGCGAACACTCACAAGCATAATTAGAATACCTGGCACCGCATTTGCTCTCCCTATGTGTCTCATTGCAATAATAGGGCTGCTGATCGGCTTTCTCCGCCTCAAAGCAGCTTCTACCAGGCTGTGAGTTCGCAAATAGGCTGAAAAGAAGTGGATAGAAAGCAAAAGCAGACGGCATTGATGGATTCGCTGCTGCAATACTGAGGGCAGCAGCCGAGCGAGTTAAGCAGCAGGTACTAAAAATAAACACGTCATCAGCCGGCTTCGAGGAGGATAGTGCAAGCGGCCTACTTGCCATTGCGAAGCCCCTAGATGGATGATATGGGAAGCCAGCTGGTGCTTGAATGCGAAACTCTGTAGCCAACATATTGGGTCAGAGGCTATTTTCCGGCCAAGCTGCCGCTCGCCTCTGAGCTAGGGCAAGAAGGGCGGCAGTTTGATTAAACCTCTTTAAAACGATATGGCATGCACCGCCATCAATAACAGGGGAACAAAACAGAGCTACTGGGGGCCCTAGGTAATTGGTTACGGGGGGGGGGGGGCACAGGAAACTCGAGGCACGGCCTCGCGAGGTGGGAGGACGATCTCGGACAGGAGCAATCTCGAGTACGAGTAAAAATCCACACAAATATCAGCTAAGAAAGCAGTGGCACGACATTGGCTGCGGTAAGGGGATTCACTAGCGAGGTACACCTCAGTTCACCGAGGGTACCAGCTCACGGACGGAGGCCAAGCACAACACGTAACAGGGGGAACTCGGAATATATAGAAGCTATACCAACGAACCTGCTTATCTAGCTCCGCTCAGGCTTCGCGTCCTTGCCTAATCATGCTGCATCTCCGGAGAACGCCCAAAACCCCTCCAGGTGCATCGCGGGCCAGACCGAGAGCGCCCAACATCGTGGCTTATCCGGCACGTGTCAGGTTTCCGAGAGCCCCGGTGACATAGTATCATGGCATATCCAGTCACTCCGACGTCATGCCCCACCCGGACTTGCCAGTGACCCTAATAATAATAAGAATAAATTTGATATAGCGCCCTAGAAGACCTCACTTTTCTTATAACACTGCAGCCATCCTGTCCCAGCCAACCAAACCTAGCCTGGGTACAATTAATCCAGCAGCAGGAATGGATTGAGAATTCTCGGCTAAAAGAGAGTCGCTGGTATATTGGTCTTTTCTAATATAAAAATACAAGCTGATTAAACACCTTTTTTATAGAGGCAGAAAAGCCTTGAAGGCCATCACCACCGCTCGCAATGGCAGTAAAGGATTACCCACCACAGGATTTGAACCCACGACCTCGAGATAGTGAAAAGCAACCGCCTTACCGAGTGTGCCATTACGACTGACGATGCACTAGTGACGGCGTTAAGGAGGGTGCAGCAGTCGGTGTCTTGAAATCTCTATAATCTTAAGTGATTGTCACACTATCTCACGATCCTCTCTCGGTCTCTGTCTCTCCGGCATCCACGCTATAGCGGGCGCACTACAAGATCAGCTCAGCAGATATCATTCGTGGTGAGAGATCGCAAGCTCAACACTATGATCACCAGTACGAGTTGCATTACAAACGCTTCGAACCAAGCCGAAATTTCATCATACAATAAAGAAAGTAGCGAACCTGACTGTTTCTATGGTCATCAATGCCAATTTAAAGACTCCGGCAATCAATCATGGACTGTCACATAGGAGTATTTTGGCAAGAGACTCTAGATAAGGCCACCACAACCAGATGAAACAGGAAGAGGTATGTCGGTAAATCAAACCGTGAGAGGAACGGTTGGTGATGGGAGGGAATATGACGGCAAGTGATTCAAGTGACGACGCCTCCGAAAAGCTGGTGGCCATAGAGCTGTCGCTCTATACACTGCGATTTATGTAATCCAGTCATATATTTTACAGTGCATATATATACACACACACACACACACACACACATATATATATATATATATATATATATATATAACGCACCGCTCAATGCAATCATTAAAATCCATACGAAATCATCGTGCGAACCGAAGTACCACTCTTTCTGTCGATATATGTCGTTTGTTTATTGAAACTACAAGTCCTGTCAACAGCGAAGTGCCGGGACGTCCGGCCCCTCAGGGAACAGGTCGTGGTCGATAAGCACGTCCACGCCGACCTCGATGAGGTCGAACTCAGATGTGGTCGACTCCATCGAACTTCGAATCAGGCTCGTCTTCATCGGGTCCTTCAGGCCCATCAAGAACAGCACCACTGAGTACAATTTGGCGAACCCACAGACTATACTGAGATCAGCCCACAGGCGACCGGGTCTAATAGGTTAGAAATATCTTACCCGAATCTTTTTATATTATACATGCATAGTTGACTTTTGGGGCTGCATTGTACCCTGTATCATACGACTTTTAATTCATAGCAATGCTTATCAAAATCCGTACCACATAGATTCTGTACATCTAGAACGATAGTTGGAACCAAGCTACCTACCAGCATGTGCAATCAGGAGATTACGGCTGGTGCAAAACTTCACAGCTAGGCTTGTCTGTCGTGAGCTTCCCAGTTGCCACAATCACACCACTTCTCGCCGACCTGCACTGGCTCCTAGTCAAGCAATACATCGACTTCAAGGTTTAATCTCACTTTTAGGTCATTTCATTGTTTGGCTCCAGCCTATCTCTCAGATCTACTCCCCAGCCAGCCAGGCCAAGCATAGTACCACCTGCTTTATCAGGAATCCAATATTTCACCGATACCTCATGCAAACCTTAAATCCTTTGGAGACCGTGCATTTAGTTCGTATGCTCTTAAAGCCTGGAACTCCCTCCCGACTTGCGTCAGATCGTACCGTGACTTGACCACATTAACAAAGAACTTAAAAACCCCTATTTAGGACAGCATTTAGTGTGTCCCTGTGATTCGTCCGTCATGTGCTTGTGCATGCTGGCACTGTGCATGCTGCCACTAACCACATTGCATGCTGACCCTGTGCATGTCACCCCTAACCATGTTTTTCATGTTGTTTATCGAGCATGATATTACTCACCATTCAATCGCATTTCCCTTTGCAGCAAATGTAAAGCGCCTAGAAAGAGATTGAGTTCTCTGAGGGTGCTTTATCCAATGCATTATTATATTAATTATTATATTATTATTAAGCTATTCTCAATAAACAGCAGCAGCCCCATCACGCATCCTTTCCGACCTCATCGACTGGAAAAGTCAGATTAAATGCGACAGCATTAAAAAACAACACAAGTATAGGCACCAAAGAGAAATAAACAGCAGCAGCCCCATCACGCATCCTTTCCGACCTCATCGACTGGAAAAGTCAGATTAAATGCGACAGCATTAAAAAACAACACAAGTATAGGCACCAAAGAGAAATAAACAGCAGCAGCCCCATCACGCATCCTTTCCGACCTCATCGACTGGAAAAGTCAGATTAAATGCGACAGCATTAAAAAACAACACAAGTATAGGCACCAAAGAGAAATAAACAGCAGCAGCCCCATCACGCATCCTTTCCGACCTCATCGACTGGAAAAGTCAGACATGCGACAGCATTAAAAAACAACACAAGTATAGGCACCAAAGAGCAGCAATAAAAGCACCTGAACAGCCACACTTATTGTGAAAAGCTAGGGAAAAGACTACAGTAAATCCTTTTAAATTTCCCTTTCATCTTCAGCGACCGATGATGGCTCGTTGGAAAGGTCTGCGAAAACCCACTATGGCAAATACTCGAGCTTATTGCACCCTGCAAGGGTTACTGCACGTAACAGACTCACAAATCCATCACTTTAAGGCAGATGCAAGTTAACCCAGTCAAACGAAGAGCAAATCAGCAAAAACGCAGTGCTTGCACAAGTTACATGAGATGTCTGATCAGTGGCGATCGACTAAGGCAAGTGCAGTATTTTATTGAGCAGTACACTACCAATGTTGACACAGGGGGAATTAAGCTTTGGTCGCATGCAGGCGGTTAGTTTAAAGCTTGACACTCTGGAATGAACACCTGTTGATAAACCGAAGTTGCAAGCTCAGCAGAAGCTAATCCCTGCCAGCAGCGATGGCTGACTGCCACTCGATCGCTTTCTCAAAACCATTCCTGCCATTGCTGTAATCGGAAATGGCCTGTCGAATCTCTTCTTCCGAGTTCATCACGAAAGGTCCTGCAAGGTATCAAAATTACATTTAGGTCTGTCTCGACGACCCACTTTCAATAGCTTACCAGCCGAGCCAAGCCAACAGATCGAGAACAAATATCTCACTAACCCCGAGTAAAGTGGCGAGCCACGTCAACAGATCGAGAACAAATATCTCACTAACAACGAGTAAAGTGGACAAGCATATGCAAAAGACGTGCGATGGGTACGGTACACACAAGCTGTTTTGCAAAACAGCATAACTGAAAGATCGCTGACGAGAAAGGATGCGCATGGCGAGCATGCCAGGCAGTGGACGACAATAATTAAGAGCCACAGCCGGTCGCATCTAGGCCAGGCAGCATGTGTGGCAGCGCCTGAGTCACCATCTCGTTAAAAGCAAGCCTCACAGCTCCCACGAGCAGCGACAGCAGCATTAGTTTACCACCTCAGCAAGACGAATTGATGTGCAAGAAAAAAAGCGATGCACAAATACAAAAGGCAGTACCGAAGCAGCAACTTAAGCACTGTCACCGTCCAAAAGGTTCAGCTGATGTCGTCTAGCATAGTTCCACAAAGAAACAACAAAAAGCGAGAATCGAACAGTGAGCAATGGTTTTTACAAAGCGCTGCACTGCGACAAGAGGTGGATCAATTGCACACGTGCTGAAGCAAGGACAAAAGCTACTGCTATAGCTATAGCTTGCTATGTACAAACGGCCTAGTCTCTGGCCTCTGCCCACACAGCCAACGTTTATCTCTCGTGTATAGACTTCTTTCAAATTTGTGTTCTGTAATTTTGGTTTTGCTTCTCGAATCCTAGTCGATCTTGCTTTGAGGGCCTCCTTACAGCCAGACATGCAGACCATATTCAAATCCTAGATCTGAATACAGTGCTGCGGTGCTCTGCCATGTCTGCAGGCTTTACAATAACCTAGACGGCAGAATCTGCTCCAGCAACGACCACCAGAGTTCAGACGCTCGATGGGCAAAGAACATATCTCTCATGGTATTGAGGTGGATGACCGTAAAAAGTACAGTAATAGCCGGCTCACGTTCAACAGTCATGACTGCTGCACGACTTGGTGACCTATTAACTCCTACGAGAATCTGGCAGCAACCGGCTGAACACTAAAGCACTGCTGCTTCTACATATGGTGGATCCCTCCAAACGTCGACATGGCAAGACCACATGCCATATCATGTATCCACATTTTCCTGAATTTACTGCCTCAGTGGCACACTGTCCAGAGCTCCCATCGATCGATATACTTGAGCAGAAAGATCAGTCGTCTTTCGGAGAGCAAGAGCAAGTCACAAAGAGAAAGATGTCGTAGATACAGACCGCAATGTTACAGACGAGGGAAGCCATACTTCCCTAAGTAGAAAGGCCTCAACGACCTGCTCAAATGCCCTGGTCTTACCAATCCTAATGCTGAACTTCTGGTACACAGGCTCAACGAGTAGAGCCTATTAGGTAAAAGTGTGTAAATATACCAGATCAGACGAAGCATCACCGACTTCTTTCAACTTCTTCAGTCTGCACGATGGGCTGTCCTTTTGGAACAACGTGGCCGATCAACTCGGGGCGATCGACTAATCACCTGAGACCCGAGTGAATAGCGTCTACTAATAACACATCTATCTTTTCCCATGGCTCTCAATCTGTGCATGCCGACTATAGCTGCAAGGTCATTCGAAACTTCATTTTGGTCTCATTCCTGATGAGCCTCAAAGACGGTCTAACAAAGCTTTCCTATGTTCTCTGCCCTTGGTAAACTCAGGAGCACTGTCACAAAAAGAACTGGTCAGATACGCCTCTCAATGGCGACGTACCTAGCTGAACTGCTGCACCAGTTTCAGCCTCCTCACGTCCAGTGTGGACAATAAATGAGCTGTTCCATTCCTCCACTTAAATGTCGTTGGCAACAGAAGCTTTAGCTCTGCAGGTCCTAGACTGTGGAACTCGTTTCCACAATTCTTACGCAACGACAACAACTCTCCTGCAGCCGACTATGGCTCATCCTTTTCAGCGGTCCTGGGCTGCTACTGCCATGCTACTCACTATCTCAACTGCTTTCCTGACTCTGCTATGCTTCCCACTTTCTATTCGTTGCGTGAAACAAAGTCTGTTGGCTACTGAATGCTCCCCGAAAGCTGCTTAGGCTGTGAGTGCGCTATACAAAACTCTCCTGTGTAGCACCCACATAGTCTGCATGGTTTTGTGGAATTACAGACGGAGATACATACATACATACATACATACATACATACATACATACATACATACATACATACATACATACATACATACATACATACATACATACATACATATACACATAGGGGAGAGGGAGGGGAGGGGCATGAGAGGCAAGATACGCCGGATACACTTTCACTTGCACTTGAAGAATGCGCTCTGTGCTCATGCCCTGGGAACCGTTGCCAACAGATATGACAGGCAGCAAACGCTAAAACAATATTCTCTGTACTCAATGCTGTGGCAAATCTCTCTCTCTCTCTCTCTCTCTCTCTCTCTCTCTCTCTCTCTCTCTCTCTCTCCCTGCCCTACCCCTACCCCCCCTGTGGGGGCGGAGCGGGGAGCATCACAGCTGCTCGCGCCACGATCAGGTGGTGATGAGAGACGATGCTGCATGCTGCTGCTAGCGTGCGGCCTCGCACCGTGCTGGACGATGGGCTCGTTCAGTGGCTGCCCGGCGACCAGAGCGATTCGGCACTTGATAGAGCCCTGCAACGGAGGCCAACAGAAACTAGCAGACAGCGCACGCAGGCGACACGCCCAGCAGACGGAATGGCAAATTGCACGGCTGCATGTAAAGCTACAGCTGCTAAGATTCGACACGGGGTCACGTGCAAATAAATGCACTAGGAACATCCTGCTGACCATCCTGTTCAGCAAACGTGCACATTCACGGTGTGTGCTCAAGCTGTGGCACAACCACGCATGCACAGGGGCAGGCAAACAGACGCAAGCAATAAATGACTGCGCGCACATGCTCGAGCGCACACACATAGTGGAACAGTGGGGAGAGATGGAGAGAGAAATGCCTAGGAAATCTTCGAGTGCTCGCCAAATCACAAGAATAAGAGATAGAGGAAGAGAGTTGTGAGAGAGTGATGATGAGATATTTGGCGATGCAAGTAAGGCTAAAAAGTGGAAAGCTCGTTACCTTGTTTTCTATGTCAAGGGTGTCACCATCACTGAACACAATAGTGTAGTGTGCCAGACCTTGTGTCTGACTCCCTGACGGACCTGTACAAAATTGTTTTAAAGTGAGCTAGTTTTAAAACCAAACAAGGCTAAGCTGCACCAAGCATGAACGACGAGAATGCTAAGCGCTGTCACCTGTGCAATCGCCTACACCTTACTACCTTACAACAAGTGAGGTGCTGTGCTACTTGGTGATACCTCTCATCACGACTCAGCAGAGTGATGGCCGAAGCTTAACGAGATCACTTTCCATTAAACGGGATCAAATAGACGATAGGATTGCAGTGAGTCCACATTTAGCTAGCTAGTCCAGCTAAACACAACTATAGCAAAACATGAACAGCCGAAATATGTCTGCAGCGAATTTTTTAAGCAACAACAGGTCCATTGGCAGCATTTTGATACTTAACTTTTGCCACACATCCACCGAGAGCTGCCGCGTTTGTTCACCAGCGAATATGACAACTTCTTTTGTTCGAATACGCCTGGCTAGTAACAAATTGACGCATACTTCGAACATACTTTTCGAAATAATGCACAACGAGGCTTCCTGTTCTTCTGCTTCTGATGCTTCCTGCCAGCCACCCCCTGTGGCTGGCGGCTCTGGTGCCACTTACTACACCAGCTGCCCTCCATAGTGAGTGCTCACTGCGCGTGCAGCAGTTGGGCAAGAGCCAGACATGGAGGTGTCACGCTGTCATGCCCGGCAGTCCCCCTTTAAAGTCCAAATATTGTTTGCACGTGTGCCTGCTGTGCTTAGACCATACAGGAAATGCGTGGCTGGTGTTTGGAAGAGCACAGCACAAGTGGCAGCAGAGATGAAAGGAGGCACCCTCTACTTTGCTGGTAAACGTTATGTTCTGTCCATCGAGGCACTCACCGAAAGCGACCGTGCCCTCGAGAACATAAGCAAACGCTGTCCAGCCAGCTGGAATCGCCTGGCGGTGTTTTGCCTGAGGCTCCAAGGTGAAGTCCAAATACATGGTTGGTGTGCGTGTGTAGACAGGCGACTGCAGAAATCCGAATCAGAAAAGGAGGCAGCTGGTCGGAGCATCCCAGGCCAAACCCGAACGCTACACATCAGCACGGGGCAAAGACGGACAAAGTGGCCAGAAGGACAAAGGGGAACGCTCACCTTTATTCCCATCGATTCACCGGCAATGACCTTGACCTGCACTCCATCCTTCTGTCCCCGAGGGATATCCTTGTCTTTCAGCTCCTGATATGCCGGTGCCACCATCTTGTTGGCCTTGCTGAGGTTGACCCAGAGCTGCAGACCGTACATCGCCTCCGAGCCAAAAGGCATCTCGGCATGAACGATGCCACGGCCGGCTGTCATCCACTGCAAGTCGCCAGGACCGATGGTGCCCTTGCTGCCACTGAAGTCCTCGTGCTGGCAGGCTCCTTGGAGCACGTATGTCACCTGCAATCAAGCTTCACTGCTCAGCTACAGTGCGTGCGGTGAACGACTGGTCAGTCAATCGTCGTTCGAGAAGAACACCAAGCAATCGCTGCCATGAATCTCAGTGCGGCAACGTAATGTGATCCATCAAGTTTGGAAGCCCAGACGTAGCATGTGAAGATAAAGTCGAATGTGTGCTTCCGACACTGCCAGATAGAGAGGATTAGCAAGCTGCTGCCTGCGTTTAGCAGAAACCTGCCACCTGCTCTTCAAGCAGTATTGCAGCCCTGCCTCTATGATTGACCTGACTATCCAACAGGATCTCATGGTCGGATGCAAAATCGGGCAGTGGAAGGCACAATTTCACAAAAGAATGGGACGACTTTTCGGTGGCAGGCACGATCTTGTTGCAGTAAGCAATGTCAAGCAGTACAAGATGGGGGCTCAAGCACCGAAAGGCACACCAAGTGGTCGAATCGCAGTAGCTAAATAGACAAGTGGTGCTAAGTCATGGAAACAAGCTTTTTGATAAACTTCAAAATGCTATTAGAAAATGGTATATTTACATAATGCTGGAGTTTGCATTAGCGAATTTAATTAATAAAAAGACCTACGCAGATGGTACGACAGCCACTGTGTCAGCAAAAAACAAGATGTAAGTGTGAGCAAGGTAATTATAGCCCATTTTTGTAAACAGCATGACTGTGCGACCTTTCGATGCGATTCGGAATCGCTGAAAATGCATTTAATGAGCCGGGATGCATTGTGCATCACAATCAGACTGAGTTCAAGAACAAGAAAAGACGTTTCTAAGTTAGATAATAGCAAAACCAATACTCTTATACTTCACTCTCTTATACTTCCGGTCTATGCACTTGTGAGACATCATCAGAATAGCAGTAACCTATATCTAGCCACGTATTATAATAATAAACTTGATAATAAGGGTATCTACATAGGATCACTCACACAGTACAGAGGGATTCGATTCAAGCAATTTTGGAAATTTCATGGTGGTACGTTCTTAGCACCTTGTGTTCAGTGAAGAATAAAAATTACATTTGCATCTCAATAGATCAATCAGTAGAGCAACCACTTGCCCCGAGGTAGCAGGAGCTATCACTGGCCGAGTCGAAATTCTGCTCGTTCAAATGGGCAAAAAGAGGCAGCCTGAAATGACCTGACAGGCTACTTAGCAAACAGTAACAGCAATCTTTTCAGACGGTTATACTAGTTATATAGGCCGAACTCAGGCTGCGAGAATCTATTCTCAGATTTGTCAGCTCCCTGCATCGAGCCTGAAAGCTTCAGCTTCTAGCATACACATGCCAACAGTTAGTGATGAAAGACACGATGGATGGACGGACGGACTAGGAGCTGCATTATTTAGAACATTGTAGATTCGTGCTGAAAGACATTAACAGGTCACATCTCACGGGAGGAAAGTGCATCATGCGGTCTACTTGCCGTTTCAAAGCCCCTGTGAGGATGATCTGGGAAGCCAGCGGGTGCTTGAACGCGAAATTCATCCAGCATCAGGAATGGATCGAGATTCCTCAGCTAAAAGAGAGCCAACGAGAAACCATCTTTACTTATGATGCCTGACAAAGTCCATGCTGCTAATGCAAAATGCAGCAGCAAGCTCGACATCACCAATGAACCACTGCCAACGTGCTCGTATCGGCACTCGCTAGCTTAGTTCAAGAGGTAGGCTTAAAAGCGTCCATCACAGAGTCTGCACATTAAGCTGGACTCGAACAGTACATAAAGAAATACACAGGCTCTCCAACGGCTCTTTCATGCTGTGAGATAGGAAAAGAACAGGCAAATAACTGAAAATAAAAAATATGCTACACGAGCTTCGTCCTCTTAAATGCATCGTCCCCTCAGTCTCGTTCCTTCCGTCCTAACTCACTCAATCCTTCTCTAAGTCCGTTTGCACTGTCGAGCACCACAACTCTGCAAGTAACTCATCTCAGCGGCTATGGGGATCGTCTTCCAAATAGTATTCCTGTCTGACCAAATAACTAGTGAGTGCAAGTGCTGGGAATATGACGGCTACAAAGACTTCCAGCAACCGTTGATGAAAGCTCCGATCCGAACAACACCATAGAAAGTCTGGGTACGCAAACCGGACAGCATTTTCACGTTGAAATTACTCCTTAGGCCGAAAAACTACCGTAAAAATCACTAAGCATGCATAAAATCCCCCCATGCATGACAGCTATTGACCTAGGAGAGCTTTCCACATCACGCCATGCCTCTCGGAAAAGAATAGGGGAAAGCATTGATTTGGTTTTACTAAGCATCGATTGTGCCCATTTCATGTGCAATGACTCAAAAATGTATCCAGACCGAGCGCAACCTGCAAAAAGTTCGCCCAGATACAAGCCAGCCACTTGAGAAGCACAAGCTAGGAAACTACTGCAACAACTGCAACAGAGATCCAACCTCAAAAGTCTCGCACTTCGGATTAAAAGTTAATCTATCGCGTCGCCGCCGCTAACCGTAGCCGAAATGTCCTGAACGGGGAATGCGCCTGTGAGAGTTCGGTGACTCAGCACCCTTACGGCAGCCGGCGCAATACTCATGCGAGCTCGAGATCACAAGAAGAACGAAGCATGGCCTTGACCAACCTCGTGGCTTCCGACGCTGCGTCGGACTCGCGCGCCATCGCCTTCGCTTTGCTCCTTGCTCTCCACAGTTTTTACGACGGTGCGAGACATGTGAACGCAGACCTCACCTCCTGCCGAGCGATAGGTTTCACTGCTCGAACTGCAACGAAGGTTCGACAAGGCCGCCACTAGAACCACGTGGCTAAGTAAAATGCCATAAATGCGCAGCGAGCACGTCAGCCGCTTCAGCATATTCCCACCAGTCTACCCACGCAAGGAGCGCCGACCGACTGAGAAGGAATAGGGTCAGCAGGAGCAGTGCAGACCGGCCGAACATAAACATCCGGTCGGAGAGTACCAACGAAGCTTCACAAGCGGATATGACCGATTTAAATTTTCTTTTTGAATAATAAAATTAAGTTCTTTTCTATTGTATATTCTATTCTATATAACTTGACTAGGCGAGCTTCAGTCTTTCAAGATTTTACAGACCCGCCTATGGAGGAGACAACTCCTGGTGAAGTGGCACGGCTTTAAAGCTATCCTGACACAAAGTGGTGATAAGACAAAGCGTGGCTCGCGGGTTGATGCATATTAACGATTCGCGATGCAAAAAAACTGAGCTCTTTTATGAGCTTTTCACATATCTAGCTCGAAGGTTTTGAAGCTCAAAACGTTCTCCTCAAATACATGGATCGGTTAGCTGCGTCCGTCGGCAGTGAACAGCGGGCTAATGGAGATGGGTCCTCACGGGAACCAATCAAGAGACGGCGCAAATTTTTAGCTCATCCACGAAAGAGCCGGTCGGACCGCGACACAGGGTTGAACGGCATGCCTGCTCGGCTAGTGCGTCTCTTGCGCATGGTGGCGAAATCAGCCTCAGGTGACGCGACTTCCGGTCGCTGACATTTCGGCTGCTAGCATTTCTGCCCCCCCCCCTAGCAGAGTTTACTCTATCGAATGTGCAAGTTACCGATGCCGACTTTCCAACTAGTTACAGCGTTTACGCTGCTGGTCTTGGGTTAATTGATAGCGGCCGACTTGAGTCCCACTCACACCCACATGCTCTGATGCTGGAAGCCGGATAAGACCGTCGTCTCTGGGTCTAAGCACCCGGATGAGGTGCTCGCTCTCCAATATGCAGGTCTGAGGTACAAGTCTTGCAGAAGACATTATTGCCTACATAGACCAAGTGTGGTGGTAGTCACCAAGACTCTTCTGTCGCTATATAAAGAGGCTGATGGAACAGTCGATTACAAATCTTGCCTTAATGTGGACTACCCATTGAGGCCGCCACGAAAACGAATGCTGCAATTGAGTTCACTGCCGCAGCCATCACTGTATTGTAGGCGAATATAGACGAAGGAAAAAAGAGGCAGGTAAGCATTGGCTTGCCTCTTTTGCTAAAAGAACGAGCGAGGATGGCTGCCGGTTGATCAACGGATACAGAGCAGAATTTTTACGCTGACCCACAAGGCCAGCCATGGCTTGGCTCCTCCTAACGTAGCTGAACTGCTGCACCAGGTTCAGCCTCCTCGTGCCCCCAGGTCCTGTGTGAACAATAAATAAGCTGTTCCATTCCTCCTCTGAAAGACCATTGGAGACTTTAGACTTTATTGAAAGCTTTAGCTCTGCAGGTCCTAGACTGTGGAACTCGCTTCCACAATTCTTCTGTTTCCACATACTTTGCTTCCACATACTTTGTTTCCACATACTTTGCAGAACAACACATCGTTCTGCAAAGTATGTGGTGTTTACGTAGTATGTACCGCTAACGGTGTGTGGGTGCATTCCTTAACCCAGACGCGCTGCGATTTTGTTTTGGTAGCATAATGTGAAGCCGCGTTATAAAACGCAAAAGTATCCGTAAACAGGGCGTTTCCCTGTGCACACCGGCGAACTCAAACGTGCGAACCTCAGCCGTTTCGCGGTTTCGATCACGGGCGGTACACCCCGGGCTTTTCATTGGTTCGCTGGCGCTGCTCAGGACGCTTGCAAAGTAGGAGCAGCGCCGATTTCTTGAAAATCGGCGCCGACTTCTTGAAAGTCAGCGCCGAAGTTTGGCTTCACAGCCCCAAGATAAAGGGACGTAGTGGAAAAAACCTTTTTTAAATAGGCATCGATTCGGCTTAAATGGAAATTCTGAACTAAGCTTCTTTAAACCTGATCATTTTTACGCCGAACGACGAATTGTGCTTAGTAAAAAGCGTAAACGACTGCGACCCCGCCCCCCCGGCGACGGCTGCTCCTTATCTGGCTTCGTTGGGTCAAAAATGGCTTAATAAGTGCAAAATAGCTCCAGTACAGAAGGAATGCTAAAAACACGTGGTAGCAGGCGTATTGATTCGAGAAAGTTGTATTAAGTGTAGTAAAGGTACAAGGTAGCCATCGCAAATTTCTCTAAAGTAAATTTTCGAGGCCTTGAACGCGGAAAACTGGTCTATTAGATTTTCAAAGTCAATATTTTCCAGTGTTTCTTTCTCTATGCTTGACAAGGGCAAATCGGAGAGTCAATCTTTCACCATTGATGCCCTCAGATAACGTAGGATTATCTTCAGATTGCTAAAGGAGCGTTCACAACTGGCAACTGATACAGCTATGGCGAGGCAACTCTTAAAGTAGGAAACACGTTTTCTCCATAACTGAAAACGCATTACATGAATTACAGTGGTGTTCTTAGTGCTGAGTCGTGACGTGTGGCAAGAAGCATTTTTCAGTCACATATTTCGTCGTACAGCTAGCTGTGCTCCATCAAAATCTGAACACTAGAAGCCGCCAGAATTTGGTCTGGTCAAGTGTCCTCAAATCAATCTCAAATTTCAACATGAAACCAATGTTGACATCAAGATCTGTAAGCCGGGAAAACACCATTGTAATATCTTGTCGGTGATTGTTTATGATGTCCTTCGTGATTCTTGAAATCTCCTTCTCAGCCGGTAAGACCAACATCTTGAGAGAGATCTCGGGGCATGTGCGTTTTACGGCGGATTCTTCGTTTAACTACGACTCCCACAATTCACTCTCCTTTTGGCATATCTTAGTGGTTCCTGGCGAAGGTCTCTTTGAAGTGACTTGACAACTGACTTGACTTTACAGCTCAGCAAATAAAAATATAATGCATTCGTATAGCGCGCTAAGAGAACTTAATCTCTATTCAGGCACTTCACGTATGCCACGGAGCTCGAACCCTCAATCTCGGTCAGACCTTGGTCGGGGCGAGCACCTTAACCACTGGGCCCAACCAGCGCGGTGCCAATCTCAGGAAAGTGGAAGTCACACAAGGCATCTTTGAAGCTCATTTTAAGAACTTGCAGTCGTTTCTGAACGCGTTCAATCTTCCTTAAGATGCTTTAATTCGTCTCTTAGTTTACAGATTTCACAATTTATTTCTTCCTGCGTTTTTCCTATGCGCAAAGATTAGACAATAACATTGCCAATTCTGACTTAGGTTCACAATTTTTATGACAAATCTTTGTTCCTTCAAAATTGTCTATGTCAGACTTTAACTCATCAGAATATGACATAGCAGATTCGTCAACAAGTTTCTTTCCTTTCTTTAAGTAATCTAATCTATTATTCACCTCTGAGCTCTGTACGTTTTCTAATAGATCATTATCTACTCCTCGGTCTAGTAATTTCTATGATATTTTATACATCAATAATTGCGTTATTTAATCTAGAACTTTGTAAGATTAAAGCACTCATTCCTTCTCCATGGGTTGACATTGGTTCGCACGAGCAGTAAACATTGTCAGATCAATTTGTTTCTTTATAAAACTTGCTACTGTTACAGTATTAGTTGCAGAAAGACCTACTATAGTGACTATGCTTGCTATGCTAGCTATGAGAGCCGAAATTGCAGGAAGAAAACCAGTTGATCTTACTCCAAGAAAGTTTCTTCTTCCAATACTTAAGATCGAGTTGGGATGCACCCCAATTTACTTCTGTTTCAAATGTTTCTGTTTGAAATTTATTTGGACTAAGATACCAATCTGAGTCAGATCTTTCTGCTTCCAATAGTATCTCATTTATATAATATCTAATTTCCATAGAAGCAACCATTTTTGAAAGGCCTTCTTCCTTCTCTACTATAGTCTTCTATGAGACATTACCATACTTTACAGGCGCAATTTCATCAATGATATCTTTTATAAATAATCCTAGATCTACAATATCTGTTATTCGTGATGGAAATCCGCCAAGCGACTTTGTTGCAGCACCAACGACTTCGAATAATTGTAAAACCTTTAAAAAAATTGTGGCAATCTTATTTAATGCTCTTAGAGTAAGTTTCATGGTAATCTTTGGAGCAATTTTAGTGGCTGCGTTAGATCCAAATTATGTAGCCGTGTTGTAACAGATACGATTTCTTTCGTTGCATCAATGACAGACTTTATATCTTCTTCAACAGATCCTCCTATTAAAGATCTTGCAAATTTTCTTTCAGAAAACTTTGCTAATTGTATTGGTTTTCCTTTTATCTCAACTGTTTTGACTTGAATTAGCTTTAAGAATTGCACTTGTTGTGAGTTTTTCTATCTATTTATATAAATTGAAAGTGTCCCAAAAATCAATGGCGATTTATTTACAGATCTTGATTGCAATTATAATACTGTAACTAATTTAGGTTTCCCAGCAAACGACTCTGACGCAAAATCACTAGATTATGCCCTTCGTTCTAAATTTGAAAATAACAGCGAATAGTGTTTCAAAAGAAATGGCATCAGTTTCTGATTGTTCTAGTTTATTACCAAATAAAAATGGAATACTCGGATCACAACCTAACTGTGTTAATATTACTGGCATTTCTGGAAGTTCTGCTGACGGAACTGGTTATGAAAGTAGCAGACCATGCAAAGTAATTAGCTATGGTTTACTTATGAGTATGACTAAGTTTGTCAATGGTATTTTAAACACTACGCTTGACTTAGCACAAACTAATATTACCTCTTTTTTTAAGATTTCAGTTAGGAATTAGTAATGAAAAAAACAGTAGATAGTTGTAAACAGCTCTGATAATTTAGATATATAAGATTTACAAGTTGTTTAAGTCTACTTGCATTGAGTAGTTTAGGTCATACTATTCAAGTTAGGGGAACAGGATCACAAAGTTATGCATCACAACTAACTCCCAGTGATTTTCCAGTAGCAGATCTAATGGGAAATAAAGTTGCCATTGTCACACCTTTTCCAACATTTGTCCCTGGTAATGCAAACAATTTTGGTATTGTATCAAGTATTCTATGGTCAACTGACAAGACAGGAGTTTTCCTTGACTTAACACGTGACAAAACGTTTGGTGTATCGGGAACTTTAATTTTAGTAGTAGCCATCGATGGTTCATGCAATTACGTCATTATAAATTTTGTAGTAAACAGTTCTGTTTCTTATGTAGAATTTCTTGTGAGTATCGTATAGAAAATGTCATTAGGTTATCGAAGAAAAGATTCTTTGGCAAAAAATTACATTCGATTGACTGGTGATAAAATTTCTGGTTTACTAAATATGAATCAAAATTTAATAAAGAATCTTAGAGACCCTGTTGATCCTGGAAATGCAGTAAACTGAAAGTACATTGATACAAGTTCTGTTACCAAAGTATCAAGAGGAACTACATCGGATAGAGATTTAGATATTTGACAACTTCCGTTTGATATATCTGTTAATCCTGTTAATCGTAGTGATACAGCAACAAAAGAATATGCTGACACTAAGCTAGCAAAAACAGGTGGGTTAATTAATGGAACTTTAACTGTAAATGGTTTGATTAATATTAGTATTCCATCTTACAAACAGAATGGTTTTCCAAATAAAGAGTACTTAGATAATACTTTCTTTTAATCTGGAGATACTATGAATGTTTTTTTAAATATGAACGGATATTCTATTTCATTAGGAGAAGATCCTGTTGATCCTAATGATGGAGTTAATCTTGGTTTTTATAAATAGAGTGTCAGATGGTAACATAGCTACTATAACATTTCAAGGCATTATGAATTTTACATCAAATACAGACATATTTGGAACGCCAATAACAGGAAAACGGATTACTACTTTAGCAGATGTTCAACTTCCACTTCCAAGAGCAGGAATTGTAATTGGAACGACATATGTTGTCTTAGGTATGGGAACAAAAGTTCTTACACCGCCTGTTACAACAGGAGCTGGATTACAGGAGCAACTATCTGGTGGTTATACACTTGATGCAAATAAAAAACTAATACCTAGTACATTTTTCACAGCAGGATCAGATTTATTTGATAAGAAAATACGCGAAAATGTATGTATAGCGCAAAGATAAAATGCTGACAAGAAATAACTTAGATATGCAAGGAATAATAAACCTAGGCACAAATAGAATAATAAATCTTCGAAGTACTGTAGCGGAACTAGAATCAGTGAGTAGAATTTTTTCTGATAATAATCATCTTAGAAAAGATTCGGATCGGATAATAAGACGAAACTTGTCTGCTAACTCAACAAATAATATCTTATGGTAGAAGGTCCAACGAATTTGACTGACATAGCTACTAAAGAATATCTTGACGACAAAGTTACAACAGAAGATAATGATATCATATATATTAATCTTATTGTAAAGCGATTGCCAAGTGATGGAGATACAATATTCACGTTGACAACCCTAGCAATAGCCAGGTCCGCTCATTTCTTGACTGTCTGGAGAATCTTGGTTTGGCCCAACACGTTGATCATAGCACCCACGTCGGTGGCCACATTCTAGATCTCGTGATCACTAAGGATGTCCTCCCCACTGACTTTGTGGTGTGCCCACTGACCCTCTCAGATCATTTTTCGGTCTCGTTTACTGTTCCTGCTCCATCGTACGTGCAGGGTAATGTCGAATTTGCCAAACGACGTAACTTACAAAGCATTGACTTGGACAAGTTTTTGAAATCTGTTTGTGATGCAGGCCTTCTTGATCTGCATTCGGACTCGACCTGCAGCCTCGATACCCTCACTGATGCGATGAACATGACACTCAGGAGTGCTCTTGACAAGCATGCTCCCGTTCGCTCTATCCGTGTTCAAAGTCGTCGATATTGCTTTCAATTTACAAAAAAACTCCTTAAGATGCGCCGTGTTAAGCGCAGGCTGGAACGTCGTTTCAAGAAATCGGGGTCTGAGGCAGACCTAGTCAATTTTAAAGACTTCCTTCGAGTTTACACCCGAAAGCTTAAAAAAGCCAGGGCTTCTTTTTTCATTAGAAAACTGAATTCCTGCCAGTCGGACACTAAACAGATTTATAAGACAGTAAACCATTTACTGGCCAATGCTGCCAGGTCTGACTCCCCAGATATTAAAGGCTCAGCAGAAAAGTTTTCAGCCTTCTTTACTGAAAAATTGTGCACATTCCTGCCTCCATAAAGCCCCATCCGACTAAAGAAATTGGTATATCACAACCTGTGACCTTCCTTTAAATGTTTTCCGAGGTTTCTGTATGCGATGTGGCTACCTTAATAAGGTCTAGCAAAAAGAGCTCGTCTCTTGAAGACCCTATACCCTCATCTCTGTGGTCTTTACTAGCAGACCAACTTGGCCCTTCCATAACCAAGTTTTTTAATGCTTCTTTGGGAAAAGGGGTCGTCCCCAAGTCCTTCAAATCGGCAATTGCTCGACCCATTCTTTAAAAGCCCGGGTTAGATACAGAAGTTCTTGCAAACTATCGCACAGTTTCCCTTCTTCCTTTCTTGTCAAAGATTCTTGAAAAATTATTGTTAAGCAGCTGGTTGAACATACTGAAAAGAATGGAATGTCAGAAACATATCAATTTGGGTTCAAGAGGCATCACTCCACTGAAACTGCTCTCCTCGTTCTCGCTCTCTCTCTCGTCGTTTTCGACAGCTGCCTCAATTACTTTAAAACTTTTATTCAGAAGACTGCTTCGACAGCTTGCCATCACGTTCGATCCCTATCCAAGATTAGGAGCTATCTACCATAGTGGCTTGTAAACAATTTAACTAGCTCCTTAGTTCTTACTCGGTTTGATTCTTGTAATTCCCTTTTGGTTTGGCTACCAAAGAAAGCAACTAGGCCACTGCAGTTGACTATGAATTTGGCTGCGAGGTAAGTCTTCATGCCCCAGAGGTTTGACCACGTGCCTCTTTTGCTGAAAGAGCTAGGGTGGATGCTGGTTGAGCAAAGGATACAGAGCAAAGTTCTTACGCTGACCCACAAGGCCCGCCACAGGTTGGCTCCTTCGTACTTAGCTTAACTGCTGCACCAGTTTCAGCGTCTTCACGCTCTCAGGTCCGGTGTGGACAATCAATTAGCTGTTCCATTCTTCCACTTAAAGACCGTTGGCGACGGAAGCTTTAGCTCTGCAGGTCCTAGACTGTGGAAATCGCTTCCACAATTCTTATGCAATGACAACTGCTCTTCTGCTGCCGACTATGGCTCATCTTTTTCAGCGTCCTGAGCCGCTACTTCCATGCTACTCACTACCTCAACTGCTCTCCTGACTCTGATATGCTTCTCACTTTCTCTTTGTTGCTTGAGACGAAGTCTGTTGGCTACCAACGACGACGGGAATGTCACTGCCCTAGCTCTGCTAGATCTGTCTGCTGCCTTCGACACCATTGATCACGAAGTTCTGCTTGAACGATTGAGAACAACGATCGGTCTGGCAGACGAAGCACTGGTGTGGTTTAAATCATACTTGTCTGATCGTGTTCAATCCGTGTCGTGTGGGGGTCAGGTCTCAGACATGAGAAGGGTCACCTGTGGAGTCCCTCAAGGGTCTGTACTTGGTCCCTTGGTGTTCTCCATTTAAACGCAACCTCTGGGAAAAGTGATTAAGGCCTATGGAATAGGATATCACTTCTATGCTGACGATATTCAGTTGTATTTGTCATTTAAACCGTCGGAATCTGCTGCAGCAACTGAGAAACTGAATGCTTGCCTTGCCGATATTCGATCCTGGATGTCGGAAAACTTCCTGAAATTAAATGACGATAAAACCGAACTGCTTCTCATAGGACACCCTAAGCGTGTGGCTGGATTAAAAGGCTTTGCTGTTCTAATAGGTGATGCTATTGTGCGACCTTCACCACGTGCTCGTAATCTAGGTGTCGTGTATGACAGCTGCCTCAATTTCAAAAGCTTCATTCAGAAGACTGTCTCTACAGCTAGCCATCACATCCGATCCCTATCCAAGATTAGAAGCTGTCTCCCACAGTGGCTTGTAAAAATTTCTGTCTCGGCTTGATTATTGTAATTCCCTTTTGGCTGAGCTACCAAAGAAAGCTATTATGCCACTACAGCGGACCATGAATATGGCTGCAAGGCTGGTCTTCAAGTCCCAGCGGTTTGAGCTCGTGTCATCTTTGCTGGAAGAGCTAGAATGGTTGCCGGTTGAGCAAAGGATACAGAGCAAAGTTCTTACGCTGACCCACAAGGCCCGCCACGGCTTGGTTCCTTCATACCTAGCTGAACTGCTGCATCAGTTTCAGCCTGTTCGCACCCTCAGGTCCTGTGTGGACAATAAATTAGCTGTCCCATTCCTCCGCTTAAAGACAGTTGGCGACAGAAGCTTTAGCTCTGCAGGTCCTAGACTGTGGAACTCGCTTACAGAATTCTTGCGCAACGACATCTACTCTCCAACTGCCGACTATGGCACATCTTTTTCAGCGGTCCTGAACTGCTACTTCTATGCTACTCACTACCTCAACTGCTCTCCTAACTCTGCTATGCTTCCCACTTTCTCTTTGTTGCGTGAGACGAAGTCTGTTGGGTACCGAATGCGTACCGAAAGCCGCTTAGGCTGTGAGTGGGCAATACAAAACTCTCCTGCGTAACACCCACGTGGTCTTTATGACTTTGTGAAATTACAGGCGGAGATACATCTCTAGATTGTTCACAACTAAGAATTATTGAAACATCTATTTCCATATAATAATAATTTTTTTTATAATTCATCTTCTTCATTTGTATAGCAACATTGCGTTTTTCCATCAAAGCAGAAGACTTGCTCATAGTCATCTTCTTCATCTTCATCTTCGGTTTCAGTTTCCTCTTCTTCATCTTTATCATCTTCGGGATTGTAACCAGGATCATCAGTATCATCACTATCATATTCAGATACATCTTATACTTTTGATCTCGCTTGAAAATTTGACTTTAAGTTTGGTTTCATTCATATCTATAATAGTAGATTTTTTTTTTTTAAAAATAATATTATTCCTGCTTCTTCTAATATTGTCTCTTCTCTAATTTTCTCATACTCCATCTCAATTTTTAATTCATGCATTTCTGTAGTAATCTCTCTTGAATCTTGTTCAAGTTTAACTTATATTTTTCATCATGTTTTGGTAAGGAGCAAACTTCTTGTTTTCGTTAAGGTATCCATATATAAATATTTTTATTACATTGAAAACATTTTCCTCCGCTCTCTTATATGGCCATAAGCTAGCGAGTGAATTTCACAGTCACACCAGTACCTTTTTCTTTCAAAAGCAGATAGTGCTACTTTATTAAGTTTATCAGTAAGTTATTCGTGCTTCTTTTTATGATCGTATGGAAATCTCATTTCTGTTTTAAGTTTATTCCAATAACACTTTTACCTTAAAAGCTGGCTATACTATCATTAAAGCGTTCAGTAAATATCATGCGAGCTATTGTATTTTTTTAAACTGAACTAGTAACTCCCCATTCAGCTAATTTTTCTCCACCATCAGCATATTTTATTGAATAAACGTCTTAATGCACAAACTTCTTCAATAATCTTTCCATTCACTTAATCTTTTGATTTACCAACAGTATCACAATCAAACCATTCAGGTATTGCTTTCATATCATCATAAACATTTGGAGTCTCAATATCCAATATCAAAGAATCAGTATTTATGTATATCAACTTTACTTTTTGCCCATATTTAGGTTTTTGTACATCATAATAAAAATTTCGCTTATGTAATTTTGATAAGTTAACGATTGAACTGACAAAAAATAGTTTTGGTTATTTTAATTCTCTGTTGACTTTTTTGAAATATAGTTAATTTTTTTCAAAGATCCTTAAAATTTGTCATCCTATAATAACCCTTCAGTTTAGCAAGCTTGTTATATTCTTTTTTATCGATAACACTTATTATACAAGTCTGACCTCTTCTTTCAACATCCTCACACGTTTAAATACAAAAAAAACTAATGATTAATTTACAAGAGTTTCTTATAAACTTTTATCAGTATGTTTTGCTTTCATATAAGCCCACATCTCAATATACTGCCTAAGGCACGGAGTTTGCTTAAACCTTAAAACTATTTTTACTTTTGCAATCATTCCATGAGTTAAACAACCTTTTAAATACCTATAATGAACTAAACAATTTTTCTTTTCAGTAAAATTGCACATTACTTTTGAACTGCTGTCGAACCTGTTTTAAATTGTTTGAAATTCAGAAAATTCACGACAACTAACAACTCTGTTGGTTGCACAAAGAGAATATTCATTATGTAAGTCATGATGTATCTAAATCATGCATTCGTGACATCTCATCTCGACTTTTGCAAATCACTGCTTACTGGCCTACCAGCATGTGCGATCAGGCGATTGCAGCTGGTGCAAAACTCCACAGCTAGGCAAGTCTGTCGTGAGCGTCGCAGTTGCCACATTACTCCACTTCTCGCCGACTTGCACTGGCTACCAGTCAAGCAACGGATTGACTTCAAGGTTTTGTTGCTCACTTTTAGGTCATTTCATTCTTTGACTCAAGCCTAACTCTCAGAGATACTCCCCCATCAGGCCAAGCATCGTACCACCCACTTTTCGTAACCCAACAGTCTAGAAATACCCCGTACAAACATTAAATCCTTTGGAGGCCGTGCATTCAGTTCGCATGCTCCCAAAGCCTGGAACTCGCTCCCGGCCTGCGTCAGAACATCCCCTGACCTGAACACATTTAAAAAGAATTTAAAAACACACCTATTTAGGACAGCATTTAGTGGGTCCCCGTGATTCGTCCTTCATGTGCTTATGCGTGCTGACCCTGTGCATGTCACCCATAACCATGTTATTCATTTTGTTTGTTTTTCAAGCATGATTTTACTTACCATTCAATTGCATTTCACTTTACAGCAAATGTAATGCGCCTAGAGAGAGATTAATGTTCTCTGAGGGCGCTTTATCAAGTGAATTATTATTATTATTATTATTATTATTATATTCCTCTGCAGTTTTTGGATTCTATATCAACAATAAAGAATGCTCCAATGTGTGAATAATCTGGAATAGACAGAATTTTTTTATTTGTCCAATCTTCAGCTAAAATTCTCCATCATTGCTGTAGGATATAAACTACATGCATCTAAATAAATTATCCAATTATTTGGTCTATATGGGTGATAATCTTTGACAAAAGTATAATGTGCTCTTGCATGCCTAAAATTTGTTTAGCAAACACCTCCACGAACAGCGTTTTTTAAAATATCATAGTTTTCCTATTTGTTATTAATCCAAGAGCTATTCCAGAATATAAAATAATGCACTCCAAGAAAAGTCTGGTGCAGTGACAAAGTTTGCAGTATCAGGAGTTAATTTGGTAATTAATCCTTTTCTAAGCTTTAAAAGCAATCCGCAACTAATAATACGTTAGCCGATAAATAAAAGTTGCGATAATCTTTAATATGTTTAATTCCAAACTCGTTCCAAACAGTATTTACCTTCTCATATTTTTCGTCTGTTTGTCAAGAAAATTCCTGAGTAGAATGACTCTTTACTAGGAAGACTAGTTTCAGAAAATCCCTCCCAAGAATCTATGTACTAGTATGAATATTGGCTTTTTGTTGCTTGTAAATCTAAATCCTTTTTCGGTGAAATTTGCTTATTTTATTTATTTTATATTATATTATTATTATTTATTTTATATTATAATTTGCTTATTATTATATATTTTCTGATTTTGCAATTGGAAAATAATCAATAGTTTTTCCCAAAGTTGAAGCGTTTGAACCTAAGGAAACTAACGTAAATTGCAGGCTATCCTAAAAAAATAAATCCCCAACTCTTAGCATCACACAATTTGCTAAATTATTTGCAACTTGTTCTGCAATAATGCTAAAATTTCCAAGTTCTGTAACGGCGATACGTAAATCATGTCTTCTCAAATTATAAAATAAAGGCAGGAAGTTTCCATTTAGAAAAATTAACTCCTGCTTTTAAGTTAGAAGAATGATGAGCAGGTCCTTTGTACCTATTTGTGAAATGACAGTGATCATAAACTGTTTTTATTCCTTTTTTGTCACTAAACTTTCTTTTGCATATCCAACAATTTGTAGCATGTTTATGTTGTTTCTCCACATCTACTCTTAATGTTTCCATAACACTTTTTTAATTTTCCTCAGTAATACATGCTTTAAGAAACTTGAAACATAAAACAACCTTTTTAAAAATGTAATAACGCAATTCTCACCAAAACTAATAAATGCATCTTTTACTTTGCAATTCCAATCAATGATCAAATAAGCTGATGAGCAAGAAACGTGTAAAGAAATTTGATCGTCATTTCTTTTTTGGTAACATACATTCAAAATCAGCATAGCAAACAAACTGACAAACACCCATATTTTTAAAAGAATTAAACGGTAAAAACTTTGTTTGTCATCTGGCATTTCATAAATAGTAGATCCACTAGTATCACTTAAATATAGATGAATAGCAATTTTCTCTTTCAAAATCTATCAAATCTATCAAAAAACCTATTCAAACAACAGTGACATTAATATTGTTTTTCTCAGCTGCCGCTTTGTCTACACGTAGCGCTATTGTTATTCATCAATAGACACAATGCTATTTATTCTCTTTAGAGATTAACAACGAATTAACACGTATTCTTTGTTTTTCTTTAGATTTTTTAACCACCCTAATAGGCGAAACTCTTGATTCGGAATATTCACAAGAATAAATATTAATACTAACATTCATAATTTGTTTTAACTTTTCAACATCCATCACTTTCATAGGCCAAACGACTCTGATAATTTCTTGAAATTTACCGATTTTTAAGTAAGTCATCTATTAGCCACTTATCTCTTTTCATCGGATTTAATGCACTCAAGACATATCATAAGGCACAAAACTCATCATCAAAATTTTTTTAATTCGTTATGCACTTTTTCCTAACTAAAAATTCAGGAGCTTCAATGAAAGATCCAGCTCCTACTGGAATATATTGAGAAATGACAACTGAAAATGAAGACATCTACGAAAAAGCCATTCAGAGCCTGTAGTGCTAATAATCAATAATTCAACATCGTTAGCTAATTATTCCGTTACACGATTATAGATTATATCCGATGACTCACTATCTAAAGTTAATACAGACTTTGATTAAACTCCTCTCATTTCTCTATCAGTATGATCATCAAATACTTTCATTCCAAAGCTAATTTTAAGTGAACTCTCGTAGAAGACCAATATTTCTCTACATAATTCAAAACAACGTTAGTTTGATACCTCAATTTTTCTTTTAGCTTTTAAAGTCAAAAAAAGTGTTTGGTATGATGTTCAAAAGTTAAAGTATTTCCACCACCGGTAAAATTATGTTTAGAAAATCAACGTTTCTTTTTCTTTTAAGTCTTCCAACGACACCCAACGTGTCTTCTTTATCAAAACTAATACTTCTAAAATTCCTAGCTTCAATACGAAAAGGTTTCCTAGCACACTGTATTCGTTGAAGCTAACATTCATAGTACGTCTTGGTTCTGCTGGGAAAGAATTTCGTACCTCATTTTGAAAAGGCATTTATTTACTATATAAGGTAATAAGAATTTGCTTTATTAAAATATAATTATTTTCCTGATGCTTTGGTGTACATAGGAAGCTATTTGAAAAAGATTTACAATAGCATACTAAGAATATTTTTGTGAACGTTGGTGTGTAGATTCGTGGGTCCGTTGATGTATGTTTTTACATTGTATGCAATGCTTTATGAAATCCTCGAGCAGACTTGCGGGAAATCGAAACAAGTGTGGCGTAAAAGGTTGAAACAGACATCAACAGTAAATCAAAAAGTAAATCAAAAATAATCTGTGGCTAATCGAGACCACGAGCTCGACTTCCGTGACTGAAGGTGGGGAAGTTTCGCAGAGCGATGTCTCAGTGTGATAGCTCTCGCGCGTTTTAACTGAATGCTTACGAACCTCTTACTGGCTGATGCAAGAAAACTTCGCACCTTGCTGGAAGCCTGCTTGGTGCGAGAGCATTAATGCATCGTGTCCCCAGTTCCACGTGTCACTCACGATCGAGGGCATTTCCTGCGGACTTCCGGCTAACCGCTTGTTGAGCTGCGGACCCTTTTCATTGCAAAGGTACCCGAAATTTGAATCTCCTGTCAAATCAGCACGAAATCTAGGTGTCATGTTCCAAAGTGACCTCTCGTTGCCGACCACATCAGCTCCACAATCACGTCTGCCGACTTCCAGCTACATTTCATTGCGAAAGTTTTGGCTTGTTTAGACTGGCATACCACATCTAAATTGGTTCCTTCATTCGTGACATCCCGTCTTGACTTCTGTAACTCACTCTGCTTGCCGGTCTACCGGCCTGTGCAATCAAGTGCTAACGGCTGGTGCAAAACTCTGCAGCTAAGCTTGTCTGTCGTGAGTGTCGCAGTTGCCACATCACTCCACTTCTCGCAGACCCGTAATGGCTCCCAGTCAAGCAACGCATGATTTCAAGGTTTGGTCATTCACTTTCAGGTCCTTTCATTCTTTGGCTCCAGCCTTCCGATCAAATCCACTCCCCCACCAGGCTAGGCATCGAACCACCCTCTTTTCGGAATCTGTTTACCCATACCTCGTACAAATTTCAAATTTTTTGGAGACCGAGCCTTTAGTTCCTACGATCTCAAAGTCTGGAGCTTACTTTAGACTTGCGTCACGACACTCTCTGACTTGACCACATTTAAAAAGAAAATGAAAACGCATCTATTTGTTACAGGATTTATTCGGTCCATGTGATGCGTTCTTTACGTGCACATGAGTGTCAACACTGTGCATGCTGCAACTAACCACACTTGCATGCTGACCCTGTGCATTTAACACCTAACCATCTTATTCTTATTGTTAATTGAGCACGCTGCCACTAACCATTCGATCGTGCTTCCTTTGCAGTAATTCTAAAGCGCCTATAAAGAGACTGAATGCGCTATATCAAATGTATTCCTATTATTATTATTAATGCTCGACTTTACCGCATCAATAGGCACTGAAATAAATTGTTACCAACGATTTAAGACCTCGTATTGACCGCTGTCATCCAGACTTTCTTGCTTTTATCTTCATTATCTACAGCCTTCGAAGGAGCGAGCTGAGTTTCAACGCAGCTCATCCATAAACTCTCGCATTTTTAAGAGTTCATGTCGCTAGCCCTCCTCTTGCTGGAGACAGCGCTAGTTAGTTCAGATTAACCTCTTTGACAGTGAGATTCCTGCAACTATCACAAAATGGGACGCGATTATCTACACTCACAAGAAAGAGGGACCCTTAATCGCTGCTCGCTGAATCATTGCTGAATAATAATATGAGTAATGAATAATCGCTGAATAATCGCTAAATCGCTGCCATGACCAGTGTGATTGTATTCATTGCTGACCTCGTTTAAGCTATCTAGTCTTTTCTGCGTCAGCGGGGTATAATAGACAGCATCCAGTGCCCAACGTCTTCTAGAAGCAAGCATACAACCACTGGCCAACTTTCGAAAAGCAGTGAACAATAAGTTACTGCAAACCGGGAACAGGACACGTTTATCTAGCAATCTTAGCTCGATAGTGGCCGCTCAAAATTGGCTGACGTATGCACGTGTGCACAAGTCAGCCAACACGGCATTGCGGTCACCGGATTGAAAGGTCGACGGAATCGTCTAAAACTGTGCTAAAAATGCTGCCACTAATCAAATTTGCATGCCGACCCTGTGCATGTCACGTCTAACCATGTTATTCTTGTTGTTTATTTACCATGCTAACACAAGCCATTCGATCGTACTTCCTTTGCAGCAGATGCAAAGTGCTCAGATAGAGATTGAGTTCTCTGAGGCCGCTATATCAAGCGCATTATTATTATTACTTTTATTACTATTATTATTATCATAATAAGCCACATCGACACATATGCAGAATGAGGGGCTTTCCCGATGTGCTGAAATCGCGAAGACGAGTCTTATAAAAATAAAATCTCGTAAGATTGACAAGCTGATATTTGATCATCGAAAAGCAGCCGTACGAGCAAGGCGTAGGCATAGTAGCTGTACCATTTCGTTGTACGCCGTTGCAAGAACGAGGTCCCTCGTCACGCTCGTAAAGAGAGTTGGCAGTGGTCGCATTGATCGCAAGACACGCAGACATCGTCAGAAGTAGGCGTTCAGGGAATGCAAGAAAATTCTCCAGCGGATTCAGATTCAGTTTAATATATATATATATATATATATATATATATATATATATATATATATATATATATATATATATATATATATATATATATATATATATATATATATATATATATATATATATATATATATATATATATATATATATATATATATATATATATATATATATATATATATATTAAACTGAATTCGAATCCACTGGAGAATTTTCTATATATATATATATATAACTTAATTAAATCATATATTAAATCAATTGAATCAGCTAGCATTATATATATATATATGTATATATATATATATATATATATATATATATATATAATATATAGTGCAAGCTGATTTAACAGCCTCTTTTTGCATAGCGACAGAAGAGCCTTTACGGCTATCACCACCGCTTGCAATCGCGATAAAGGATCGCCCACCGCAGGATTCGAACCCACGACCTCGGTGCCGGGGTGAACTACCTTACCTAGTGAACCAATACGGCTAAACTGCATCCTATGCTCGGGTCCACTGGATCGGCTGGGGAATTTCGTATTAAATAGATAGATGCATTCTTTATAAAGAACTATATTATGTATATATATATATATATATATATTTGTTTATTTATTTATATTTATACCATGTAGCATTCGCTGAGTTTTCAAGTCGTAAATTGGATTTCTCTCTTTCACTGCTCTATGGCTTGAACCTGGACAGAGCTGTCCCCTTATCGCCATTGACCCATTCTAGGTTGACGAGTATTAATCATTCATAATTTGTAATTCATACAAATTCTCAATCAATAAAAATTGTCCTTCTAGCAGGGATCTTAGCGAGGAAGTTAAGGGGCTCGCTCTTAACGATGCAGGTCGTGGGTTCGAGTCCAGCCGTGGGCAATTCTGTATCACCTGCCGAAAGCTATGATGATAGCCATAACGACTCTTCTGCCCCTAAATAAATGAGGCTGCTCAATCAGCTAAGCTCTTTTTGTACTAAAATCAATCCTGCTGCAGTCACTGGCACACTCAACTTCCAGCTTCGTAGTATTCGCAGCTCTATTCGCAAAACAAACTGCTGTTAAAGCGCGACGTTATTTGTAGATCGGTCTCTCAATTTTGCTTCAGACGTCGACGCACCTCTGCGTTCAGGTTGTCCATATCATATCGTAAAGACTATGACGTCCAAACGCTGGTCTTAAGAATAAGGAGTGGATGGAATAACATATGGATGGAAAATATAAATGGAAACATCATGGATTGCATTACATGTTGCTCGACCGCCACTCGATCTGTCTTGCCAGTATCCATGGCAAGTGCGTTCGTTCATAATACGCTCAAGGTTCGAACATAGCTTCTGGTCAGCTTGCTAGATTTTAGTTATGCTCGACTTCATAGTTCACAAGAGCATAGCGGTGAATGAAGCTAGAAGTTCAGTGCTTAAATTAAAAGTTAAAAGCGATGAACTCGCTACTCTGATGTCAGTGCTGTCCTTGGATTTGTAAAGATGAGCGTCAAGTATGTGGAGGTGGAGGAGCACTCTGCAGCCGAGCACTTTGGCCGTGTTCTGTAAGCGAGCTTGAACTACCAGCTCACAGTTTTCAGCTTTGTGATGGCCCAGAAAGTCGTGAACCACTACTGCTGCAACTGCTTCGAGCCACTTTCTCCGTTCTTTGTAATTTCTTGGCAAATTCGTCACTATCTACGATTTTCCGCATCTGTGGTCCCACGAAGTTTCCCTTCCATCAAACGAGTTTCATTTCTTGAGCGCAGCAGATGTCAGCAGTGGAGCACTGAAATTGGAAAGGTCAAGGTCACTTACAAGATCGCTGAGGCGTTCCTGGTTGGAAAGTGCGGCTTTATCTCCTCAGCGCCATCTTGCAAAATTGCAGAGTGAATCTGCAATATCTTCTTCACTGTCCGTCTCGTCGCTCCCTCCCGAAGATAACGGACAGGTCTACGGATGGCGTGGGGATGCGAAGCACACGGCCGTCTAGTACCCAGGCGATGGATGGAGGAATCTCTGCACACAAGGCTCGAGGCTCGGCGCTTGATCGGCCATATCTATGCAGAGATAGGTAGAGTGTCTCTGCTTGTTTTGCTCGATCTTTCGGCAGCTTTTGATACTATCGATCACCAAGTTCTTCTGGAGCGCCCCTCTTCTCGCCTGGACATCACTGGCACTGCTCTGCAATGGTTCAGGTCCTATCTCAGTGGGAGACTCCAGAGTATTGACACGAATGGGTGAAGATCATCCGAGGTACCTCTGAAATATAGGGTATCTCAGGGCTCCGTGCTAGGTCCGGTTATTTTCACGGTTTATACCCTCCTTATTGCTGATGTGATTGCCAAGCACAATCTAGGCTTTCACTTCCATGCGGAAGACACTCAGTTGTACCTTTGCTTTGATCCCTCCCAGCTATCGAGCACCTCGAGTTCTCTCAACTTACTTGCTGCATTTATTCATGACATCCGCACATGGATGGCAGCAAATTTTATAAAGCTAAACGATTATAAAACTACCTTATTAGTTATGGGCAAATCACGTGTGATTCAGGAATTGGAAAGGCTGACACTCAAAATTGGCTCTGCCACCATATCTCCAGTTGAATCAGCTCGAAATCTAGGTGTCATGTTCCAAAGTGACCTCTCGTTAGACGACCACATCAGCTCCACAATCAAGTCTGCCTACTTTCAGCTACATAACATTGCTAAAATTCGGGTTTTCTTGGATAGCGATACCACGTTTAAGGTGGTCCGTGCATTTGTGACATCCCGTCTTGACTTCTGTAACTCACTGCTTACTGGCCTACCGGCATGTGCAATCAGGCGATTAAAGCCTGTGTAAAACTCTACAGCTAGGCTTGTCTGTCGTGAGCGTCGCAGTTGCCAGATCACACCCCTTCTCGCCGACCTGCACTGGCTACCAGTCAAACAACGGATTGACTTCAAAGTTTTTTCGCTCACTGTTAGGTCACTTCATTCTTTGGCTCTAGCCTATCTCTCAGAGATACTCCCCCACCAGGCCAGGCATCGTACCACCCGCTTTTCGGAATCCAACAGTCTACAAATACCTCGTACAAACCTCAAATCCTTTGGAGACCGTGCATTTAGTTCGTATGCTCCCAAAGCTTGGAACTCCCTCCCGACTTGCTTCACAACATCCCCTGACTTGACCACATCTAAAAGAAATTAAAAACACACCTATTTAGGACAGCATTTAGTGGGTCCCTGTGATTCTTCTTTCATGTGCTTATGCGTGCTGACACTGTGCATGCTGCCACCAACCACACTTGCATGCTGACCCTGTGCATGTCACCCCTAACCATGTTATTCATGTTGCTTATCAAGCATGATATTACTCACTATTCAATTGCGTTTCCCTTGGCAGCAACTGTAAAGCGCATAGAGAGAGAGAGAGAGAGAGAGAGAGAGAGAGAGAGAGAGAGATTGAGTTCTCAAAATTAATTATTTCTAAGGAAATTACTTCCCAATCTTCACGCTACGGGAATGTACTTCGCTATAAGTGACAGAGGGGTAGAAAGAGAGCGAGACAGAGAGAGACAGAAAGAGAGAGAGAGAGAGGGAGAGAGAGGAAGACAGACAGAGAGAGGGATGGGAGGGAGAGAAAGAGATGGGGAGGCAGGGGGAGAGAGAGAGAAAGAAAGAGGGAAGGGAGAGATGGGGATTGAGAGAGAGAGAGAGAGGGAGAGAGAGCGAGAGAGAGAGAGAGAGAGAGAGGGAGAGAGAGAGCGAGAGAGAGAGAGAGGGGGAAAGATTTTCATAATAAAGGAAAGAGAGAACAAGCGGCTGGAGCTGCTCAGTGCGTATAGATATATACGGATGATAACAATAATAACGCACTTGATAAAGCGCCCTCTGAGAACTCAATCTCTTTCTAGGCGCTTAACATTTGCTGCAAAGGGAAATGCAATTGAATGGTAAGTAAAATCATGCATGAAAAACAAACAAAATGAATAATATGGTTAGGGGTGACATGCACAGGGTCAGCATGCAAATGTCGTTAGTGGCAGCATGCACAGTGTCAGCACGCATAAGCACATCAAGGACGAATCACAGGGACCCACTAAATGCTGTCCTAAATAGGTGTGTTTTTAAGTTCCTTTTAAATTTGGTCAGATCAGGGGATGTTCTGACGCAGGTCGGGAGCGAGTTCCAGACTTTGGGAGCATACGAACTAAATGCACGGTCTACAAAGGATATAAGGTTTGTACGAGGTATTTGTAGACTGTTGGATTCCGAAAAGCGGGTGGTACGATGCTTGGCCTGATGGGGTAGTATATCTGAGAGATAGGCTAGAGCCAAAGAATGAAGGGACGTAAAAGTGAGCGACAAAACCTTGAAGTCAATCCGTTGTTTGACTGGTAGCCAGTGCAGGTCGGCGAGAAGTGGAGTAACGTGGCAACTGCGACGCTCACGACAGACAAGCCTAGCTGCAGAGTTTTGCACCAGCTGCAATCGCCTGATCGCACATGCTGGTAGGCCAGTAAGCAGTGAGTTTCAGAAGTCGAGACGGGATGTCACGAATGCATGGACCAACTTGGACGTGGTATCCTTATCTAAACAAGCCCGAATTTTAGCAATGTTATGAAGCTGAAAATAGGCGGATTTGACTGTGGAGCTGATATGGTCGTCTAACGAGAGGTCGCTTTGGAATATGACACCTAGATTTCGAGTTGATTCAACAGGAGATATGCTGGCAGAGCCAATTTTGAGCGTCAGCCTTTCCAATCTCTGGATCACACTGGATTTGCCCATAACTAGTAAGTTAGTTTTATCATCGTTAAGTTTTATAAAATTTGCTGCCATCAATACAGTGTCAGCACGCACAAGCACATGAAGGACGAATCACAGGGACCCACTAAATGCTGTCCTAAATAGGTGTGTTTTAAGTTCCTTTTAAAGGTGGTCAGATCAGGGGATGTTCTGACGCAGGTCGGGAGCGAGTTCCAGGCTTTGGGTGCATACGAACTAAATGCACGGCCTCCAAAGGATTTGAGGTTTGTACGAGGTATAGGTAAACACTTAGATTCCGACAAGCGGTCGGTACTATGCTTAGCTTGGTGGGGGAGTAGATCTTATAGTTAGGCTGGAGTCAAAGAATGAAGGAACCTGAAAGTGATACGAGAGCAGAGAACCGTCTCGCTGCTGGTTGCCGACGGGGAAAAAAGCGAGACGGCGCCGACGTCGGTATTCGACCGACCTCGCTCCACGCCCGCAGTAAGTGCACCATATTCTCGGCGTACCAAACTTTTGTGGTTGAGAGCTGTCGTAAAAAAAAACGCTTACGCTTTAGCTAACTCCCAGCCTGCTCCTGTTGGCTCGCACTATTTGCTTGCGGGCAGAGACGGAAGATCCTTTCACGACTTTGTCGTCGCACAATGCGCGCGTCTCTTCGCATTTCGCCTTCTCTTTTCCTGCATCGAGCAGCCAGCCACGCCCGCACCAGCCGCCCGCCTTCTTCCGATCGAAAAGTACCCAGCTTGAAGCCGCCGGTGATGCTAGCGAATGAATTAACATAATTCATTTCATTTATATAGCGCCCCAAGAGAACTTAATCTCTATTCGGGCGCTTCACATACGCCTCGGGGCTCGAGCCCACGACCTCAGTCAGACCTCGGTCGGGGCGAGCACCTTAACCGCTAAACCAAAACAGAATGGCTTCGGCTGCTCACGCTCACGCGATGCCGCGCGGCGCCGTTCGGCCTCCTCGTTTACGTCGCTTTCGATAGCGTTCGTACACGACGATGCAAAGCTGGGCAGCTAAGCACGTCCGCCGCGACCATGGCAGCTGACGCGCACACTACTTATTCACGCAGACCTTGGCTTGTTTCACGACAGAAACACAGAGAGAGACAGAAAGACAGAGCGAGAGACAGAGAGACAGAGACGGAGAGGCAGAGAGAGAGACAGAGAGACACAGAGGGGGAGAGAGAGGAAGAGAGAGAGAGACAGAGAGACAGAGAGACAGAGAGACAGAGAGACAGAGAGAAGGAGAGAAAGAGACAGAGAGAACGGGAGAAGGAGAGAGAGAGAGAGGGAGAGAGGGAGAGAGGTGGAGAGAGAGAGATAGAGAGAGAGATATATATATATATATATATATATATATATATATAGAGAGAGAGAGAGAGAGAGAGAGAGAGAGAGAGAGAGGGAGAGACAGAGGGAGAGAGGGAGAGACAGAGGGAGAGAGAGAATCGTGAAGTTGATTTCATGCTGGACAGGTAGAGAGCCAGAGAAGCTCTGGTGGAAATGACGTGATGTGAATGATATGGCGGTCTTTTTTACGGGACGATATCGCAAGGCTAGTTTAAAAAGTCCAGAGGTTTGACCATGTGTCTCTTTTGCTGAAAGAGCTTGGCTGACTGCCGTTTGATCAACGGATACAGAGCCGAGTTCTTACACAGACCTACAAGGCCCGCCAAGGCTTAGCTCCTTCCTAATAATAATAATAATAATGCATTTATACAGCGCCCTCAGAGAACTGAAATTATCTCTAGGTACTTTACAGAGGCTGCATATAAAGCATTACCAAATGTTTGGTGGTAATGTACGCAGGCAGCAGGCATAGTGTAAGCATGTACACGCGCACGATGGACGAATCACAAAGACCCACCATACCTAGATGAACTACTGCACCAGTTTCAGCCTCCTTGTGCCCTCAGGTCATCTACGGAAAATAAATTAGCCTCTCCACTCCTCCTCTTACTGACCATTGGGAAATGAAGCTGTTGCTCTACAAGTCCGAGTATTAGTGTGGAGCTCACTACCACAATTCTTGGGAAACGACGTCTACTCGCCTACTGCTGACTGTAACTCATCTTTCCATCCTCATCCTCAACTGCTACTTCCATGCTATTCACTGCTAATGCCTCAACTGCTCTGCTGGTTCAGCTATGCTTCTCACTTCCTCTTTGTGGGGGGGGGAGATGAAGTCTTTTGGCTAACGAATGCGTTCCAACGCCACTTAGGCTTTGAGTGCACTGTACAAAACTTTCCTGAGTAACACCCTCATAGTCTGTATTGCTTTTTGGAATCACAGACGGAGATTCATTATATTACATTATATGTGGCAGCCACGCTGCTGAAGACAGATCAAATGAACCGCTGCGTTTTGCACCGGTTGCTGACGTTCAGGAAGAAAGCCTGCGGCCTCGAATGAATCGAATGGCAGGAAGTTACGTGCATTTTAACAGTGCGCGAACTCGTTTGGGCTTGGTTGCACTCTTGTCTAAGCAAGCCCTAACTCAGGCAAAGTTTGGTGAGCCACGATGGCTCACTAGCTAAGGTGGTTGCTTTTCACGACCTCTATCCCGAGGTTGAGCCACGACCTCGTTCGTCTCGGGGTCGTGGGTTTGAATACTACGGTGGGCGATCATTTATTACCACTGCAAGCGGTGGTGATAGCCTTTAAGACTCTTCTGTTGCTAAACAAAAAGAGGCTGTTAGATCAGCTTGTATTTAATGCTTAGCTGCTGGAAGTAGGCAGGCTTAATAGCGGAAGCAAGGTGCTCATCAACCGAACACTCCTCCGGAACAGCGCACAGAGATTACGACGAGACATCATATGACATTTTACCGTTAAAATTTATTTAAAAAAATATTAAGTAGACAAAATAAATAAATATTGAATATATGTTACATATTGTAAATTTTACTTGGCGACTACTTGGAACAGTTTTTTGTATAAAATAGAAGCGAGACTAGGGAAAACTTAGGTAGTAGCTACTCATTATCTGGGGCCGTCTTTTCAAAGAGTGCCCCGACTGAAGTCGTTTTTTTTCAGAGGGCAAAGGACTTCGCCGGTAACCAAGAACGTAGTTAAAATATCGCGCGTTTTGGTGGACAGCAGCAGGTCGATGCACCTGTTAAGGAAAACTGTTTGAACAGGGTCAACAGGAAGAGTGCAGCTCTTAGTCTGGGCAGCCAAATTTGTTGGCGAGTTCAATAGAAAGAGAAGAGAGCCGGAGAGAGGCAGGCAGGGCAATTCGCGGACTGGAAGTCCGACGTGGAGGACAGCGGGAGAGCGGAGTTATACTCCATTCTCGTTTTCTGTCAGAACCTACGATAAAATCGCGGAGATACTCTACGCCGAGCTGCTGTTAGGATCACTGGGCAGTGTGCTTGCTTTTGAGCGGTCAAGGAGATGGCCAGTAGTGAACATTGACGCTTTTGGCCATCAGCTGACGCGTGCTGATCCGACTATTTCCCTTGTGAACTCTATATTAGCTCTTTCGTTATTCATATTTTATATTATATCGCTATTTATATCGTTATACTCGTTAGCTCTATTGGATTAATACGACTTACAATAATCCTCGAACGGGACGGACAATCAGCCCATACTTTTCTGGCAGCCCTTTCAGTCCTACTTTCTTTAGGCCGATGAGCATAGTCAAAATCGGGGCTTCAAAGTCAGAAAAAGGTCAGGGCCTCACTAGCCCACGAATCTGCGACGTCATTTCTACATAACAGCAATGCAATTTGTTCAGAATTCCTGGCCAGTGATAGTCTCCAAATCGAAGGTCTAGTTGCCGAACCGTCTCACTGCCATCCGATATTAACTGGCTCTCCTTAAAGCATTGAATAGACTTATAGATCTTCTCTTTGTCTTACGGTTAGTTTTACTCGCTTGCACCATCCTGACCATCCGACGGTGCCTTCATCCTCTTGTATGCTGCAGCCGCTCGCAGGATTCCTATTGTCTCGCAGTTTCTCGCACGAAACGAGAATATTTTTTGGTGACCGTATCTTCAGTTCGTATGTCCGAAAATCGCTCTTGTTTTCACTCACAATCTGCAATGGCTGTGCACTATTTAAGGAGTAGCTAATTATGCCAGTCAGTAGTTTTGCTTAGCTTTTCCTGCGACCCAACGAACGTGTCGCCGTTTTTATATTCCTGTTTGCTTTTTCATTATGATCTGTGCATGACTCAACGCACGATACCAAGCAGGGGTCCCACTAAGCAGCGGTCCCCTTATGTATACGGTGCTCGCACATTTGTGCAGGCTTTTTTAAGCGTAATATTGCAAATGTCCGTAGCCCTTGGTAAGTGACTCTCTTTCAGAGTTGCAAAGTGACTGGATCTATTTCTTCCTGTTAGGGCATCAGACAAACACCAATATGCTCATCGCTCAACGCTCTCTTCTCTGTCACCCGTAACCCCAGGGCATCATCACTGAGACTAGCCCGTCGTTAAGTCGTAGGTAATAGGGTCATCTAGGACGTTGGCTAGCGTCATTAAAAAAGCAATGCGTGAAAGAGTGATTGCTATTAGGTTCGAGCAGAAGGAAAGTAGACTCGATTTGGCTGCGGACGGCACCGATGTCAAGTGCGAGCTGGTTTGGTCCTGTGGTTTAGGCGCTCGTCCCGACCAAGGTCTGGCTGAGGTGGTGGGTTCAAGCCCCGGGGCATATCTGAAGTGTCTAAATAGAGATTAAGTTCTCTTAGGGCGCTACAAAAATGAATTATATATATATATTGTAATAATAATGATAATAATAATAATAATTCACTTGATAAAGCGCCCTCAGAGAACTTAATCTCTCTCTAGGCGCTTTACACTTGCTGCAAAGTGAAATGCCATTGAATGGTAAGTAAAATCATGCTTGAAAAAACAAACGAAATGAATAATATGGTTAGGGGTGACATGCACAGGGTCAGCATGCAAATGTGGTTAGTGGCAGCATGCACAGTGTCAGCACGCATAAGCACATCAAGGACGAATCACAGGGACCCACTAAATGCTGTCCTAAATAGGTGTGTAAATTCTTTTTAAATGTGTTCAGGTCAGGGGATGTTCTGACGCAGGCCGGGAGCGAGTTCCAGGCTTTGGGAGCATGCGAACTGAATGCACGGCCTCCAAGGGATTTAAGGTTTGTATGAGGTATTTCTAGACTGTTGGATTCCGAAAAGCGGGTTGTACGATGCTTGGCCTGATGGGGTAGTATATCTGACAGAGAGGCTGGAGCCATAGAATGAAGGGACCTGAAAGTGAGGGACAAAACCTTGAAGTCAATTCGTTGCTTGACTGGTAACCAGTGCAGGTCGGCGAGAAGTGGAGTAAAGTGGCAACTGCGACGCTCACGACAGACAAGCCTAGCTGCAGAGTTTTGCACCAGCTGCAATCGCCTGATCGCACATGCTGGTAGGCCAGTAAGCAGTGAGCTGCAGAAGTCGAGACGAGATGTCACGAATGCATGGACCAACTTGGACGTGGTATCCTTATCTAAACAAGCCCGAATTTTAGCAATGTTATGAAGCTGAAAATAGGCGGATTTGACTGTGGAGCTGATATGGTCGTCTAACGAGAGGTCGCTTTGGAATATGACACCTAGATTTCGAGCTGATTCAACTGGAGATATGCTGGCAGAGCCAATTTTGAGAGTCAGCCTTTCCAATCTCTGGATCACACTGGGTTTGCCCATAACTAGTAAGTTAGTTTTATCATCGTTTAGTTTTAGAAAATTTGCTGCCATCCATGTGCGGATGTCATCAATGCATGCAGCTAGCGAGTTTAGAGAATTTGAGGTGCTCGAAGGCTGGGAGGGATCAAAGCAAAGGTACAACTGAGTCTCATCTGCATAGAAGTGAAAGCCTAGATTGTGCTTGGCAATCACATCAGCAAGAGGCAGAGTATAAACCGTGAAAAGAACCGGACCTAGCACTGAGCCCTGAGGTACTCCATATTTCAGAGGTACTTCACATGATCTTTGTCCATTCACGTCAATACTCTGGAGTCTCCCACTGAGGTAGGACCTGAACCACTGCAGAGCAGTGCCAGTGATGCCCACGCGAGATGAGAGGCGCTCTAGAAGAACTTTGTGATCGATGGTATCAAAAGCTGCCGAAAGGTCAAGCAAAACAAGCAGAGACACTCTACCCATGTCTGCATTCCTAAGTAGGTCGCTGTATACCCGAAGCAATGCTGACTCTATAGAGTGATTAGCTCTGAAGCCAGACTGGAACTTACTAGCAAGGTGTGAGGTTTCGATATACGAGTTCAGCTGGTCCGCCACGATCCGTTCGAGTGTCTTTGATAGGAATGGTAGAAGGGAAACGGCGGTAGTTGCTCAAGTTCTCTTGGTCAAGTGGTAAATATGTTGTATATATATATATATATATATATATATATATATATATATATATATATATATATATATATATATATATATATATATATATATATATATATATATATATATATATATATATATATATATATATATATATATATATATATATATATATATATATATTGCTGCCGTGTTGTGCTACTAATCGGCATGCCTGCAATATCTCGCCCCTGCTCCCAGGGCGCGCGAGTAGAGGGCATGGAGACAGACGCACTCTGCTCGCTGAGCGTAAGGAAGTCGGAGCCATCTTGATGTCGTCCGAGCACTCTAATTGGCGAACACCGTCAGCTCGCTTGTCCGACGGCTTAGCAAGTAACGCAGCGCAGTGCAGCAAAATGAAGCCCTCCGGACTGACCTTCTGCACAGTTTCACTTTGAACTGGCCACTGGCCCGAACTGCTGTCTTCTGGTCTTGCTGCGTGCACAACGCTCGAGAAAGATCGGAAGCTGCTCCGGCGTGCAGGCGACCGCCTTTTCGTGACACGGGACCGCAGCAGCGAAATTTGACTGGCTGAATCGTTGCAGTTTGACCGCACGTCGCTTGTCGATGAAGATCCGACCACTTCAACTCAATTTTGGCTGGCAAAAGCCGAAAGAAGCCACCGACCCTTAGCAGATGGCGATGAGTACGGCTACAAGGGCAAGGTCAGCAATGCCACAGGCTCGTCCTTGTGCCGTCTTCCCTGAAAGAGCTTCGACGGTCGATGGATGGATGTGGAGCAAAATTCTTGGACAAACCAACGTGGCCGACGTAGTTTGATTCCTTCATCCCTAGCTGAATATCTGTAACATTTGCAGCCTCCGCGTACCCTTTGGTCTTTATGAACAACAATAGACCATAGACTGTTGAACTCACTTTCACAATTTTTACACAACTACATCTATCGTCCTCTAACCGACTTGGACATTTGCCTTCCCAGTCGTTCTGAGCTGCTACATCCTTGCTACTCGCTTCCATTACAGGCCTCCTGTGACTCAGCTATGCTTCTCAGTTTCTCTTCGTCTCGCGAGATGAAATCTGTTGTTTACCGCATGCGTACCGACCGCCGCTTAGGCTGCGAGTTCGGTATGCAAAGCACTCCTGTGTATCATCCAAGTAGTTTTTGTGGCTTTGTGGAGTCCCAGACGGCGGCGAGAATTCACATTCGGCCGAGAAATAATTCGAGGTTTCGCAGTCGGAGTTTCGATGTCTGTTGGAGAGCTCCTCGCCGAAGCGAGCCCTGAACGAGCCACAGTCCGTCGATCCGCGACGGACGAATTGTGCACGCTCTCCATCGTCATCAGTAGAGGTGCGGTCGTTGCTAGGTGCGGTCGTTGCTAGGTGATCATCGATGGCCTTGGCTCTCTTGATCAGATTAGAATAGCTTTGCCGATCCAGCGGCTTCCGCCTGCACCTAGCTCACACAGCGTGCGCGCACGAGGAAGTTGAGCTCGCTGCTCGCTGCCGGGAGCCGTCGGGTGCTGCGCTGCAATTCGTATTTGCAGCGGCCGTTTTCAGTCCGCGAAAGCGTCAGCCACGATTCGGCTGCTCACGCCCGCAGCCGGTACGCTCTTGGAGGTCATCCTGGCAAAAAACCTCGCGAGCGATACCCGGCATTGGCGAGCCGAAGACGCTCCAGGCTTTGTGTGGAGATCGATCGTCACGCGACGCCGAACGACATTAGGCGACGACTACGACGCTGGGTCATTCCGAAGTCCAGCTGCGAGCGCGTTGGGCATTGCTCATCGTCATGCCATCATCGTCATGCCATCATCGTCATGCCTCCTCGGTCTTGGGCGCAGCCCAAGAGCCTAGATTCACGACAGGAAACTTCGCCTGCTTCGGAGCACGCGAAGTAGCTATCGCGTGCCTCTGAAGGAATCAAATCCTGATGAGCTCGCTATTAAGGCGAATACGGTGGTCAGCTGCTGCGATCTCTCAGCTCGGTCTACTGTCTTCGCTGGCTCGTTGAGAATTCAATGCTGCAGACGATCTTTTATTGTACAAGAACTGTGTACGCTGCAGCTCTCGAGCCACAGATCCGTTTTATTTAAAAGGCCCATTCCGTGGATGATTGGATCGTTTTAAAGCGTCTTATGTGCCCCGCCCCCCTCAAGCATTGCTAAAGTATCTCACATGCCGCACATTTCTCTCTGTCCCGATGCTTGCGGCGCGCCCTGACGTAATGCAACGGGGCCAGAGTTCAGATGTCGAACATGCGCGTCGTAGATACTATATACACCCAAATCTCTCAAGTACGTCCCAATACCAGTAGGTCATCGGAAAAACCAGACAGGTTAATCAGTCTTGGCATAGACATCATCGCGGTGGTAGCAATCACCTCGAGGTGCACGCTCGGAGTGGAAGACTTTTTTTCGAGCAAACGGCATCGTTCCACTAATCGCTACTAATTCTCGAGACTGTCACGTCACAAGAACACCAAAGCGTTCAGTGCGTTACCCCATATCAGAAATAGGCTATTCGGCATTATCCGAAAGCGTTCGTACACCTGATTGAGCATATAAAGTGAACTTGATCAAGTTATTTAAAGTAGTCTCAAAAAAATTACTGCCACGAATGAAATTAAGTTAGTAAGAATCTGTTGCTTTCATTGCAGGAATAACGAACTGCAGCTTGTTATATCGGAATTACGGCTTCAATTGCACCCGCCGCTTAAGGCCACGCACTCATTCAGCCATTCACTGCTGCATCCATCAATGCAGCAGCGGACTATAAGGGTATATATTCATAAATCAAATAATTCATAAATCATTCATAAATTTGGCCTTACTAAAGGCGCGTGAGCCGATGCAGTCTACAGACGCCACTGACAACAATGCACCTCACGGTTGCACTTCGGCACCCGATTTTAAAGAAAGAAATGCACACATCTGAAGGAAGTGCCTGGAGATTCGACTCAATCAGGTAAGTGGACAGTTAATGCCGGTTCTCTAAGCAATTTTGTGAGCGTACGAGAGAAAAATTTTGAGAGATGAAGTGGTAGAACACTAACTTACTCGACCTCCTATCAACTGCTCTCCTTCTAATATGCATTACGAAAGCAATACTAGACCAAGGAACTTGAGCAACTTCCGCCCAGTCTCCCTACTGCAGTTCCTATTGAAGACACTGGAATACATTGTAGCAGACTAACTCAACTCTTGCATTGAAACTTCAAACCTAAACAGTAGGTTCCAGTCCGGTTTTAGAGCTAATCAATATACAGAGTCAGAATTGCTTCGGGGTGTATGCAGACTATATCAGGAACGCAGACTTAGGTAAAGTCTCTCTGGTTGCAATCCCTGATAATTCTCCGACCTGCACTGGCCGATCTGCACTCGCCGATCTGCACTGGCTCCTAATCAAGCAGTGTATATACTTCAAGGTTCTGTCACGTTATCTTAGGTCTCCTAATTTTCTTGCCCCAGCCTACCAATCAGAACTACTCCCAAACCAGTCTTTCGGAGAGCGTGCCTTTACCTTATATGTATGTTCAAGAAGCCTGGAACTCGTTGCCGACTGACGTCACGACATCCGCTGACTTAACAACATTTACCGTAAAAAGAAGCTCAAACGCACCAATTTCTTACAGCATTAGTTGGATCCTTGTGACACGTACTTAGTGTGCTTACAGTGTGAGCGCCGACACTGTGCATGTTACCTACCACTAACCATATGCTCGGTGACACTGTGTATATTACCAATAACCCTTCAATCATGCTTTTGTTACGCCATATGCAAAGTGTTTAGAAAGAGATTAGGTTATATGAGGGCGCTATAAAAATGAATTATTATTGTTATTAATACTATGCATTATATTTGCTACTTCCGTAGCTACCAAAATAAATACGTAATTGGCCACAGGTATTGTCACTGCAACCTTCAAACTTGTTATGGTTAGGCAACTAACGAAGAAGTTAGCACTAGACCTGGAAGATCTGAACAAGTTACTTCTTGTTTCCATACTACCGCTCCTGCAAAGGATACTTGAAAATGTTTATTATTATAGTGGCAGATCTTTTACAGTCTTATACCAAAACTTCAAACCTATCGAGTAAGATTCAGTCAGACTTCAGCCCGTACAACTTTAAGGAGCTAGAATTTTTACAAGAATACAATGACCTTCCAGGAACGCTACCTCAGGTAGTTAGTTTCTCTGCTAGTTCTGGACTCTAGTGTGTTGATATATTACATACTATATATTATATTAAATATTATATATTTTAATCTGGATTATTGATATTTGCTTGTTCTGATCAAGTTCTTCTTGGGCACCTAACGTTTTTCCTGGGCATCACTAGCACTGAAATGCAATGGTTGAGGACCGATGTTTGATGCGGAAGATTTCAGAGCATCAGGTATAAACGGAAACCAGCCATCATCCGGGGAGCCTTGACTCTATCGCTTAACCCAGGCGTCCATGCTTGATCCACTACTTTTCCGAATCTATACACTCACTCGTCCATGTAATCGCAAAGCACGATCTAGGTTTTATTTCTATGCAGACGGCACACAGGTGCACCTGTACTCGGATCCCTCTATGCCTTCCAGCACATCGAACTCTATTCAGTCACTTACAGAACCTTTTTCGGACATTCGCACTTGGGTGACGGTGAAATTACTCAAATTAAACGGCGATAAAACCCACTTGCTAGTTACGGGTAATACTTCTTCTATCCAGAAATTGGAAATCTATAACTTAAAAATGAGCTCGACCAGCATATCACTCGAGCTGATTTGGCCCAGTGGTCAAAGTGCTAGCCCCGACCAAGGTCTGGCCGATGTAGTGGGTTCAAACCCCGTGGCATATGTGACGCGCGCGCCTAAATAAAGATTAAGTTCTCTTAGAGCGCTATACAAATGAATTATATAGCTATTATTATAGAGTCTGCACGCAGTCTAAGCGTCCGGTTCCAAAGTGCCCTCTCGCTAGGCGACTACATCAGCTCAAGTCATCACGGTCAAGTCCCTTTGCAGCAAATGTAAAGCGCCTAGACAGAAATTGAGTTCTCTGAGGGCGCTTTATCAAGTGCATTTTTATTATTATCATTAAGTCTGCCACATGTTAAGCTATTTATCATTGCAAAAACTTCGGGTCTCATTAGATGAGGATGATGATAATAAAACAATAATGAGGTAAGAATACTACTGGCAAGCTGATCCGTGTTTAAAACTCTGTCAGGACTTCTTTGACTCACTATTTGCCTCACTCTTCACGCCTGCACAATGCGACGCTTACAAAAGGTTCAAATTTTTGCAGCCGGACTTGTCTGTTGTGAACTCCGATAACTATTTGCAGCATTACGAACTTCTCACCAACCTGTACTGCCTCCCTATGAAGCAGGTCATTGACTGTATTATTCGGTTGATCAATTTTAGATCCCTTCATTTTTACTTACTCCAACCAACAGAAATTCAAAATTCTTCCAAATCAGGCTTAGCATAGCAATTAAAAGATACTTGTATAGCTCGCTAAGACAACTTAATTTTGTCTTAGCACTTAGAACTAGATGGAAAGAAAGTATATCAGTCATTTATTGATGGCCCTTCAGAATTTTACATTCGTAAGTGAAAAAAGGGCAATTCGCAAAGAGATAATGGAGCGAACGCTAAGAAGAACAACTGATATTTTTTGCCTTCTATTTAATTCTCGTCGAGTCCGGGAATTTTGTGACGTCTGTCGATAGCGAATCGTTTGCTTTGAGAGCATGTGAACTCAAGGCATTCCTCCCCGCGCTAAAGAGCGGCCTCGGGCGACTCCTAGCGTGGTGTGGACCTTTACTTGATTTCTCCGTAATACCTTCGGGTATCCCGCTGCTATCTTCGCTGTGACTATTTATGAGCTGTCCTTGGATATGCTACACAAAACAGGACCTGCTTAGCATAAGACGCGATGTCGCCATTAGTCGATACCTACCGGCGGGCCTTCTCCGGAGGGTCAGTGAGAACCTACCTGCATCCTGCGTTCGCCCCATCAACAGCTCGGCTATCAAACCTACGACTCATAAGTTTAAAGCGCTAAATAGTACTTGTTGCGGTAGTAGCCCACCCGCTGTAGCCCAGCACGTTGTGAAACGTCGTCCCACGGCCGTTACCAAGGTCCAATTCAAATTCGAAGAGCCAGCGTCCGCCAGGGCGGACGCAAACGGTAGAGAATACGAGCCACTTCATCGCCGTCGCCCAGTTGTTGGACAGCCTCTTACATTCCGCCTACTAAATGTCCGCTCGCTAAAAACCAAGGGGTTACTTATTCGCGATCAGGTGGTCCAGGAGAAGCTAGATGCATTTCTGCTTACCGAAACCTGGATGACGCCTTGTTCCAGTAGCTGTATTTCCGAGACCACCCCACCCGGGTTCTCATTCTATCAGTCCATGCGTTCTGACAAGGTTGGTGGTGGGGTTGCAATTGTTGTTCGCGAATCGTTTGGCTATAAAATGTGCAGTTTCTCGCTTGGGCCATCGTTTGAATCGGTTGCAATTAGGTCTTCATCAAAGACAATGCCTCTCACCGTTGTGATATACCGGCCTCCTTCTGGCTGTCTAAACTTGTTTATAGAGGAGTTTTCAGAGTTCCTCGCTAAAATATCTGTGTGTGACAGGCCGCTACTGATTGTAGGAGACTTCAATATTCACGTTGACAACCCTAGCAACAGCCAGGTCCGCTCATTTCATGACTGTCTGGAGAATTTCGGTTTGGCCCAACACGTTAATCATAGCACCCACGTCGGTGGCCACATTCTAGATCTCGTGATCACTAAGGATGTCCTCCCCACTGACTTTGTGGTGTGCCCACTGACCCTCTCAGATCATTTTTCGGTCTCGTTTACTGTTCCTGCTCCCTCGTACGTGCAGGGTAATGTCGAATTTGCCAAACGACGTAACTTACAAAGCATTGACATGGGCAAGTTTTTGAAATCTGTTTGTGATGCAGGCCTTCTTGATCTGCATTCAGACTCGACCGGCAGCCTCGATACCCTCACAGATGCGATGAACATGACACTCAGGAGTGCTCTTGACAAGCATGCTCCCGTTCGCTCTATCCGTGTTCAAAGTCGTCGAGATTCCTTTCAATTTACAAAAGAACTCCTTAAGATGTGCCGTGTTAAGCACAGGCTGGAACGTCGTTTCAAGAAATCGGTGTCTGAGGCAGACCTAGTCAATTTTAAAGACTTCCTTCGAGTTTACACCCGAAAGCTTAAAAAAGCCAGGGCTTCTTTTTTCATTAGAAAACTGAATTCCTGCCAGTCGGACACTAAACAGATTTATAAGACAGTAAACCATTTACTGGCCAATGCTGCCAGGTCTGACTCCCCAGATATTAAAGGCTCAGCAGAAAAGTTTTCAGCCTTCTTTACTGAAAAATTGTGCACATTCCTGCCTCCATAAAGCCCCATCCGACTAAAGAAATTGCTATATCACAACCTGTGACCTTCCTTAAAAGGTTCTCCGAGGTATCTGTATGCGATGTGGCTACCTTAATAAGGTCTAGCAAAAAGAGCTCGTCTCTTGAAGACCCTATACCCTCATCTCTGTGGTCTTTACTAGCAGACCAACTTGGCCCTTCCATAACCAAGTTTTTTAATGCTTCTTTAGGAAAAGGGGTCGTCCCCAAGTCCTTCAAATCGGCAATTGCTCGACCCATTCTTTAAAAGCCCGGGTTAGATACAGAAGTTCTTGCAAACTATCGCACAGTTTCCCTTCTTCCTTTCTTGTCAAAGATTCTTGAAAAATTATTGTTAAGCAGCTGGTTGAACATACTGAAAAGAATGGAATGTCAGAAACATTTCAATCAGGTTTCAAGAGGCAGCACTCTGCTGAAACTGCTCTCCTCCGTGTTAACAATGAAATTCTGCGTGGCAACGACGAAGGGAATGTCACTGCCTTGGCTCTGCTAGATCTGTCTGCTGCCTTCGACACCATTGATCACGAAGTTCTAGTTGAACGATTGAGAACAACGATCGGTCTGGCAGACGAAGCACTGGCGTGGTTTAAATCATACTTGTCTGATCGTGTTCAATCCGTGTCGTGTGGGGGTCAGGTCTCAGACATGAGAAGGGTCACCTGTGGAGTTCCTCAAGGAACTGTACTTGGTCCCTTGCTGTTCTCCATTTATACGCAACCTCTGGGAAAAGTGATTAAGGCCTATGGAATAGGATATCACTTCTATGCTGACGATACTCAGTTGTATTTGTCATTTAAACCGTCGGAATCTGCTGCAGCAACTGAGAAACTGAATGCTTGCCTTGCCGATATTCGATCCTGGATGTCGGAAAACTTCCTGAAATTAAATGACGATAAAACCGAACTGCTTCTCATAGGACACCCTAAGCGTGTGGCTGGATTAAAAGGCTTTGCTGTTCTAATAGGTGATGCTGTTGTGCGACCTTCACCACGTGCTCGTAATCTAGGTGTCGTGTTCGATAGCTGCCTCAATTTCAAAAGCTTCATTCAGAAGACTGCCTCGACAGCTAGCCATCACATCCTATCCCTATCCAAGATTAGAAGCTGTCTCCAACAGTGGCTTGTAAACAATTTAACTAGCTCTTTAGTTCTGTCTCGGCTTGATTATTGTAATTTCCTTTTGGCTGGGCTACCAAAGAAAGCTATCATGCCACTACAGCGGACTATGATTATGGCTGCAAGGCTGGTCTTCAAGTCCCAGCGGTTTGAGCACGTGTCTCCTTTGCTGAAAGAGCTAGAATGGTTGCCGGTTGAGCAAAGGATACAGAGCAAAGTTCTTACGCTGACCCACAAGGCCCGCCACGGCTTGGTTCCTTCATACCTAGCTGAACTGTTGCATCAGTTTCAGCCTGTTCGCACCCTCAGGTCCTGTGTGGACAATAAATTAGCTGTCTCATTCCTCTGCTTAAAGACAGTTGGCGACAGAAGCTTTAGCTCTGCAGGTCCTAGACTGTGGAACTCGCTTCCAGAATTCTTGCGCAACGACATCTACTCTCCAACTGCCGACTATGGCACATCTTTTTCAGCGGTCCTGAACTGCTACTTCTATGCTACTCACTACCTCAACTGCTCCCCTAACTCTGCTATGCTTCCCACTTTCTCTTTGTTGCGTGAGACGAAGTCTGTTGGGTACCGAATGCGTACCGAAAGCCGCTTAGGCTGTGAGTGGGCAATACAAAACTCTCCTGCGTAACACCCACATGGTCTTTATGACTTTGTGGAGTTACTGACGGAGATACATTACATTACATTACAAGGCACCGTCTCCAAAGGATTTGAAATATGTGCCCGGTTTGGAAATCGGCCATTTTGGAGGCAGAGCAGGGACAGGGCTCAGAGCATATCTGACCCATTCATCTGACACAATTCGTTTACCGTTGCCCCTAACTAATCGCAAATCCTTTAATGGCCGAACCTGTAGTTAATATGCTCGCAAAGATTTAAACTCACTTTTGACTGACGTCCCGACATCACCTAACTTGAAATTTTAAAAGGAAGTCGAAGCCCACGTATACCCCACAGCGTTTGCTCGCTCCGAGTTTCAATGCTGTCTGTTGTGTGCTTGGGCGTGCTGGTTTTGTGCCATTGTGTATCGCAAGAAAACTCGCTCGCTTCCTTTTTCCAGTTTTTCTGGGTACCTAGAAAGAGTTTTATTTTTCTTTGGGTGCTACACAATATTTTAGTTCTTTTACTATTGTTTTAAGTATAGGAATACCAGCTGGCTGGTAGTGTCATAGATGCTAGATGCCTCGGCTGCTGTGAGGAATAGCACTAGTTTATTCTGCTGAGTAGAATTTGCATTTAGAAGTAGAAATATGTTCTCCTATTTCTCTAATTACACAACTCTGACTTGTCTCGTTATCTGTCAGTCAGTTTTCCACACTTCGAAGGTGGCCATATTAATTAATGATGCGGAGGGTATTGTGCAACAAACATTGTGAATATAAAGAAAAGAAATTATGTAGTGATAGGGGGAGAGTGATTTCAAGACGGTGAACTACATGCGGCTTCCGGTTTAGCCCAGTGGCTAATGCGTTCCCTTTTATCGATCGAGGTCATGGGCAATGTATTGGATCACGGCGCTCCGGAGCTCGAGCCTCGTGGCTTATGTGAAGCGTCTGAGTAGAGATCAAGTTCTTTAAGGGCGCCATACAAATGAATTACATATATTCCAACAGCCCGTAAAACCCGCGGTTGCGCTGGCAGATTTCAAAGGACGTGAGGGGTAATGCAGCCTGGCCGGCGGCCGGTCGCGCGTCGGAGGTCCAGCTTGTTTTACTGCGAGGAAACGGTCGCTTTGTGCACGTGTCGCTGACAATTGACCCATGCTTGCCGATGAGCGTTCTTTGCAGCAAATGTAAAGCGCCTAGACAGAAATTGAGTTCTCTGAAGGTGCTTTATGAAGTGTGCTTTAATAATATTAATATTGCTATTATTATTATTATTATTATGAATCGCTCGCCATGGTAATTAGTAAATAGCAGTTCGCAGAGTAAGCAAAATACTCGCTGGTAGTTGTAGCTAATTTAAAAGTATTCGTCCTGTGCACGTCCAGCTTGTGTGTGATACTCGACTGTGTACGTGAACAGCCCACTGGCTTGCTGCCTTCGACGCGCAGCTCCATCTTGAAAGCTCAGCTCCATCTTGAAAGCTCAGCTCCATCTTGAAAGCTCAGCTCCATCTTGAAAGCTCAGCTCCATCTTGAAAGCTCAGCTCCATCTTGGAAGCGGCGTGCCCTCCGGGCGAAGAGGGCACGCCGGGAAGCGTGCATACCACGCATAGATAGTCAAGCTCCGACGCATGCACTGTCAACCGGGGCATCGGATTCGGTACGATAGCGGGCGTCCTGCAGTCGGCACCTAATTCGTGTACGTTTTAAATATAGTTTGTGAAATGAGATTAATTTCATCGGTAGACTCCGGCCGTCTAGGTCTAAAAGAGTTCGCGAGCGGCGGCCAGCAAAAACCGGAAGTGCCAGCATCTGCCGTCGAACTGACGTGCGTTAATGCCGGGAAGTTTGCATTCGCGCAAATATGACGCACACGATATGCAGATGTAACATAATCTACGCTGATGAAGGTATGGAACATGTGAGACGGTGAGAGAACAAAGCGAAAATACCTAGGTGATGTTAAAAGCACCGAGAAAAATTGTACCTGTCGCCAATGTAAATCAAAATATGCAGAAAGTCAATCAAGCTCGAGGTATATGGTACCGGGATGTATTCTAATATTAATATAAGTTTTTTCAGTTGGAATTGTATCCTTAACATACTGGCCTGCCGCAGCACGTTATAGGGTAATGACAGTGTTTGGGCAGTAACGTACAGAAATGGGCCGAAAATATTTCAGTGCCCGGACGCCTAGCAGAGCGCAATCTGCAAATCTTTCAAAGAGCGCTGACAGAAACGGATCTGAATGGATCAAATGGGGCGAGCCAGATTTAACTCGAGGCCTACACGAGTTCGTAAGTGCAGCAGCTCTTAATGCCGCCAATGTACGTCTGATCACATGAATGTCGCAAATAGTCTCAAGTGGTTCTTAGAAATGAAAGTATCGGCGATACGAAAAAGTACTAACGCTGGCATTAACGCTATGAATTAGTACTCTGCAAATGAATAAAAGTAAAATCAGCCGTCGCCAGCTGATACGCCGAGCAATATATCGAGCATGAGACGTGCATTTGCCGGGAGGGTTTTCTCCGACAGTGTTCTATGCGGGAAGAACAAAGCCTGCGCATGGGGAGAGAGAGAGAGAGAGAGAGAGAGAGAGAGAGAGAGAGAGAGAGAAAGAGCGAGAGAGAGAGAGGGAGGGAATAAGAGCGAGAGAGAAAGAGAGAGAGAATTGAGAAGCCTCCAGAAGCCCCGAGTAGGATTTAAGGTATGGAGTCAAAGCTTTGTGAATTAGAGCAGTTGCTCCTAAGACGAATATGTGGTCGTGGAGCGTCAGGTTTAAGTGAATAGGAAGCGGTGCAGCTGTTTGCCTGCGCCGAAAAAGCTCACGCACTTCTTTCGAGTTGGTCTCCAGCTCATTCAAGAGCGGAAGAGTAGGCGAAATACACGCCGCAGACTGCATGCAGCTGAGGGGAGGCAGACTTACGCATTTAAGGCTCTTCCGGTGCTGCTGCAAAGCGAGGGAATAATAATAATAATAATAATGCACTTGATAAACCACCCTCAGAGAACTCAATCTTTTTCTAGGCGCTTTACATTTGCTGAAAAGGGAAATGCAATTGAATGGTGAGCAATATCATGCTTAACGCTTAGAAAGCGCTCACGCCGCGGCGGCTCAATTATGGACGCTAACTTGAACAGTCATGCGCGAGGTAAGCTTGCTGTCGCTCCCCCTCCTCCATGTTTTTTTACTAGTCCTCCATCTTTTTCTACTCCTTCTCCATCTTCTTTTACCCTTGCTATATCTTCCTATCGTTTGTCTTATCTTCCTTCTCCTCTGGAGAGCCGTGATGGCACACTAGGTAAGGCAGTTGCTTTTCACGATCTCGATCCCGAAGTCGTGGCTTTGAATCCTGCAGTGGGTGATCCTTTGTTACTGCTGCAAGCGGTGGTCATAGCCGCAAAGGCTCTTCTGTCGCTATACTAAAGAGGCTGAAAAACTTAGTATTCTTTATTCCTAGTATTCTTTCTTATACTCCTCCGTCTTCTTCTTCTCCTCCATCTTCTTCCACTTCTCATCCATCTTCGTCTACTCCTCCTTCATCTTCTTCTACTCCTCCTCCATCTTCTTCCACTCATCCTCCATCTTTTTCTACTCCTCCATCTTCTTCTTCTACTCCTCCATCTTCTTCTACTCCTCCTCCATCTCCTACTCCTCCTCCTCCATCTTCCTCCACTCATCCTCCATCTTCTTCTACTCCTCCTCCATCTACTACTCCGTCATGTCCCAGCACCTTTCAAAAAAGCTGTAGTCAGGCCACTTCTCAAGGAATCGACACTAGACCAAGAGAACTTAAGCAACTACCGCCCAGTCTCCCTTCTACCATTCCTATCAAGACACTGGAACCGGTCGTGGCGGACCAGCTAAACTCATATATCGAAACCACACACCTTGCTAGTAAGTTCCAGTCTGGCTTCAGAGCTAATCACTCCACAGAGTCAGACAGCATTGCTTAGGGTATACAACGACTTACTTAGGAATGCAGACATGGGTAGAGTGTCTCTGCTTGTTTTGCTCGATCTTTCGGCAGCTTTTGATACCATCGATCACAAAGTTGTTCTAGAGCACCTCTCTTCTCGCCTGGGCATCACTGGCACTGCTCTGCAGTGGTTCAGGTCCTATCTCAGTGGGAGACTCCAAAGTATTGACATGAATGGACTAAGATCATCTGAGGTACATCTGAGATATGGGGTACCTCAGGGCTCCGTGCTAGGTCTGGTTTTATTTACGGTTTACACTCGGCCTCTTGCTGATGTGATTGCCAAGCACAATCTAGGCTTTCACTTCTATGCGGATGACACTCAGTTGTACCTTTGCTTTGATCCCTCCCAGCCTTCGAGCACCTCAAATTCTCTCAACTCACTTGCTGCATGTATTGATGACATCCACACATGGATGGCTGCAAATTTTCTACAACTAAACGACGATAAAACTAACTTAATAGTTATGGGTAAACCCAGTGTGATTCACAAATTAGAAAGGCTGACGCTCAAAATTGGCCCTGCCAGCATATCTCCAGTTGAATCAGCTCGAAATCTAGGTGTCATATTCCAAAGCGACCTCTCGTTAGACGACCATATCAGCTCCTCAGTCAAATCTGCCTATTTTCAGCTTCATAGCATCGCTAAAATTCAGGCTTGTTTAGATAAGGATACCACGTCCAAGTTGGTCCATGCATTCGTGACATCCCGTCTCGACTTCTGCAACTCACTGCTCGCTGGCCTACCAGCATGTGCGATCAGGCGATTGCAGCTGGTGCAAAACTCGGCAGCTAGGCTTGTCTGTCGTGAGCGTCGCAGTTGCCACGTTACTCCACTTCTCGCCGACCTGCACTGGCTACCAGTCAAGCAACGGATTGACTTCAAGGTTTTGTCGCTCACTTTTAGGTCTTTTCATTTTTTGGCTCCAGCATATCTCTCAGATCTACTTCCCGATCAGGCCAAGCATCGTACCACCCGCTTTTCGGAATCCAACAGTCTACAAATACTTTGTACAAACCTCAAATCCTTTGGAGACCGTGCATTTAGTTCGTTTGCTCCCAAAGCCTGGAACTCCCTCCCGACCTGCGTCCGAACATCTCCTGATCTGACCACATTCAAAAAAATTTAAAAACACCTATTCAGGACAGCATTTAGTGGGTCCCTGTGATTCGTCCTTGATGTGCTTGTGCGTGCTGACACTGTGCACGCTGCCACTAACCACATTTGCACGCTGACCCTGTGAGTGTCACCCCTATCCATGTTATTCATTTTGTTTGTTTATCAAGCATGATTTTACTCACCATTCAATTGCATTTCCATTTGAAGCAAATGTACAGCGTTTAGAGAGAGATTAAGTTCTCTGAGGGCGCTTTGTCAAGTGCATTATTATTATTACTCGTCCTCTATCTTCTTTTACTCCTCCTCCATCTTCTTCCACTCATCCTTTTACTCCTCCTCCTTTCCTTTTTCCTTCTTCCCTCTTCTCCTTATCTTATTCATTTGCGGTTGGCCAATGGTCGTCCCACTCTGGCTTTCTAGTGGAACAGCGAACTAAGGTTTCGCAACAACTACCGTATAGGAGATCGTGTCAATATGAGAGCTTCTTTGTAAGTAAGTTATCTCCACTAACCGGCAGAGATACTCGGCTGGCGTGAGAAGCGTGCCGATATTGCAGAGACTCTGAATCTCAGCGCGTTGAAGGGGGATAATAATAAATGTCGTTTCGGCAGATCTGCAGGAACAAAGCGTCGCAACAAATTGCTAGAATCTAAAAGCTGGCACCCCTAGGAAGTTGTCGTCAATAAGAAATGCCATCTCAAGAACTGCTGCAGACCTGTGACAGGCAGCATAAAACGTTGGTAGTGATCTTAAGATGCTGAATTGCAAGCAAAAATAGTAAATAGAGTACTTGAAATTATCATAATTTTAGCATTGGTTCGGATATCATCGTAGAGCGATAAATTACGAAAATGTTCGGCCGCTCTCGGAAAGCTTATGTTCGATCACCAGTGTTCATGTAGAGCAAAGATTTTCGTGAGTTCAACGCCCCCAAGCTGCTCCTCAGAGTAACGAACTCTATTTTTCTTGAAGAGGAGTAGAAGAAGATCGAGGAGTGGAAGTAGATAGAGGAGGAGTAGAAGAAAATGGAGGAGGAGTAGAAGAAAAATACTGTCTCCACTGCTTACGCCGTTATGCCTCGTAATGCAAGTTCACGCTGACAATCCTGCACATTCGCCCTGACACAGAGTACTGCTGAGGCTTATAGCCAAGTAACCCCGCTGGATCCCAAAAAAGGGAAAAATCGGCCTCGTGAGAAAAGGTCAAGGATGATTCAAGTCTCGTTCGTTTAGCAGCAGAAGAGCCTTCCTTAACGGCTATCGCCACCGCTTGAAATGAGCTATAAAGGGTCGCGCACAGCAGGACTCAAACCCGCGACAGGAGTCGTGAAGAGTTAGCACCTTAACCTTGGTCTAAGACCCAGTGGCACAATTCTTTAAAGCAAAAACGAAATCTTAGCTCACGAGGGCTCTACCCATACCAATAAAAAGTGCCTGCAAGAATTGCTGAGCTGCCACAGAAGGTGGCAAGCAATCAGGAAAGTGCGATATATATATATATATATATATGTGTATGTGTATGTGTATGTATATATATATATATATATATATATATATATATATATATATATATATATATATGTGTGTGTGTGTGTATGTATGTGTATGTGTATACATATATATATATATATATATATATATTTATATATATATGTATGTATATATATACAACCAACCGTTTGACACACTACCTTACAGCATTTTTAAAGTGTCTAGGGAGATTTAGCTCTGTGAAGACGCTATGCAAATGTTTCGTTATGTTATTATCCTTAGTAAACTACCAGCTCCGCAGCAAGCCGGCTCCTCCAACTTAGCATGCGTAACCTGTGCAGCTTTTACCAGAACTTTTCACTAGCTGTCACACTTTGAAAGAGTGACTACTGGGCCGCCATTTCTGAGCTGCCTAGCCGTATCAATGACTCTGGAATCTGATAAACCGTCTCAGTGGCCGCCTCTGCATTGCAAAGGCCGCTGTTAATCCCCCTGGGTTACAGCTTCCGCGCGAAACGCAACCAGCGTGCAGCCGCTGGTGCCGAAGCACTTTATTAAGGCCCTAGGTCATATACAGAAAGAGACTCTGTAGGTAAGATTTGAGCACTTCATCACACACATCACGGTAAGGAGTCCTCACCTGACATTAGGCGGCGCTCGCCTGCTAGTCTCAGCTTACCTGCTAGTCTCAGCTCACCGCGGGGTGAGCGGTCACGCAGACCCGCATTGTAATGCAACACTGAAATATCCCGCGATTTTTCACGGGCATAAGCTAGTACGGGATATATATTATTGACGTTCAGTGTAGATGCCTGTATACCTAAGTGCATGCATGCATTCGTGTGTGTTAACACCTATTTATTAACAAAAAGGCTTCTTATTTGCTTCGTCTCTCATCCGTTCGTAAAGCTTCGAAGAAGCAGTGTCGCAAAACCTATGCGTTTGCCAACACAATTAAAGAACTTCCGAGGTTTTTAAAACACCGGCGGCTACTGGCCACGGGATATGGGGGATGTGGGGGTGGGACGCAGAGCGGGACTGAAGTGGGTGCGTTGAGGTGGGTGCAAAGGGCGATCTCGCACTCTACCGCGAGAACAAGAGGCCGCGCTGACAAAACTTTTCTTTGCAGCAAATGTAAAGCACGTAGAAAGAGATTGAGTTCTCTGAGGGTACTTTATCAAGTGCATTATTATTATTATTAACTGTGCTAGACTTTTTATTTATTCTCTCAAATTAAATGCTTATACATTTATGCACGTCAACATATACATCCGCGCATTGATAACTTGGCACGCTTCTTCAGCTCGGTAAGTCAGCAGCGGCGGCAGCTTTCGCGCGTCAGCAAAGACCAGCACCATTACAAGCGCAGTGTGTGTGCGGCCTAATTATGTTGGTGTATAACCGGCTACACATATATGATATCTGATATATATATATATATATATATATATATATATATATATATATATATATATATACGAGGGCTGACTGCTTGTGGACTCGCTTCAAGAGTTACAGTACAGGTAGTCATAGTATGGTCACGGAAGACAAGACTGCGCCATCTTGCCGCTTGGCGGAAGGATGCCATCTTGCCGCGTGATGTAAAACGGATTTTCTCCCTTTAATTAGTAGATAGATATGTGCATATATATATATATATATATATATCACACTCCGTTGGAAAAACTCTCAGAATGGCCGCCGCTAAAAAGCGGTTAAAAAGAGGGTTCTTAATAATGCCAGGCATACACAAGTTATGTGAAGTATGGAAATATATTTATTAGCAACTTAAAAAACAAATACAGCTGGTCTGCATTCTCTCCATCTGTTCCTATCTCCCAGTCTCTCGCTCTCTCTCTCTCTCTCCCTCTTTCTGTTTCTCTAAAACTGTCTCTCTGTCTACCTCTCTCTTTCTTTCTCCGTCTGTGTGTCTGTCTGCCTCTCTCTTTCTTTGCCTGGCTCCCTCTCTCTCTCTCTCTCTCCTTCTCTCTCTCTCTCTCTCTCTCTTTCTGTCTCAGGTATTGACCTCCTGACCCCGTGGCCGCGCTGGCTTGTGTGAGCTTCTTCCGCGCATGCAGCAGCGAGTCCTCTGTCTGTCGCGCGACGCGGTCTGCCAGCGAGAGCATGTCGCAACCCCCTGCTCAGCAGGTCGCCGGTACTCGTTCGTTGTACCGCCAGAGGGCGCGCGTGGTCGTCGCGATTCTCCCAGCATCTCCCAAGACGTCTCGCTGCCATCGCCAGTCTCTGCTCCGGAGATCAAGCGAGCCGCCCTCTGCGAGCTCTGGCGCAAACTCGCCAGGAACTGAGAAGCTCGGCGGCGGCGGCGCCTGACCTGCTCGGTCCGCCGCCACCGCCGCTGCGACATCGATTTCTCACCGCGTGCGCGCGGCTCGCCCCAGGAAAGCATTACCTGGAGACTTGGACAAATACGGAGCTCTGAGAGCAATTGGAGTGGGCGCAAATAATGGTCGGGCAAATACGCTCTCCCGCGGCAGCCGCCTCTCACAATGAGCGCACACATTTCCTCGCTCTCCGCGCGCGGGTGACAAAGAAAGACTCCGAGGCGCCCTTTAGCCGCGGGCGGTCGCGCCGCCGCTGCCGCCGCCGCGAGCTGCGGTGGCGTGGCGGCGGCCTCAGAGCTCGGAGCGAGAGCATCGCCCAGCTGCGCCGGCGGCCGCCGCCGCCGCAGCGTGGACGCATCACAACGGCAGGCCGACTACGGCGCTCACCTGCGCCGCAGCGGCGGCGGCGACTGCGGCGGCGGCCGCTAACTAGGCAGTGCACACCGCCGGCTGCAGACAATGGGGGAGCGGTCGACTGCGTCCCGAGCGAGCGCACGTTGCTCCAGGCCGCAGACGCAACCTTACACTCTTCACAATGGTGCCGAGCGGCGGCTGCTATCTGATGAATGCGCGCAGGCTCGGCCCCGTCCGCTCCGTCGGAGCTCCGGCGCGCTCAAACTAGCCGCGGCCGCCGCAGCGCCGTACCGTCGCTGTAGCGCCGCGACGCTGCGGCCGCCTTCGAGCGGCGGCGCTCTGAAAGAGTGCTCGCGCGCGCGCGACTGCTCTTTCTTTTTTGCGCCGCACGTGGGCACACGTGGGCCTGCACAGAGCGCTCCGCCAGGGCGCGCGCCCCGGTCGCTGTCTCGACACGACCACCTGTGCGAGCGCGACAGCCAAAGGTCGCTAATCAATCGATTACGGTGCGCGATAAGCTCTCCGCGAAAAAGCTGGCGACGGGGCGAGAGAACTCTTTTACGCAGGCGGCGCTGACCCAGGGGGCAAGTGGTGGTAGCCTCACGCTCTCTCTCTCTCTCTCTCTCTCTCTCTCTCTCTCTCTCTCTCTCTCTCTCTCTCTCTCTCCCTCTCTCTCCAAGCGTCGCCGACGCCGCGGCGCTGGGCCAGACCGCCAGCGCCAAAGAGAAAGAGAGGATGACGGATAAAGATTACTAATATATATTTACATATCAAGAGAGAGACTGAGAGATGGGAGAGAGAGAGAGAGAGGGGAGGGAGGGAGCGAGAAAGGTGGAGCTTACTGCAAAAAAGATTTGCTAAACCACGGGTAGTGGAGAGGTAAGCTGAGCGTCAGCACGTGCAATCAAGGAGCCTCGCAATAATAAACGGTCAGAAGCTGATTCAGAATGGGGCGTGCATTCGAGAGCTGCGATAATATGTCAGTGTACGTATGTGCATACGAGTATACGTATAATATATGCGAACTGATATTTTGTGCTCGGCATGGCAACCATCTCTGCAATTATTGTCGGGCACCGGTCGCGTCGCGAGCAGCCCTCGCTCCCTGGATTCTCCACATCTCGCCACCAGGCGTCGTTGCTTAGGTGACTGTCGCCGGGCGACTAGCGGAGGCCGCTGCGAGCTCCGCTGGCCGCCGCCGCCGCCTTCCTGCCACGTGCGCTCGCGCGCTGCGCAGGCGGCGGCGACAGCGGCGACGGTGGCTTCGAGGTTGTTGTAGGCGTGGGTCGCATCGATGGGGGCGGCGGCGGCGCGGCTCGGCGCACTTCTCGGCAGCGGCGGACTTTAATTATAAATGTTCTTCGCTACGCTTCGCTGCCCCCGTTAATTTCCCCACACGCCGCACACCGGATGCGCAGCGGTCGAAGCGGCGGCGCGGCGCCCGTCAGAGCACCGGGATGGCCAGGAACTTGAGGCGTACATTTTTAATGCAGTCATTGAACGTCATTGTTTGCGAAGCGAGGCACTCGAACGGTCGGCCGCGGCATTTCTATGGTAGTCGCGGGCCGCCATTCAAGCCGTCCTGAAGCGTATTCCGACGAATGCTCATCAACTCTCACATGTATCAATGGCCCCAACAAACACAGTCTATTAGACTATAATTGGCCTTTCAGTGCCTTTGCATCATTTTTGTGAAATCGCATACATACACACTGTTCTAGTTATTTGAATGTAAGGGAATATATTGTGAATGTTCAACAATAAATTTTATTATCTCTGCTGCCGTAGGATGAATGTACGAGTGCGCGTATAGATTAGCAGATTCTCCTCGTCGTGCGCGGCACACTCAGTCAGCGCGCGACGAGCGACTCATGGTGAAAATGCCCAGCACGAGGACGGACGGCGTCGCTCGGAACCATCGCCGGCGGCGGAGCGGCGGCGGCGGCGGTTGCGGCGGCGCGGCGGCGGAGCGGCGGCAGCGCCGCCCCCGAGCTTTATCACCGGTCGACGCCGCCGCCGCGCCCTGGGCTCGGATTTTCGCCTTGCGCACCGCCGCCGCCGCCTAGGCTGAAGCCCTGCGAGGTGAGTGGAGGGGTGGACGGAGACCGGAAGTCGTCGGACTGGGTATCGCGGCGGCGGCGACCCGACCCGGAGGAGGCGGCGGCGGGTGCGCGCGCCTGCCGACGCGCCCGCCAACAGTCCCGCCGCCGCCGGGGAGCGGAGATCCAACCCCTGGGCGGCGCGCCCTTCCCCGGAACGCAGCGTGGACGACCGCGCCGCTCGGCCGTCGGCGCTACGGGAGAGGCGTTCGATGCAGCTCCTGCGCACGCGCCGAGGCGCGCGTTCCTCACTGCGCCACCGCAGCAACCCGGCGGCGCATACCGGCGACTTACGGCCTGCGCGCCGGCCCCGCCCCGCCCCGCAGCCCCCCCCCCCTTTGAGGCGAGCCCCTGGCAGCGGCGCATCCGATGGCGGACGCCTCCTCGCGCTGCGCCGCCGCTGGAAAATCGACCGCTGCCCGCGCGCGCGCGGGCAGCGGCCGCAGCAGCTGGCGCTCCCCTCGCCACCGGCGACCTTTGCGAACCCTCTGCTTTAGCCGATTTCAATAGGATCGGGCGCGAACGGGCCGCGAGCTGACCGTGAATCTGGAGCGGTTTCACTTCCTGTCTCTGTCTCTGTCTCTGTCTCTGTCTGTCTCTGTCTGTCTCTGTCTCTGTCTCTGTCTCTGTCTCTGTCTCTGTCTCTGTCTCTGTCTCTGTCTCTGTCTCTGTCTCTGTCTCTGTCTCTGTCTGTCTCTGTCTCTCTCTCGCTCTCGCTGCCATAGACCCGACGGCGTGGCGGCGGCGGCGTGCGAGGATGCGGTTGAAACTTTCCGAAACGAGCCGAGTTGCCGCACACGGCTGCCGGCGAATCCGCCAGATGGCGTTGGCGGAGGCTGCAGCGAAGAAGCCTCGGCCGCCGCAGTCGCCCTCGACAGCGGCGCGTCGCCCACCCGACGCCACCGCCGCGGTAATAGACGCGAGTGCACGACGGCGATTGATCGGGCGACGTCGAAAGTTTCGTGACGGCTACCAGCTGGCGGCGAGCTGCTTCCGGCGGGCGAGCTGCTCCGTCTTCACTCGGCGGCGCTGGCGTCGTAGAAGGAGCGGCGGCCGGAGGAGGGAGCGCGGCGGCGCTGAAAGCTGAGGGGTGGCCGTGTGGCGGACGGGAGGGCGGGCGGGCGGGCGGATGACAGCGGCACGACTGGCTGCGGCTGCTATCTCCCTAAAGGGAGGGGGAAGTAAGTGTCAAGGACGCGGGGCGAGCACCGCGGGCCAGGAGGGCAGCAGACGGTGGCCTGACGTTTAAGTAAACAGACCGGATATAAAGGAACCGAAGAGGCACCAGCGAGCACGAGCGCCCGCGGCTCGAGACGCAGCTGCGGGCGCGACGCTGAGCTGACGAGCACGCTCAAGCTGAGCGCTCAGCAAGTTCACGCCTCCTCTCCGCTAGCGGCCGTACGGCGGCTACGACTCACTCCAGGCAGCAACCGTAGCAGCGTGACAAAGCAGCCAAGGAGAGGGAGAGGAAGAGCGCGAGAGAGAGAACCGGAGCGAGAGAGAGCGAGAGAGAGCGAGAGGGAGAGAGAGAGAGAGAGAGAAGAAGAGAGAGGAGAGAGAGAAAAAGAGAGCAGTGGTGACACGCTAGGTAAGGCGATCGTTCTTAGCAGCCTCGGTCTCGAAGTCGTGGGTTCGAATCCTGCGGTGGGTGATCCTTTATTGCCACTGCAAGTGGAGAGGATAGTCTTTGAAGCTCTTCTGTCGCTTATAAGAAAGGTGCCGCTAAATCAGCTAGAAAACCGCAGAGATAGAGAGAGAGAGAGAACCAGAGAGAGGGAGAGAGAGAGAGAATCAGAGAGAGAGACAGAGAGAGAGAGAGAGAGAGAGAGAGAGAGAGAGAGAGAGAGAGAGAGAGAGAGAGAGAGAGAATGAGAGAGAGAGAGAGAGAGAGAGAGAGAGAGAGAGAGAGAGAGAGAGAGAGAGAGAGAGAGAGAGAGAGAGAGAGAGAGAGAGAGAACAAGAGAGAGACACAGAGAGAGAGAGAGAGGGAGAGAGAGAGAACCAGAGAGAGCGAGAGAGAGAGAGAGAGAACCAGAGAGAGAGAGAGAAAGAGAGAGGGTGAGAGAGAGAACGAGAGAGGGAGAGGCGAGTACGCGCGCGACCGACGTTCGCAACTAATCCGTCGGAAGCACACTATTCAAGTACACCGCTAACTCTATCCGAGGCTTTCGGCGTACGCTAATTTCCCGTACGCATGGCGATCTCTTCTGCCACCGCATGCGACGGCGGTTCGTCCGATGCGAGTCGGAGACTCAGGAGACTTCCCGCTAACGCTCAGACTACGAAGCTCGGACCGCGCGCGGCGGCGGCGGGCGCCCGCCGGTCGGGCGCCCGTCGCTCTCGCGTGCACGCTCAGTCGCCTAAAGAAGGCGCGCGCGAAGAGTCGCCTTTTCGCGCGGAATATCGACGCGTCTGCCGTCGGGCGCATCGAGCTGTCGGCGCTGCTGAGCGCCCGCTCTCTCGCTGCTCTCTCGTGCTCGCTCCCGCTCTTGTGCTCTCGGTGCGCGGAATCTCACTGGCGCTCGCTGGCAGGTATCGATGAAAGTTTAATGGGAAAAATCGAAAGCAATTATCAGGTCATATTAGCGTCCGTCAGGCGAGCACACAGCCAGGTATTACTGGTGAGTGCCTTTTCTGCCCGACGGTCGCTTCCACACCGGGCCGCGTTCCTGCGGCGGCGACGGCGGCGGCGGCGGCGGCGGCGGCGGCGGCTGCTTCTCCGGCAGCGGCGGCGGAGGCGCCGCCGGAGCAGCGGCCGTCGTCTCCATCGGCCCTTCGGCGGCTGTCAGGTCGTCGGCGCGTGCACCGCGAGCGCACCAAGCGCCCGAGCTCGCTCGGTGCAGCCTCGCTCCTTGTCGACCGTCGCCGCCGGCCAGAGCGGCCTCCATTTTGAAAAAACAGCCGCGGGCGCCACCGACCCGGTGCAGCGTCGAATGCGTCTCTCTTGCGTGCGTGCAGTTCGCCGCCTCCCCGACGCCGCCGCCGCCGCGCGCGACCGACGCACCGAGCGGCCGACGCGGAAGCGGAAGGCGCGCCGCGCGGAGCGAGCCGAGCGAACTCTGGGAGCGGGCGACCCGTAGGAGGCGCGCGCGGAGCTGAAGCTGCGTGTGCAGCGCCGAAAGCTCGCTGTGGCGGCAGCTGAAGCCGGCGCGCGCAGCGCAGCTTCCTGGGACAGCGAGCGAGCGAGGCGGTGGCCCGGTTCTCGCCGAGCCGCTGACGCCTCGTATCCTCTGCTCTAGCGACCGGCGCTGCTCGCTCGCCGACGGTAGACGGACGCGCTCTTCTCGCTCACTTTGCCGGCAGCTCACTTGGCCGGAAGCTCGCTCGGTCCCAAAGCTCGCTGCGATGCCGACAGCGAGCTGCGCGCACGGAGCTCGCTCTGCCCGAAGCTCGCTCGGCCCAAAAGCTCGCTGTGCCGGAGCAACGCCGGTTCTTGGAAGAACGGCGTTGCGAGGCGCGGCCAGCGCCGCGCCTGCGCCGACCCCTCGAGTCGGCGCAGGCGCGGACGCTCGCGGTCCTGCGGAGCCTCGATCGTTTGAAGAAAACAAAAAAAAACGGAAAACCTTTTAGGGCCGGTGCACGCCGGCGACGCGAGTAGCTTGTAAATACGCCGAGACCAGTCGGTGTTGTTGTTTCTCACCGGAATCCCGACATCCCGCGGCTGGCTGCCCGGAGCGGGTCTGTTTTCGACTCGAGCGGCGTCAGGCATTTGCCGCGCTCGGCCCGCGGGTCGGCGGCTGCTGCAGTATTATTCAAGGTCCAGAAAGAACAATTACGCTCGGCTACCCAGGTCTCGCAATTCGGGGAACTCAATTACGCCTCCATTGAATGCGGTGTTTGCTCGCTCTTTCAAAAAAAGACAACAGGTCTGCGCGCCAGCTCGCCGCAGCAGGAACGCCGCCGTCGATACGGAGCGACTAGCGCCAGCATGCGGCCAAAAAAAAATGGCCAAGCGAAAGCTAGGAAAGCAAGCCCGCGCGGTGACGAACGCGCGTAGCTCCGGCTGAGAGCTCGCGACGACGATCGCGAACCGCCGGCGGCTTCGACTGAAAACCAGCGGCTCCACCGGCGCCTCACGCGCTTCGCTCTTTCTTGCGAGCCGAGCGCTGGCTCGAAAAGTCGGGAGCTGACGCTAGCTCGCTCGAATGCTCGCCAACGAGAATATAAAAGCCGCTTGCCGCACCGCAGGAAAATCTTCGCTCCCGCACGCCGCCGCGGGAGCTCAAGAGCACGCGCCCGCAGCGCCGAAGTTCGCCCACGCGCGAAGCAAGCTTCTCTGGAGCGAATGTCGCCTCCGGGCGCAGGAGACGCTCTCGGCGTTTCCGGCTCTGCGACGGCCGCCGAAGCGGGCTTGAGACCGTCGCCTCTCGTGCGCTCGAAAATATTTTTTATTCAAGGGGCTTCGTTACAGTTCTCGCCGCCTGCCAATCGCACGGTCCTCTGCTCGCGGGAGGTGAGAAGGTCATGGAGCAGAGGACGGAATCACAAGAACACGGACGCGAAATGCGTCAACAGACTCGCGGTGCCGCTGCGCGCCCGCCCGCCTTGTGTGAGAGGGAGAGAGCAGCAGCGTGTGCTCGTGTTAAAATACAATCTGTGCAAAATGCGAGTCGCAAATACATATATACAAACATTATATGTATTTCTTCATCCTCGAGGAGGAATGTGCATATGTCGTCAGCTAAAGCTAGCCTCAGCAGCTGGGTGGCATCCACGCAGCCACATGATAGGAATGTAGTGGGCACGGCCCCGACGGACGGTCGTAGCCTGCTGCCGCCGCCGCACGGCGCTTCTCGACGCCACGCAGCCGCCGCACGTCGGCTCCGGCGGCGAGCGAAGGAAGCAGGCCTGCATCCTGCGCTGCCGCGCACGCGCGCACGTAATCTCTTGGCTAAGGGCCGGCTTGGGCCGCCCTCTCACCGGGGACAGGCCTTGAAGTCTGGCGGCCCGCCCGCGCTGCTCCGTAGAGAGAGCCGGAGAGCGAGGCGGCCGCTGCCTCCGCACCACTAATGATTGTTCACAGCGTCAACGCCAGCCGCCGCCGCCGCCAGCGGACGCAGCAGCTGAGGCGGCGGCGTGACCGAGTTATTGGGAAGTGGGCTGGGGCTGGGGGGGAGCAGGAAGGGTGAAGGTCCTGAGTGAGTCAAACAAAAGTGGCAGAGATTGTGGCTGAATTCGAGCGGCCCGCCGCGCCGGCCTGCTCGCTCGCTCGAGGCAGCGGCGGCGTCATCTGCTCGTCGAGCGGCGGTAGCGCGCGCGCCCGCGAGAAGGGGTCGACGCAGCCGCTCACATGTGCGTGAGCGGCACGGTGTTGGCGTCGCCGCCGTTGGCGGCCGCCTGAGACGCGTAGTGCTGCTGCATCTGCATCACGGTGGCCGCCTGCAGGCGCGGATCCGACTGCTGGTCGACGGGCAGGTACATGCTGATCATGTCGCGCAGGTCGCCCTGCATGCGACCGCCGCGGCCGTCGCCGCCGGGCCCGACGGACAGGGCGCCGGCCGCCGCTGCCGCGCTGGCGGCGCTCGCGTTCTTCATCTGCTGCGGATTGGGAGGCTGCATGTAGGGCGACATGGGCATGTACGTGGCGCCGCCGTTCATGTACGGTCCCGGCGCCATCTGACTCGCCATTTGCGGCGGCATCTGATAGCCGTACTGGCTCATCATGGGCGCGCCCATCTGCTGGTGGTAGACGGAGTCGGCCGTTGTCATGCCCGGCACCCAGCTGCCCGGCGGCATGTAGCTGTTCATCGACATGTACATGTCGCCTCTGGGCTGCACGGCGCCGCCCTGCGGTATGCCTGCATCGACAGAACAGCGACCGAATGCAGACGCGGCGGCAGCGAGCGAGCGAGCGAGCTAGCACTCGCTCGAGTGGCTAGCAACAACGCCGCCGACGCTAAGCCGCGGCGGCGACCGACGGCGGCGGCAGCAGCGGCGGCGGCAAGCGGCAGGCAATAAATGACGGCCGGGGCCACTCGTGGGCTTAGCGGCGGCGGCGGCGCACCGGCGCTGCGCCGGAACGCGGAACGACGACCGCAGCCACCCAGCTAGCAGCCCGGTCGCAGCTGTAAAATGGGGCGAGAGGCGTGTCTCTTGCAATCGGTGGGTGGGTGGAGGGCGTGCGAGCCGGGGTAGCGCGGTCGGCGTGAGTTCGGGCGGCCGCGGCGAGCGCGCGTCGGGGGGGGGAAGAAGGGTCGCGACGGCCATCGACGGATCGCCCGCCGCCATGCCAGAGCGCCTTCTGGCGGAGTTTATGAGCCAGCCAGCCACTCGCCGACCGGCGACTGAGAGCCGGTGCAATGCGCGGCGCGACGCGGCCGCCTCTGCCGGCTCAGCAGCCGACCGGCCGACCGCCAGTCCGGGCGCCGCCTTCGTCTAATCCCACCCTGCCGCGGCGGCCCCGCTGCCTGGCGGATTCTCGTGCGACGCCGCCGCCGACCCCCGAACCCCGCGGGCCGGTCTCTTCCGGCAAGCAACCAAGCATGCACGCGGGCGGCCGGCCGGTCAGCCTACCGCCCGCCCACCCGCCCGCCGTCTCGACGGACGGGCCCCGTAAGGCGCCGCCGCGAGTCGTCGCCGCCTTACCGAGCATGCCGGGCATCGAGTACTTGTCCTTCTTCATCAGCGTCTTGGTCTTGCGGCGCGGCCGGTACTTGTAGTCGGGGTGCTCCTTCATGTGGATCGCTCGCAGCCGCTTCGCCTCGTCGATGAACGGCCGCTTCTCGCTCTCCGTCAGCAGCTTCCACTCGGCGCCGAGCCGCTTCGAGATCTCCGAGTTGTGCATCTTGGGATTCTCCTGCGCCATCTTGCGGCGCTGCCCGCGCGACCACACCATGAACGCGTTCATCGGACGCTTGACGCGCGAGTCGGAACCGCTGCCGCCGCCGCCGCCGGACTTGCCGCCGCCGCCGCCCGGCCGGCCGCCGGGGCTGCCCGGGCTCGGGGCGCCGTCGCTGGCCGAGCCGCCCGCGCTGCCGACCTCGTCGTGATCGAGCATGCTCTGTCCCGTGCCGTCCATCGTCTCCGCGTCGCCTCTCGTGTAGTTCCTGTGTTTTCCTTGAAAAGGTGGATAATGCTCGCTGGATAATGCACGTCTCGTCCAGCGAAAAGCGCTTTTCAATTTGCTACAGCCGGTCTAACGCACACTCTATTTGATTGGCAACCGGGCTAGAAAACAGCCAAACCGGCCAATCAGCGATCACCGGATGACGAGTCCGCCGTTGGTCCCTTCTGGTACGGCCCTTCGTCATCCCATACCGGAACGCCCGTGACGTAGCTGACCTAGCGGCAGCGGCGGCGGCGGCGAGCTCCGCCGCAGCTACCCGGCCCCGCCCCCGGACCGGCGTAGCAGCGGCGGCGGCTTCTAGCGGAGGGCGAATCGAGTGGGCGTGGCGGTCCTCGTAAGGGGGAAAGGGGAAGAGGGGAATACGCGCGCGAGGGTAAGCGTGGCTCGCCTAGAGGACACGGATAAGAGCTTAACGGCGGCGGCGGCGGCGGCGGCGGCGGCGGCTGGAAAGCATAACGACGAGCAGCGACGCTCCAGCTACGCTGCACGCAGGCGGGAGTCGGCGGCGGCGGCGAGGGGGTGGTGGTGGTGGCCAGGTGAAGGTGGCGTTGACTCGCCGCACAATTAGCAGGCCGTGATATATGGAAAATTAACTACTACGGGTCGGCGACGCTGGGACTCGCATCGCACCGCTGGCCGCCGGGCTTCGCGCGACCTGTCGGTCGAGCCCGCCTTACCTGCGCGTCGGCCTATGCGTTTGGCGACAACCCGCGCCCGGCTCCGAATGGGCTTGGAGAGGCCAGGAGCGTCCGCCGCCGGGGGCGCTGTCGTCGCGGCGGCGCGGGAGCGAGAGAGCCAGCGCGACCCGGTCGCCGAGAGGGCGAACCGCCAGGCGCGCTGCTATCGGGCTATCGCGACGCGACCGCCGCCGTTTTCTGGCCGGCCCGCCGCGGCAGTTCCGAGATTCAAAGAGCTTCGGGCGCGTCGAGGCGAAAGAGGCTGAGGGGGCGGCGGCGGCCTCTTCCCGCCCCGGCCAAACCCCTCCCTACCCCCGTCGTGGCATCTCTATGGGGGAAGGTAGCGGCTGGGGTGGTGTGGCTGGCTTCGTACTGCCCCGGTAGGCGCCGTTCGTAAGCCGTCACTAATCGAACACTCGAAGGTACTGAGCACGCCCTGATCTAGCAGCGGACACCTTCCGTCGTTCGTTCGGTAAACGGCGTTGTCCGGTAAATATTGATTCTGCCTCGGCAGCCGCGGTAGCGGCGGCAGCGGCAGTTCGCCGGAGTGCACTCGCAGCCGCGCGGATCGGCGCCGCGCGGCGATCCTCGCGATGCAGCCCGCGCGTCCGCGCCCCGCCCCCCCCCGTCCTAGCGCGCCACCCCGACGTCAATCGCCGCCCCTCCCTCGGTCCGCCGCCGCCGCCACCGCTGCTTCCGGTGGCAGATTTCGATGTTGCTAGACGTACCGAGTGCCAGCGCGCGCTCTGGGGCTCAAGTGAACCCATTCACCACACGATCGTCATCAAATGGGGCCAACGAAGGAGTCATGGAATCCGGAGGAAGGCGGCGAACATGTCGAAATGGGGGGACGGTCGAGCGTCAGCACGCCGGGCCGTCGCGCTACCCCCATCGGCGGCCATTTTGGTTAGCCGAAGACGGCTGAAAGAGGATGCCGCTCGGTCGCGGCCGGCCGCGGTACCGGCCGCGGTATCGCCGACAAACTGGCAGCGCACTAGATAGACGCACGCGGCGACTAGAGGTGACGGCGGCGGTGCGTCGCGAGCGCGATCGTCGCGCGCCCGCCGCAGATGGGGGAGAGTGTTGTCTAAGAAAACACGTGTTTACGTTTACTTTGCGAACAATTATAGGAACAATGGAGCGCTCTGCGTACCTCATTGTCGCAGACGGAGCGCTCTGCGTACCTCATTGTCGCAGACGGAGCGCTCTGCGTAGCCCATTGTCGCAGATGTGTGCCGAAGGTGCGCCGATCGGGCTTCGCTCGCGGCGCGGCTATTCCGGTAGCTAGTCCATTTTCGGCGGGCGCGCCCACATACCCGAAGTGGCGTCCGCCGAGGCAGCGCGCCGGCTGCCTCGCGCTGCGGCGGCGCGGCCGGCGTCGTGGAACCTATCCGCGGTTCAGCGCCGCCGGCAGGCCGCCACGCAGTCTTCCGCCACCTTCACCGCCGCCACTCGGCCTCCCCGACTCCCCGACGCCACGGCGAAGGAGCAGCGTGCTCGCCGCGGTGGCCGGCCGCTCCTGCGGCGGCCGCGTAAGCGGGCGCCGCGCGCGAGGCTTAGCCATCCGCCGCACCCGCTGCCACTGGCTCCGGCCACGCGCTCCAGCCGATTTTTCTAGTCTGCGCGTGCTTTATGTTTTGCGAGGAAAAGACGAGCTGTCGAGCGACGACAATGCGTCGCATTGTTGCGCGCGACAGTTCTTTCAAATAATAAACAATATAATTATAATGCGACGAGATAATAGAGACAGGCTCTTTTGAGCGACCATTCAACCGGTGGCCCGTCGTTCATCACTTGCCGTCAAATTATGACACAGATTAATGAGCGCTCTCATGGCAACGTCTTTCAGCGGCGCGGCCACTCGGCGCGGCGCGAGTGGCCGCGCATTGTTCGCTGGCGCGTGATTATCGGCCTAAGATGGCATCGCGAGTGCCTCTAAGCCGTCCTGAAGAGCAGCGGCCGCACCCACTCACCCGCCCGCCCGCCCGCCTGCCGCCGCCGCGGGGCGACCGCGCCAGCGTCCGACCAGCTGCCTGCTAGCTACCGAGCGCGCTGCCCGTTCGTCCTCCGCGAACGAGCCCGCATCCTGCTCCCTCCCATCAGCGGGAGGGCGTTAAGGCGGCGGCTGCCTTGACAAAATGGAGCCGCGCCGCCGCCGATCGTCGCTGCGCGCGCGCGCGAGCGGGCGGGCGGGCGACTCGCAGGCGGGCAGGCAGGCAGCAGCGCGGCGAGATGACGTCTCGACCGCGGTCGAAGCGGCCGCCGCGGTGGGGGCGGGGCGCGGCCGGCGCTGCATCCGCAGCAGCTGACAGCCAGCGGAAGTGGCGGCTTCTACGGCGACGGCGAGCGAGCGAGGATCGGCCCGGCCGTCACCCGCGTCCGCTAGGCGGGTCGCGGCGCACGTCGGTGGCGAGGCGCGACATCTGGCGCGACGATGAGCGGCGGCGGTGGTCGCTCGTCGACGTCGACGGGGAAAACAAGCGCGGACTTCGATGACGTCGGCGGCCTCGCGCGCCGACGTGGGGCGGCGCCGACGCGGCCGCCTCGGTTCGAGACGCCCGTGCGCGAGTGACTGTCTCGCCTCCGGCTCCGCCCCTCCTACCGCTAACAGCTTGCTACGTTCAGCGAGCGCCGACGGAAGGCAGAGCGATCTGGAGAGCGAGGGGCGAGAATTAAGAGCGGAGACGGAGCGGAGCGGCGGCGGCGGGGGGGGGGGACAGAGGTTTCGACGGACGGAGCAGGCATTCTATAGCTTGGAAGACTGATAGAGATATTGGCAGGCAGAGAGAGGTGGGCAGAAACCGAAACACAGAGAGATGAGAGAGACGGACAGATGGAGAGACCGAGACAAAAAAAAGGGAGACAGATACAGATGGATACGGGGAGAGACAGGTGGAGACAGACAAACGGACAGAGATGAGTTCGTGCGGCGCTCCAGAAGCTCCGAGTCGGCGGCGAGAAGGTCGAAGGACGGACAAGCGGCGGCCGTGCCACGATGCATCCTTGCGACGCCGAGGGCCAGACAGGACCGCCCCGCGACCTCGTGTCAGTGCTCAACGTCCACACGATCGCCGTCCAACCGCCTCTGCCGCAGCAGCAGCTCTCGCTGCCGAGTGAGCTGATGCGGCGCCGAGCGCGACAAAGTGGCGGGCGTACCGCCACCGCCGAGGGCGGCGGCGGTACGTCCGTCCAGCGAAGAGGACAGGCGAGGAAAGGTCGGCCGCCGGGCCTGTCTTACCTGGACGTAGTCGCTTTCGCCGCGGCGACAGCGGCGTGGGCCAAGATAGTCCGTCATGTCGGCTGGCGCCGCCACCGCCGCCGCGGTGGCGAGCGCAAGGAGCGACGGTGCTGCCAGCGGAGCGACTGACGCGCGTTGTGCGTTTGCATAGCGAAGAGAGGTAATTTGAATGCGCTCGGACTTGGCAGAAAATAAAGCTTTGCAAGTTCTCATTGTACGATCTGATAGAGGATATCCTTTGGAAGCATTGTTTCTTATTGCGGATGCTCTTGTGGAAATACACAACGCTCGCCATTTAACATCGACGTGATCTAAATACAAGCACAAAGCAAATTCACAATGGCGACCACTTGGAGAATGTGCTACCATTATTATAGAGCCAGCTAAGTGTGCGCAGAAATAGGCCTTTCGTCAAATGAATGCCTCGCGCAAATAGGCAGAAACCACTGCTTGGCGCCAATAAGTGTGTCTAATGACGGAACAAGCGCCGCCCTTCGATCTCTCTCTCTCTTTCTCTCTCTCTCTCTCTCTCTTCTCTTCTCTTCTCTTCTCTTCTCTTCTCTTCGCACGCCGACGGCCGCGCCTCGGCCGCCGCCGCTCTCTAGCGCGCACGCGCTCGAGCTATCTCTTTCGCTCACCACTACACAGGGGTCTCCCGCAGACCTCTAACAAGATCAGAGAGAATCCCCGGAGGCGACCGGGCGACGCGTCGCGGTCCGGCGTCTGCTGGGACTGCTGGGCTCTGATTGCGGCCGCTTGGGAATCTTCGCCCCGAGCCTAGCGAGGTCGGCGCCGCCGCCACCGCCGCCGGCGGCTGCCTGAGCGCAGCGCAGCGCCGGCCGCGCGTAGTTTTGAGCGAGATACGCACGGGCACGCCTGCGTGCGCGCGCAGCAGCTCTGCGCGCGCTCTATCTTTACGGCGTCTTTACTGCTGTCCTGAGACTCGGCATAGCGACAAAGACCGAGCGGGTGAGACTTGCGCAGGAGACTTTTGCGGCACGCTTGCGGCAGCCAGCGGACAGACAGCGGACATTTCGTCTTACGAAGCCGAAAGGGAAAGCGAGAGACGCGTAGTCGGAAAGAAGAAGGGCAGCAGGGCAGGAAGGAAGGAAGGAAGGAAGTGCAGGGCAGTCGAGGCAGGAAGGAAGTGCAGGGCAGTCGAGGCAGGAAGGCAGTGCAGGGCAGTCGAGGCAGGAAGGAAGTGCAGGGCAGTCGAGGCAGGAAGGCAGTGCAGGGCAGTCGAGGCAGGAAGGAAGTGCAGGGCAGTCGAGGCAGGAAGGCAGTGCAGGACAGTCGAGGCAGGAAGGCAGTGCAGGGCAGTCGAGGCAGGAAGGAAGTGCAGGACAGTCGAGGCAGGAAGGAAGGGAGTGGCGTGGAAGCAGCAGCAGCAGCAGCAGCCACTCGTGGTGGCTGCTGCTGCTGGAGAGGGGACCAATCCCAGTCCGCAGCAGGAGAGGAGATGCCGTTGCGTAAGAGCCACGGACGCTACTTCCGCAGCTCTTGCACTCGAAGAGCAGCTGCATCTGTCGCCGGCGGTCTTTTAGCGCAAGCACACGTTAGCTAATGAAGTGTCCACAGAGGATCTTGAGGCACGATGAGGCTGACACTCTGGTTCGGCTTTTTTTCAGCTACGCACGAATAAGTCAAGCAGTGGCGGGCCTTGAGGTTCTGGATAAGAGTTAGGTCGTGTATCCGTCGATCGACAAGAGGAGACATCGCGGATCTTTCTGCAAAAGAAACACGTGGTCGAATCTGCGATTTGTTTACCTAGAGCCTTGAGCAGCCACATTCATCAAGAGCTGCAGAGACTGCAGCGGCGGCTGCTTTTTTTTTAGCCCATCCGGAACTGAATTCCATTAGTCCAGTCCGGTTAGGTCCAGCCAATTAGTTAGGTTTTCAGCAAGCCGCCGCGGTAGGCAGTCCCCTCACTCGGCGCTGCACGCGAAAATCACGACGCCCTGGCGACGACAGCCAGGCCGCCCGAGCAAGCGGAGGGACGATAAAGCGTCTACATCTACAGCGAGGCTCGCATCCAGAACCTCAGGAGATGAGAGTGGCGACTCGAATTACTCATCTGCGGCGAAGCTGTAAAAAGTAGGTCCGCTGTAGAGCGGAGGACCTGGGGGCACGGCAAGAGTCCTAGCTGCTTAACAGGCCTTTTTTGTATAGCGACAGAAGAGCGTTTACGGCTATTACTACCGCTTGCAGTGGCAATAAAGAATCGCCAACCGCAGGAATTGAACCCACGACCTCGGTCCCGAGGTCGTGAAAGCAACCGCCTAACCTAGTGTGCCATCACGGCAGCAATACCGCCGCCGCCGCCACAAGTCTGGCATCCTTCGCCTACGCGATAGAGCTGGCGGCTTCCGCCGCATAATGGCTACTGTCACCGCCGTCGACGACCGCCTTCGCCGCCGGCCTGCAGTGAACGCGCGATTTTCTTCTTTTCTTTTAATACGCAAAAACGCATTGTAACGCGCAGCCTAGCTTCGAAAAGCATCGGGTGACGCGCGAGCGCGAAGCGTCAGCCAATCGATGCCAACCTGTCGAGGCGCGGTCGGCGTACCTCTGCAGCTGCGACGACAAAGTGCGGTACGAGCGCGAACGAGGCGCGATCACGGCCGACTCTCCGCGCGTCGCGGCGGCGGCGGCGGCGGCGGCGGGCGAAATGCAGAGCGGGAGGCGGCGGCTGCTGCCGCTTGGTTTGCGCGCGAAAATGGCACCGCCGGAGCCACCTTCAAGAAGCTTCGGCCATATCCGGACGCTGCCGGCGCTCTCCACAGCTCGCCGAGCGAGGCGCCGTCCGCTGCGCAGACCACACGCCTCGTGACCGACTCGTCGCCCGCGCGGCGTGGCTGCCGCCCGCGCAGCGCTGCTCACATCCTCCTCCTCCTTCTCGTCCTCCTCCTCCTCGCTCTCGTCCTCCTTCTCCTCGCTCTCGTCCTCCTCCTCCTCGCTCCCGTCCTCCGCCTCGTCATCGTCTTTGTCCTCCGCCTCCTCCTCGTCGTCCTCCGCCTCCTCCTCGTCGTAAGCCGCTACTTCTCTGGCCGCTCTCCCGACACGCCCACGTCACCTCGTCGCTCTTCGTTGCTGCGCCGTAGAACGGCCATTGGCCACCGAACGAGCACCGCTTTTAAGACGCGAGCGAGCTGTAGATAAACTTCCGGAGTGACGTCCAATTTGTTTGCATGGCTTTTCAGAGTTAGGCGGACACGCGCGTGTCCGTACACACACACACACACACACACACACACACACACACACACACACACACACACACACACACACACACACACACACACACACACATATATATATATATATATATATATATGCACCTATATATACGCACTCTACTTGTACGAGGAAGTATACAGACATTTGTAAATAGCTGCATCCTTTCAATGTAATTATATTTGGATTTGCAGATATACCCCGCATGTGTATACCCACTGTGCCTAGAATATGTAAGGGCAACTGTACCTCCACAGCAGCAGCACGCAAGTGACTCTAAGCGTATACCGCCAGTAAGCAACCTTTATAGCAGGACGCCCTCACTTGACGCTTTGTCAATACCGCACTCACTCGGCGACCTCATGTTTCCTCAGGTTCTCGATGCAATTCGTCAGGCCAGACGCTCTGCGAAGCCGTATCGTGCGTGCGAGACTTCGCAGCGCGACGATTACCCGCGCGCGCTACGCGAGACCATTCGGCGCCATTCGCAGCGAGACTCGTGGAGTGATCCTCCCTGCGTGCGCTCTTCCCCTGCGTCGAGGCCTCGTGTGTTTTCTCAGGCAGCGGTGCCGTGCGGAGGCTGTCGCGCGCGAGCTGGCGCCACACGATCCGAGATGATGAATTGCGAGAGGCATTCTGACCAAGTTCTCCCAGTCTTTTCGTTAGTGCCGCAAGTTGGAGCCGCGAGTTGAACAAAGCGCTGGCCGCGGCGATCGGAGGCAAAAGTGCGGCCGGCCGGCCCCACCACGCCCTCTTCCCCACGACTCGCCGATGGCGGTCGGGAGAAGCAGTGAGCCGGCTCGGGGCGGCGAGCGGGAGCGCGGCGGCGGCGGAGCGTTGACAGCCGTCCGTCTTCGGCAGTGAGCACCACCTGCGCGTACTTGCTCGGCGGCAACGCGGCGAGCGGCAGCGGCGTTATGTAACCGCACCGGACGCACGGGCGCCGCCGCCGCCAGAGAGTCGGCGGCGGCGCCTCTTCACTGTAATTACTCGGCTAGCAGCGGCCGAGATACTGCCGACACCTCAGCGCGTGAGAGCCGCTGGCGCTGGACACCACGCTGCGTGCTACGGCGGCGCTGTGCCATAATTAGCCGAGGCGGCGGCGACACTCGGCGAGCGCGCCGTCCTTCTGTCAGCCGCCGCTCAGATAGATAGCGGCGATGCGTGACGTGCCAGACGCGCGTGAGCGCTGCCGCGCGCGCGAGGGGGGTGGGTGGTACGGACGCCGAGAAACCTGGTGCCAGCGACGGCGGCAACGGAGGCGGGCCAGGCGCGGACGTTGCCAGGCGGACTGACGGAGGAGGACTGACCGTGTGAACCTAATACCAAAAGGAAGATTGAAGTAGGTAGGAAGCAGGTAGGAAGTAGGCTAGAAGCAGGTAGGAAGCAGGTAGGAAGTAGGCTAGAAGCAGGTACGATAAAATGCTAGTTGATTCGACAGCCCTCTTTTTGTATAGCGACAGAAGAGCCTTTACGGCTATCACTACCGCTTGCAGCGGAAAAAAAGGATCGCCCGCCACTGAATTCAAAGCCGCGATCTCGGGACCGAGGTCGTGAAAAGCAACCGCCTTACCTAGTGCGCCATCACGGCTCACCAAGTAGGAATTAGCTAGGAAGCAGGTAGGAAGCAAGTAGGAAGTAAGATAGAAGTATGATAGAAGTAGGTAGGAAGCAGGTGGGAGGCAGGTAGGAAGTGGATATAAAACAGGTAGGAAGTACGACGGAAGTAGATATGAAGCACGTAGGGCTGGCAAGAAGCAGGTAGGGAGTAGGTACGAAACAGATATGAAGTAGGATAGAGGTAGGTAGGAAGCTGGTAGAAGTAGGTAAGAAGCAGGTAGGAAGCAAGACTTGCCGTGCAACCCAGTCTTACAAGTGCTCACATTTAACGGCAGAGGTTGCGGGCTCGAAACCTTGTTTTGCTTGTCGTCATTGAGCATGCTACTACTACACATTGATCATGCTTTCTTTGCAGCAAATCTAGAGTGTTCAGAAATAGATTAAGTTCTCAGAGGGCGAAAGTCGAATATATTATTATTATTATTATTACCCTTCGGCATATGTAAAGTGCCTGGACAGAGATTAAGTTCTCTTAGGGCGCTATACTAATGAATTAACTGTATATTATTTTGCGCTACCTCTGAGGATGAATGAAACCCTTAGTTTACGACTGCTCCTCCACACGACGGAGCTGCGACCATAGTGAGCGGAAAAATGAGCGCCGGAAGTTCGCCGACCCCCACGAATTTTGTTCGAGCTAGTACGGCACTAAAAAAAGAGCTCAATGCTGATTCAACAGCCGCATTATATATGGCGGCGTAAGAGCCTTTACGGATGTCATCACCGCTTGCACTGATCAATAAAGGATCGACCACTTCAGGACTCGAACCCTCGACCGGATCGCGAAGAGGGAGCTCGCTATCGCCTTGACGAAGACCCGGCCGTTCGATGCCTCGCTTTCGATTGCGGCGCCTCGCTTTCGATTGCGGCGAAGCTCGAGCCCTCGACAGCCAAGCGACGCGAGCGAGCGTGAAGCTCGTGTCGCTCGTCTAATTTATTCTGAAACGGTCGAAGCTGAAATTCTGAGGTTTACGGCGCGATTGCCAAACTGCAGTCGCGTCCGCTTCTCCCCGTCGTTAGCTCTCTGGAGCATTCCACTCGGGCGTAAATTTCAGTAGCTGAGAGGGATTGCGGTGGGCATCAATAATGGTTGCCTAGTAACGAGTCTCTTCCTTAGGCCTGCTCGACTTCTAGTCGATTGCACCAACCTTCACCCACCCCGCCCCCGGGGACCGACAGCTAGCATTGGCCAATCCTTGGGGTGTTTGTTTATCAAGCATGATATTACTCGCCATTCAATTGCATTTCCCTTCGCACCAAATGTAAAGCGCCTAGAAAGAGATTGAGTTCTCTGAGGGCGCTTTATCAAGTGCATTATTATTATTAGTATTATTAGTATTATTCATTCTAGACTAGCGGGCTAGTACTCTGCTCAGCAGAATCTACCCTTTACCCTCCGACTGAGGGCCGCATAATAGCAGTAGTAATAACGACACTTTTAGTAATAAAAGTAATCAAGAGCAATAGTAGCAATACAATTGTTTACGGTGCGCCTCCAGAGAACTCTTTCCACTCCTTGCAAGAACGCTGGAGAGGAATAAATTAAACTGGTTACGACGCGCGAAACCTTAGAACGCGCGAGAGCGCAGAGGAAAACTCAATCTGGTGGAATAGAGTCAGGGAGGCGCACATTGATTGATAGCTGCTTTTAGACTGCGGTCATCACGAGCGATCGCGACCGACGTCGTCGTCACGTGACCGCGGAACGCTGTCGTCGCGTCGGACGCCCTTCATTTTTTGTAGCGGCATTCGTGATCGCCTACAGTTGAACTCTGTCCGATCGCGACCAGAAAGCTGCCACTCGATTGAATGCCGCTTCCTCATCTCGAGCGGCACGTCGCAGCGTGTTGCGGTGCGTCGCAATCTCTCTGTCTCTCTGTCTCTCTCTGTCTCTCCGTGTCTCTCTCTGTGTCTCTCTGTGTGTCTCTCCCTCTCTCTCTCTCTGGTTCTCTCTCCCTCCCTATCTCTTCCTCCCCCTCTCTCTCTCTCTCTCTCTCTCTGTCTCTCTGTCTCTCTGTCTCTCTGTCTCTCTGTCTCTCTCTCTCTCTCTCTCTCTCTCTGTCTCTCTCTCTCTCTCTCTCTCTCTCTCTCTCTCTCTGTCTCTCTCTCTCTCTGTCTGTCTGTCTCTCTGTCTCTCTGTCTGTCTCTCTCTCTCTCTCTCTCTCTCGCGGCCACCGCTTGCACATCTTCTCGCCGCTTTTCTCCCGGTGCAGCGACGGCTCGCGTCCGTGTAGCTGCGCAGCCATTACGCACGACATTAATGCGAAACGCGTTGGCTGGCGCGTCAAACATGACGACCGCTGGCAGGTCTCGTCGTGCCTTCCGCAAGAAATGCACCAACAGCCTCGTAGAGAGAGAGAGAGAGAGAGAGAGAGAGAGAGAGAGAGAGAGAGAGAGAGAGAGAGAGAGAGAGAGAGAGAGAGAGCTCACCAAAGAGAGAGCCACCTCTTGCCGCCCAGGGCAAAGCCGGGCAACGTTGTTTAGAAGTGGCGAGCTCGCGTCTAGAAATCGTCGCGGCTGCCGGAGGGTGATTTGGCGTTAAGCTGACGGCACGACGGAGTTCGACGTGAAAGCGGACCTCAAAAGAGCCACGAGAGACCGCGAACCGGTTCCATGCAACGGCGGCCATCGGCGGTGCGGCGGTGGCGGCCACTAAGGGGCATCGCGACCAGGAGGCAGGGGCGGCCGCGCTGCGGCGGCAGGGGCGGCGGCAAGCGCTCGCAATCCGGGCTTTCGCCCTCCGTCGCGCGCGCGCGCGGCCGTCGGTGGTAGATGTGTAACATTGACCCGCGCTCGTGCGCGCGCGACCGGTCGCCGTGCGCGGCGCGTGGTGGCGGAGCCCAGCCGTGCAGGGCCCGTTCGCGAAAGACTGCGGCGCGGCAATAGCCACTCAAAGATTTTCTCCATCCTCAGGTGTCCACGCGTTTGGACATGTCGAGGTGGCTCCGTTCGTCGCCGCCGTTTCATAGCTAGCACCTCCTCCGCTGCGGTCTTGCAGCGGATACCGGCTAAAAGTGCTTAAGCCGACCCCAAAAGCCCGGATATGCCCGCCCTGTCAGTCGTACGTATCCTGTGTGGAGTAGGCACCGCCATTAGCGCGGTACGGTCGTATATCCCAATGCCAGCTTGCCCGCTGTCGGAGCAGCAATTCGCCATCTCAGTAGTTATTAAACTAAAACTCATCTGTACGGCGCCCTAAGAGAACTTAATCTCCACACAAGCGCTCCGCATATGCCGCCGCGGGGCTCCACGGGGCCCACGACTTCGGTCATCGTCACGCGTTCGCCTCCACGACTTCAAAGGTCATCAAAGGCCGTGAGCGCCGCGGTAAAACCGGCGCTTGAAGTAGATGCCTCGAGGCAAGCTTTACGACAGTGCAGGCACTGTAGCAGCAGCAGCAACAGTAACCGGCACAGAAAGACCGGTCATCTGCTCAACACGCGAGTCAGTCGCTAGTAAAGTACGCGGACGCCTGTACAATGCTTTTAGTCAGCCTCGCGTTTCTTCGATCGCTCGTCCACGATCGCAATTCGCGTCCTCGAGGTTGGCCGCCACCGTAGATCTATGCCTGCCGCCGTCGTTTGCACGCTCGATATCCTGCTCCCTCGATAGTCTAAGCAGCACTCTCAGTAGACTACTGGCTAGCAGTGAGCTTCATCTCCGCCTCATTTCATTTCAATTCCGCATACGTTTAACTTCGCTACTCGCTATCTCGACGCGTCTCCTCCTGAGAAACCACATCAGTCACATCAAGAGCACCAATGTCAATGTCACTAGATGTCGCTTTGAGTAATTTGCAGCTGTGAATAATGTCTCTCTGGATCTTTTTGGGGTAATACGTGCTTCGAAATTATGCAGGGAAGGTCGGCTTTGTGACTCTGCCTAGCTTAACCGCGCACAGCCAGGCCATTTGAGCAAGTTCAGCCGGTCGTTCCTCTTGCGAATCACAAACTGAGCACGAGAATGCATCAATTTCGGCTATCAGTGCATACATCATACCCGTCCGGTTGCAAGGCACGCCGCTTTAGGCGCGCTGCTCAGCCTTATTGTACTGTCAGTATTTATTATCATTATGCTATTATTACCATTACTATATTAAAACAATGAAACTTCCACAAGGTGACTACAGTGTCCAGAAGAACGGCTCATTCTCACTGACTATCTCACTTCTGCACCCGAGCGATGCGAACGCATATTTCAAAGGCTTTGGAACTAACGCACTATGACAAGGTGGTCCATCCAACTGCCGCTTAACCGTATGCATGAGGAGCTAGAGCATCGAAGAGCGGCCAAAGAGTCGTACGAACAGCTTCGATGCACGTTAGCTAGGCTGGAGGCAGCGGAGTACGACAGCTACTCCGCCACGTCGCGATGTCCTGACGAACGCTAATAACCGGAAGTAAAGTTCTCGCCCTCAAAGTGCGGTTGTACACCCCCCCCCCAGGAGCGAACCTTGCAATCGAAAGCTAGGGGGCCTGCACGTCACTCTGACCGAGCGAGTATCGGGATATATAAGCGGTCGTTAATCATTCCAATTTAGGTACGACTGATCGCGGCTGATTTCATCGAGGTCGCATCAGCGGCTGGCTGCTTTTCAACAGCCGCGCGCCAGTTCGGAGCTCGGTCGGAACTCGAGTCCAACAACCGCTGGCCTCGCTTTGTGCTTCTCTCTCTCTCTCTATCTTTTCTCTCTCTCTCTCTCTCTCTCTCTCTCTCTCTCTCTCTCCTCTCCCCCTCTCGTCTGCATTCCGAGAATCAGTTACTTCGGCTGACTAGTTCTTTGTGTCCCATTGCTGGCCGCCGCCGGCGGCACGGCTTTTGCGGAAGCGTCGTCTCGACCTGTCTGTTCGACAATGGCCAGAGAAACCACTTAATTTCCAAGCTAGCTTCAGCCTACCACGTTCGGCGGGCAACTCTCGAACACCTATCGCACAGCTATGGGGACAATAACCATGTTATTCGTGTTGTTTATCGAGCATGACGTTACTCACCATTCAACTGCATTTCCCTTTGCAGCAAATGCGAAGCGTCTAGAAAGAGATTGAGTTCTCTGAGGGTGCTTCATCAAGTGCATTATTATTATTATTATTAGAATCTGCTGATCTAGTCGCGACCAACGGAACAGTCAATGCCATCTCAGTGGCTACGAAGAGAACCTGCATAGAACCAAATGCCAAAGAGCGATCCCCATTTTTACGTTTCTAACCGAAAACCCACAGCTGGCCCTCTTTGCCTTTCTGATCCCGGACCCCCATGTTGACACGTTGGCACATCTTCGCCCCGTGGTCGACGTGCACGCTTTTTATTCGCCGCGAAGTTGGTCTTCGTTCAGCTCTCCCTGAACAGCGAGCAGTTGTCCGAGCGGACGCGGCCGGAGTAATGTGCTCCCTGATGCCTTCTCGACTCAGCTGGGCTGGGGTTCGAGTCAATTGCAGACGAGCGGAGGCGATGGCCATTTAGGCTCTCCTGCCCGCTACATAGAGGTGAGATCGCCGAATCAGCCTTGACCCTATTGTAAGGAGGGAGCGCGTAGCAGCTTGCAGCCTACTTTTACGAAGTCTCGGCATTCTCTCATTCTTGTCCCGGTGCATGCTCAGTGGATGGAAATGTGGATGGAACGTCTAGTATAAGTACAACTATATATATATATATATATATATATATATATATATATATATATATATATATATATATATATATATACATATATATATATATATATATGTAGTATATGTAATCGATATCTAGTATATCTGGTATAACTGTGCAGGATGAATGTTGAGCTGAAGCCCACACGAAGACTGCCTCGATGAACTTCAGTTTTTCAAAGAACTCGGATGATACAGGCCGTTTATTCATCTGCTCTCGAGTAAGTATGTTTGTAGATTCAGCTGCCGATGTTCTGTCTACATAGAGGAAACACATTTTGGTGCGATTTCGAGGGCTGGTTGGTCAATTGGACCTTGCTAGCCAACCTTAAGCCGACGACAGAGCTATTGCACGTTTATGAAGGATACAGCAAGTGCTGCCCCTCCCCCACATGGAAGAAACAGTCAGTGCCACTTGTTTACGGGGGAGACAGTTAGCTCTCCCCTCTTTTACTAGCGAAGTATTGCCGCCATCCGTGTTTGCCCACACGTGCGTCATATTCACCTGAGCGTGTGGCATGAACGGCAAATGCGATCTAGATGTGATCACGACAAGCTGCTCCAATTGAGGCATTTGAAAATCACTTCATAATTTAATAATAATAATGGTACCGATTGTCCGATTCGCTGTGATACACATATATATATATACTACACGCAAATGACAGAGGTACCGATCAGCTCTCTGCTCAGTTCAGCAGATTCCTCTCCTTTAAACATGGAGTATGCTGAGCACTCGTGAGCCACTGCCGCATTGGTATCAATCAAATGCCCATGCACGGCCGAAAGCTAGGCGTACCATCGCCAAAGCCGAGAAACCTGTATTGATTATACTAAACAGTCTTCCAGAGGTTCGGAGTTGTTGCTCGAAAAAATCAATGGCGAGGCAACCGAATGACAGTGGCAGCCAAACGGTAAAATAGCTAAAAACCTAACCCTGCTCCGCACAGCCTGTCTAAAGTCATCACTATGTGTCAAGTGAATTGACCTCAGCGCCTCTTGTCTTCTGAGATTGTGCCTGCTACGACTAGCCAATTGGCAGGTCTTCTTTTCAGCATAGGTAGACAACTTAAGCACAGAAAAAGGAGTTAGTTTTCTCTGGGCATTATATGCGTTTTTAGTTGTTTTTATTATTCTTATGATCGATGAGTCAAGGTTCATGGGTCGCGAGTGATTATACTGCTATTAATTAATTCGATAACCCAGGTGACAGGGAGTAGTATTTGAGATTAGCTTGTGTTTCTAGTCATTTGACTACACAACACGACTGTCTGAAAGCTCCACATCAAGCTTGTTTCTTTTTAATAAAATGGCAGCCCAGCTGCTCTCTGCCACTGTCAGTGACACTGGTGTGCAACGATCTGACCCCTCAGATCGTTGCACTGCAAAATCAATCTTGAGCTGCTGCTGCTTGTGGCTTTCTGGCATCGTTCACCAATAACTTCCTCTGGTCATGCAGGGCACACACGTCCGTGCTTCAACATGCCGGACTACCCAGTTTCGCCGACGCAGCCTCGCTTTTTTTTCTACAGTAGCAATGGTTGCCGTGGGGATGCCGGTTGCTGGCTTGCATGGGAGGTCCCGTCTGCTGCTGATGGTTGGTAGGAGTATGTGCTACTAGCTCGCCAGGTATAGCGCTAGGTACAGATTCGTGACAGCGAAGGAATCTCGATGGAGTACAGTTGGCAATAGCCGTCAATCTCTGCACCGACGTTTGTGCTCTGCAGTGGTCTGAAGAATAGGCAGGCCTGCATTGTGGGCACACTCGACGTCACGACAGGATGGATGAAAACCAAGATGGCCACTAATTCCCCGCAGTTCAGCCGGCTGCCGACGAGTTGATTCAGAAAGATTTTGACATGGACACCTGAAACAAGACCGGAAGCAGGCAAAATGTGAGGATAGACCGAGCTGACAGATTTTGGGTTTGAGCTGATAAGGAAGAGCTGCTACGAGCATACCTGTGTAGTTGCAAAGCAACTTCGAGCATACCTGTGTGGTGCGTGCAGATTTTCCCAAAACAGCTGACGTAGAGGAGCTAGTAGGAGTGATTGACAGCAGAGGACAGAGTCCGGATTCCTTTAGTTGGTCAGGTGGGTTTCAGTATTGCACCCGCTCTTTCATTTTGATATTTTGATCTCTCCCCTAGGTTCTCCCTCTCTCTCTCTCTCTCTCTCTCTCTCTCTCTCTCTCTCTCTCTCTCTCTCTCTCCACCCCTCTCTCTCTCTCTCTCTCCACCCATCTCAGTCTCTGTCTGTCTGTTTGTCTCTCTCTCTCTCTCCATCTCCCTCTTTCTCTCTCTCTCTCACTCTCTCCAGCCCTCTCTCCCCCATCTCTTTCTATCCATCTCAGTCTCTGTCTGTTTGCCTCTCTCTCCATCTCACCGCCTCTCTCTCTCTCTTTCTCTCACCAGCCCTCTCTCCCCATCTCTTTCTACCCATCTCAGTCTCTCTCGGTCTGTCACTCGTCTCACTGCCCATCTCTTGCCTGTTTGTCTCTATCAGCCCAGCCTTCTTGCTCTGTCCACAGCTGGAGCTGCTACCGGATGATCTTGGTCTGGGCTTTTTTTTTACTCAAATAACTCCCTGTCCATTAACCAGGCTATAGGAATTGGTAGACGGAGAGAGAACCAGCTCCAGCTGGAGCGCACTCGGTGCCCCCCCCTGGCCTCCAGCGACGTAGGACCACTTCAGGTGCAGCCGGGACACCACTGCTGCTGCAGCTACGCAGCCATCTGCGGCCGCTGTAGCCGTCCACCTGTGGCCAGGGATGGTGACGGTGGCGACCGAGGACTTCCGTAGCGGGAAGGATGCGGTCGGCTGGCTAGGCGCAGCGCGGCGCCAGTGCAGCCGCAGGACGCTCGGACGTCGGCGGTGGCAGCCGCCGGTGGTCGAGACCTCGCGCCCACGGAGCTGCGCCCGAGCGAGGCTGCAAGCCAGGAATTAATCAACTCGTGACACAGCTGAGGCCTTGTTGGCAGGCAGTCATGCGTGGCTCTGCCGCTGCCCTGGCCCTCCCAGCTCACGTGTCAAGCTTCTCCGGCCCCCCGCCGGCCAGCGCGCTTTGGCGAGCTGGCACTGTCACCCGCGATCACTGCATGCCCTCTCCCATCAGGGCTGGGCAGACCCCCACTGCCACCACAGCCACCCTCCCCCCTGTAGCTGCGACTGCGTCGGCAGGTGCCAGTGCCCAGCCATCCGGGTCAGCTTTCCGGACGGAGCTATCCATCAGAGCAGTCACCGCAGTCAGCGGGAAGTGGCTGACAACAGGCTGGGCCAGGGCTGCTTCTTCTGTGCACACAAACAGGCTGGGCAGCATCGTGGATGAGTAGGCTGGAGATATCGTCACAGGGTGCGTGCGAGCAGGCCCCAGCTGCGGGGGGGGGGGGGGGGGGGGGGGGGGGGGGGGTAGGGGGAGGAGGGGGTGGGCAGCACTACCAGGTGTGGCTGTGCCCAGGCGATCTGCCCCAGTAAGGGGGAGACACACCTCCTCTGACTGCTGCAGCTGCTGCTGCACTCCACTGCCACCCAGCCACCTCTACAGCTCAGACTGGATGAAACCGCCTAATACCATCTACAGAGGGATCAGAGCTCACACCCTGACCAGAGGCACAAAGAAAAGCCCTACTACCACCTGTCCCTCCTTCCCTTCCCTCCTTCCTCTTTCTCTCTCCTGGCTCATTATCCTTCTAGCACTCTTGTTCGCTCCCTCTCTCTCTCTCTCTCTCTCCTCTCTCTCTCTCTCTCCCTCCCTCTCTCTCTCCCTTTCTCTCTATTCCTTTCTCTTCCCACCAGTTGCCCCCTCAGCCAAAGCTCACAATGCTGCTGCATGTCTGGTACCACCGGGCCACGCTCTCCTACCGAAGGACTCACAGATGCATCTGCCACAGCATCTGCCAAGTGCACATGCCTGGCTTCGAGCGTCTTCTTTGATCAAGAGTGCACGGCAACGGCTTCATGTAAACGCTAAAGAATGCCCTGACAGCGAGGAGGTGCTGCCAGGGTGTGGGAAGAGTTTTAGACTGAGCTCAATGCGAGAAGCTGCAGCTGCATTCAACGCAGGGCCAAGAGCTGGTGCCAGCCTGATGCAGCCCTTGGCTCTGCCACTTCAATCGGAGCACGTTCATGCTCGAGTGTGTGCGCAAGCCGAGATGGTATGCTTGAGTAAGATGCCACTTAGTAGAATACTCGGCTAGTTTGCCGTGTCCTAGTGGACACGTACCTCCCTGCTGCTCACCACAGCAATCTAAGACAGCAGAATTGCATCCAGTTGCTCACTGCCTTCTTGACCTGCTGATACTGGCAACCACTCGATCCCGACTCGATCCGAGCTGATCACTAGAAACCTATTGCAAAAACCAAAAGTAAGTGAGGCATTTACAGAGACAATGAGAGAGAGAGAGAGACAGATTGATAGGATATATACAGAGAGAGAGAGAGAGTGTTTGTATACACACACACACACACACACACACACACACACACACACACACACACACACACACACATATGTATATATAGACAAACACTTTCTCTGTCTCTCTGTGTCTGTTTGTCTGGCTGTCTGTCTATCCCTCCCTCCTTCCCTTCCTCCCTCCCTCTCTCCCCCTCTCTCTTTTTCTCTGTCTCCTCTCCCTCTCTCTCTCTCTCTCTCTCTCTCTCTCTCTCTCTCTCTCTCTCTCTCTCTCTCTCTCTCTCTCTCTCTCTCTCTCTCCTCTCTCTCTCTCTCTCTCTCTCTCTCTCTCTCTCTCTCGGCTGACAGCTCAACTACATCGGGCTTTCTTTCAAGGATCTTTCGAGCCCTGCATCTGGTGTATGTCACAAGCACAGCCCAGTCTCAGCTCTCAAACTCACCTCTTATCTTTGATGGCTCTTCGTTAGCCTGACTCTACGTTAGCCTGGTCAGCCTTCTACCGTAATCATTCCCTACCATGACCAGTGAGCTTAATCATTTGCTTGATGGAGATACATCGCCTTCAAAGACTGGCGAGGGTGTGTCAGGCAGCAAGCCACTGGATGCCTGACTGGGACTGTCACCTCGGCCCCAACCCCTCGTAGGCCAGGGTAGGAGGAGGTGGGGTTGAAGGCATACGTGTTGTAGCCTTAACAAATTTATCAGTGTCCTAAGAGAATTTAATCTTTATCCGCGTGCATTGTGGGCCGATGGGCTCGAGCATGCGATCTTGGTCTTTAGGAGACTAGCACCTTATTCCAGAGCCAAACCAAAGCCTTAGTATAGAGACCCCTAGCAGAGAGAGAGGCATCGGCTGCCGCAGGAGCAGCAGCAGTAGGAGAAGGAGCTGATAGCTGAAAGCTGTGGCTGCCTCGTGCACTACAATTATCTGCAACAATAGCCGCAGACAAAGGCCTTAGCATGGGCTATTTCGGAGTTCCACTTAAGCCCAAGGGGCATTGTTCGAGCCGAATGGATGGGGCTGAATGCCTGATCCTGCCTCTAAGCTGCACTAGCAACCCTCCCCCTCTGCCAGGTAATTAGGCTCCATGCTTTGTGCTGCCATTGTATGCAAAATTGTATGCCCAGCCAATGCCACCATTTCAACCCTGCCGCTAAGTATGAAGGCAATTTCCAGGATCATGTCAGCCGTAATAGGCTAAGCCGTGATGTTGCAAAAGCTGCAAAGTCCATTATTGGCAATAAATGAGATTAGGGAGACTACTGGGTAGCAGAGTCCATTATCACCTTAGCCAGGCTCAGGTGGTAATATGACCACACTGAAGCTCTGCCACTGCAGATACAGCAGCTGTTGCTACTGCTGATTTCACTGCTGTTACTACTGCTGTTATTGCTGCTACTGCCTATGCTGCTGCTGCTGCTGCTAAGGGTACCGTTGCTGCTGCTGCTGCCAAGGGTACTGTTGCTGCTGCTGCTTCTGCTGCTTCTGGTGCTCCTGCTTCTGGTGTAGCTACCCCTTCCAGGCCCGACGCAGCTGTGAGCTAATTGACGAGCTAGGAGTCACCAGTCGGTCGGTGCAGAAGGCTGCTGCTTCAAGTGGCTAGATGGCATCACATTGCTGCTTCCGCACACATCCTTTCATGCACGAATGAATAAGCACCTTGCAAATGGGAGGTTTGCCTTTTTTGCATGAATATACAGACTTCAGGTATTCCAAATATTTTTTGTTTGGCCTAGACTTTTTAAGACTAGCATGCAAAGCTTGCCTTACGTTGCAATGGCAGCAGCAGCATTGTAGCAGCAGCATTGCAGCAGCAGCCTGAAGATTGCAGCAGCAGCAGGAAGATTGCAGCATAGTAGCATAGCTGCAGTAGCTTAGTGGTAGGAGCAATTAGAAGTAGCAATACTGCAGTATCTTAGAAGCAGCAGCATTGCAAAGGCAGCAATATTACAGCAGTCATCGCAGTGGCAACGCCAGTGGGAGGATGGCAGCATTGCATCTGCAGCACCAGCAGCAGCAGCAGCAGCAGAAAGAGCTACTACATGCACTCTCGATCTCTGTCCCTTAGTCTGTCTGCTTCTGTTTCTCGTTGTCTCCATTATTGTGTCTCTCTTTCCACCACTGTATCACTGTCCGTCTTTCTGTCTGCTAGCTGCTGCTGCCTTTTTCAATCCTTCAGTTGTGCATCAGTGAGCCTCAGCGGCTTGCAGTCCGCGTATGGCAGCCGGCAACTAATGGTAACCCTGAGCTGCTTGCCCTGTATCTGCCTCAGGCACAGGGCCAATTGCTTTCTGGTCTGTGACGTTACCAGCGCAGTCCTTGACAGATGCCAGTTTGCTAATGCCTGGCCGTGTTCTGCCAGTCATGCCCTGGCCTGCTGCAGTGTGTAAAGCCACGACCCCTCCAAGAAGGTGGGGCTGAAACCGAGCAGCGAGGGACTACTTGAACCACACATGAACGAACGATGGTATCGAGAGCTCGATTGGCGCGAGCCGTCACATTTAAAGTCAGTGGTTGTAGCAGCAGCAGCACAAATTCAAGGACGTGGAAGAGAAATGCAAGAAGGATGAGTGAGGAGACGAGAGGAATGGAGGGCTCTTGGAGGATGGACAGGAATGAGAGGAGAGAAGGAGGGGGATTTGATGGGCACTGGCATTGCCAGCATAGAGCCAAAGGAGTGGCTGGCAACCCATTTCCCTTCTTGCGCGCGCTCGCGGAAAGTAAAGCAAGGTAGGATCAGCGTATCGAAAAGCCTCACTGTATACAAGGACAGAAGATGCCACGCCCTTGGTCGTAAAGTGCTGAGCACCTTTCCATTTTGCTAAGACTAGGAGCTTTCATTACTCACCATTCAATCGCGTTTCCCTTTGCAGCAAATGTAAAGCATCTAGAAAGAGATTGAGTTCTCTGAGGGCGCTTTATCAAGTGCACTATTATTATTATTATTATTATTGATAGATATAGGAGAAGAAAGCCATTTTGATTGTTGATGCTCATCAAACTTGAAGCTCATCCCTTGCCCTCTCGACTTTCAGAAGCAAGAATAGCAAAAGCAGCCGAGGCAGCGGCGGCGGCGGCGGCACAAGAAGGCCCTCACAAAGAAAAGTCACTTATTCAAATAAGATACTCTCACGAAGAAGGCTGGCTGCGCACAAAAAACGAGTGGGACACCGCGGTGCATATCATGCTCGTTTTTTCTCCTGTGATCTTTGCTTTTGCGCCCCGGTTCCCTCTCTTACGCCGCTGAATACACGCAGAGGAGCGCACTCTGTTGGGCTTAGGTGCCGAGTGGAGGAGGGCACCCAGCCAGCCACCCTTGCTGGCCTGATTCACTCGTGATCGTGTTGTGTTGCAGTCTCCTTCTGTTTGTGTGCAGCCAGCCTCCAGAATCTTGGAGGAGTGGACGTGCCACAATGAGCCGGCCGGTCTGCCGAGCTTGCCCGGAGGCTGATCTGATAGCAGCATCATCTTCCAAGCACCACACATCTGCTCCAGGAATCGCAGCCCCATCATAATGTGATCCTACTTGCCCCCCCAGTGAGGCTCACATTTTTGTCTCTCTCAGCAAGAAGTGATACAGAGTCTTTGCTAACGTGGGCTCTGCATCAGGGAGCTTGAAACGTTTGAGGCAGGTAGTCGTGATACGGCAGGCCACATAACGAGCAGCAGCAGCAGCAGGCAGCAGCTGCAGTCGATTAGGCAACGGCGGCAGCAGCAGCAGCAGCTGAAGCAGTAACAGCGGCAGCATCCTCGTCAAGCAGCAGCAGCAACGTCCCACTGGTGCGGTACTGGGTGCGACCGGTCTTTAAGTGTCTACGCCTCATGAGGCACCAAGTTTAATCATCAATTTTGTGATCAATGGCATGTAGGAAATTATATCAGGCCGTGGGCAGAGACTTCTGCACTGATGAGATAGCCAGGCTCAGCCAGGCAGGCATCATCGCCTAGAGCTGGCTGCTTGGTCGTGATCATGTAGTCGATGACATGGTGGCACAGGCAGCGAATGGCTCACTAGACTATCGCCGACAGCAGCGCAATCAGCTAATCACATGGGTAGAGAGAGATTGAGGCAGAGACACAGATGGCAGAGGTAGAGAGAGAGAGAGAGAGAGAGAGAGAGAGAGAGAGAGAGAGAGAGAGAGAGAGAGAGAGAGAGAGAGAGAGAGAGAGAAAGAGAGACGTGGAGACACGGAGACAGAGACACAGACTGTATCATTTGGAGGAGCACGTGTTGGTTGTTTGCTTGTTCGGACGTTTGCTGCTCTGTTCTCAGCTGCTTGTGCATTTGGCCGCCTCATCCTTCTCGGCCAGTTTCTTGTGTGGAACTGTTCCGCCGGGGAGGAGGTGGGCACACATACCTCATTGCATTGCCTTTTTTATTGGTGCCATTAGCTAGTTCTATCGTTAGTGTTCTGCTAGAATTAACCTGCATAATTGCATAACTCTGCCGAATGAAAAGAGTGGGCCTTTTCAGGTAAAAAAACGCCGGTTACTTTACCGGCAAGTTAGGCAGCAACAGCCCCTCTCTCCTCTTGCCCTTGGAGGTGCTATCGCTCTGAACGACGTCTTTGATGCTTCTGATTGCTCCGTGCTGCTGCAGGCTGCTGCAGGATGCAGCCTTGACCTATGACGTCGCGGTGGCGGCAGCTGCACTAGCAAGAGCCGCTGCACGAAGCATACAGGTAGCTTGATGTCAAGCAGCATCTCAACGTGATCACGATATGTGAGAAATACGGGCTGGCTTGAACAAAGCTGTAGCTGCGACAATTCGGCCATGCGTCAACTGATAGCATAGTATCGAGAGACTGCTTACCACGGAAACCACTGCTGTATCTCTGGGCAGCCCTTACAGAAATGGCACTTGCACACTAACCTGATGCTTACACGTGCATACGTGAAAACTCGCAAAAGCACGTGCACTCACCTCATTGCAAGTAAGGGCTTCCACCCCTCACCCGGCAACGGGTCTTAGCACAGGGTTAAGGTGCTCCCTCTTCACGACCAATGTAATTCTTTTGAGTCCTGCAGCTGACAATCCTTTATTGCCTGCTCCAGGCTCTGCCATAAGCAGCCGCCAAGGCTCTACGGACAGCTATATAAATGAGACTATTGCATCAGCTGACCTGTTTTTTACTCGACTTCTGCCTGGTATTTTTCTTGATGATGAACACGCTTCTGCCTAGGAAATGTTTCTGAAACTGTCGCAGGACTTCTTACTACCCGAGCAGATCTGACTGCATATGAGCGATCCTCAGCACGTACTGGCAGCAGCAGCACGAGTCCTTGGTACCACAGCAGCAGTGGCCGTAGGCGACCAAGATGGCGACAGCAGCTGCAGTGATGGCTGTAATGAGATTAGAGGCTTCGGCAACGACATGCTGCCATTGAAGACTCGAGGAGTATCAGTTTGGTCATGCATTTTGAGAGATCTACCTCTTCGCCATCTCTCTCTCTCTCTCTCTCTCTCTCTCTCTCTCTCTCTCTCTCTCTCTCTCTCTCTCTCTCTCTCTCTCTCTCTCTCTTGGCAACAGCCTTCGTGAGCAACAGAGAGCATCAGCCGAATGGCTGTACCTTCTGTACGCTGAATGAAGCAGCATAACCAATTCTTTCAGAATCCAAGCAGACAAATCTATCTGGTCATCGGCTGGCTGCAGAAGTAATATGAAGCTTTGTCAAATCAAATCAAGCATCAAAGTGCGGCAGATAAGAATTGCTCACAGCTGACCGACATAGGCTATTGTCCTTGAGCAGCAGCAGCAGTAGCAGCAATGGCTGCATCATTGTCAGCAGCAATGGCAGCAGCAGCAGCCGCAGCTGCAACATTCTCTGCAGCAATGACAGCTGCAGCAGCAGCAGTAGCGGCAGCAGCAGCCTCGGGGGGGGGGCTGGGAGGGCACTGCTATCGGTGCTAGGTGAGCTTCTGCCCAGCTGGTACTCTCGTGGTGGAATAAAAGTCCATGGGACTCGTGGGTAAGCTACTTCAAACCTGGCTGGACTGTTAAAAGATGAGTCTGAGTATCGGATACCTTGCTCTCGCTCTTGACCCAGTGTGAGATGACAGAGATTGGTTTTCCTTTCTATTTCACAGACACTTTTGAGAAGCAGCAGATGCTTTTGCTCTGCACCTTACTCACTAAAAGCAAGACTTGTTTTAACGGTTTGTAGGAGGCAACAGTATCCGTTCTATGACCGACTCGGGCACTTTTATTTCAGCCACACTTGTTTGGCTACAAGCTACTTGTCACATGCAGCAGCATCACTAGATTCATCTCTTCATGGAGTACTAGTAGATATGTGCAATTACAGCAGACCTCTCTTTTTCTATGCTGAATATTCTTGAATCACTGATAGTGGCAGCTGGGTTGGGTAAATCAAAAAATAATTCAAGAGCAAAGCTGGCAAGTTAGCCAGCTAGATTACATCGTCCCTAGCCTGCTGCTTCCTTACATCCATGCTACGTAACTGCAGTTGTTGTTATGTGGATGAATAGGTATGTGAATGATCGATCTCTTGTCATTATGGCAACCTTTGGCTTAATTGTTACCATTCGTTGAAACTTGGCGATAGTTTTACGGTAGCTATTATTTATTGTAAATTGCTAGAACCGCAGACTACGGCTGATTGGCTGGACATCACGTGTTCCTTGGCGAATGGAGCTCCTCCTATGCCACATTAGCTAAATGACCAATATAAATATAATTCATTTATATAGCACCCCAAGAGAACTTAATCTCTATTCAGGCGCTTCGCATATGCCTCGGGGCTCGAGCCCACGACCTCAGTCGGACCTTGGTCGGGGCAAGCACCTTAACTGCTAGACCAAATCAGCTCAGAGTGTACTCTTCAAGAGAAGCCGATGGCAACAAGATTCTTATGCATGCTGGCTTGCGCAGCCAAATTGCGATCGTTTAGTACTAGTATATATTTAACCAGTTTGTTGCAAATAATTTTTCAGTCTTAACTACGGTCAATGTTGTTGTCAGGTGCATTATTAAAGTGACTAATTTTCTCGACCTTTGCCTGGTGAATGGTTTGACATCAGCACTGCTTCTCATAATAATAATAGTAACAACAATAATAATGCACTTGATAGAACGCCCTCGGAGAACTCAATCTCTTTATAATAATAATAATAATAATAACAATTCACTTGATAAAGCGCCCTCAGAGAACTTAATCTCTCTCTAGGCGCTTTACATTTGCTGTAAAGTGAAATGCAATTGAATGGTAAGTAAAATTTTGCTTGAAAAACAAACGAATTGAATAATATGGTTAGGGGTGACATACACAGGGTCAGTATGCAAATGTGGTTAGTGGCAGCATGCACAGTGTCAGCATGCATAAGCACATCAAGGACGAATCACAGCGACCCACTAAATGCTGTCCTAAATAGGTGTGTTTTTAGGTTCCTTTTAAATGTGGTCAGGTCAGGGGATGTTCTGACGCAGGTCGGGAGGGAGTTCCAGGATTTGATAGCATACGAACTAAATGCACGGTCTCCAAAGGATTTAAGGTTTGTATGAGGTATTTCTAGACTGTTGGATTCCGAAAAGCGGGTTGTACGATGCTTAGCCTGATGGGGTAGTATATCTGACAGATAGGCTGGAGCCATAGAATGAAGGGACCTGAAAGTGAGGGACAAAACCTTGAAGTCAATCCGTTGCTTGACTGGTAACCAGTGCAGGTCGGCGAGAAGTGGAGTAAAGTGGCAACTGCGACGCTCACGACAGACAAGTCTAGCTGCCGAGTTTTGCACCAGCTGCAATCGCCTGATCGCACATACTGGTAGGCCAGTAAGCAGTGAGTTGCAGAAGTCGAGACGGGATGTCACGAATGCATGGACCAACTTAGATGTGGTGTCTTTATCTAAACAAGCCCGAATTTTAGCAATGTTATGAAGCTGAAAATAGGCGGATTTGACTGTGGAGCTGATATGGTCGTCTAACGAGAGGTCGCTTTGAAATATAACACCTAGATTTCGAGCTGATTCAACTGGAGATGTGCTGGCTGAGCCAATTTTGAGAGTCAGCCTTTCCAACCTCTGGATCACACTGGATTTGCCCATAACTAGTAAGTTAGTTTTATCATCGTTAAGTTTTAGAAAATTTGCTGCCATCCATGTGTGGATGTCATCAATGCATGCAGCTAGTGAGTTTAGAGAATTTGAGGTGCTCGAAGGCTGGGAAGGATCAAAGCAAAGGTACAACTGAGTGTCATCCGCATAGAAGTGAAAGCCTAGATTGTGCTTGGCAATCACATCAGCAAGAGGCAGAGTATAAACCGTGAAAAGAACCGGACCTAGCACGGAGCCCTGAGGTACTCCATATTTCAGAGGTAATTCAGATGATCTTTTTCCATTCACATCAATACTCTGGAGTCTCCCACTGAGATAGGACCTGAACCACTGCAGAGCAGTGCCAGTGATGCCCAGGCGAGAAGAGAGGCGCTCTAGAAGAACTTTGTGATCGATGGTATCAAAAGCTGCCGAAAGATCAAGCAAAACAAGCAGAGACACTCTACCCATGTCTGCATTCCTAAGTAGGTCGCTGTATACCCGAAGCAATGCTGACTCTGTGGAGTGAGTAGCTCTAAAGCCAGACTGGAACTTACTAGCAAGGTGTGAGGTTTCGATATACGAGTTCAGCTGGTCCGCCACGATCCGTTCGAGTGTCTTTGATAGGAATGGTAGAAGGGAAACTGGGCGGTAGTTGCTCAAGTTCTCTTCGTCAAGTGTAGATGTCTTGAGAAGTGGCCTGACTACAGCTTTTTTGAAAGGTGCTGGGACCTGACCTGAGGCTAATGACATATTAATGATGTTGGTTATGCATGGCAGCAGCAGATCAATGCAACGTAGGAGCAGGACAGTGGGAATAGGGTCCAGAGGACTTGTTGTCTTCTTTGATTGAGATACAAACTTTAGGACTAGATCACTAGTGACCTGCTTAAATGCAGACATTGAGGTGCAGCCAGGAACCGAGGAACAGCATTCTAGTGGGGAGGTTGTCATCGCAGGGATGGATTCCCTGATCTTGTCTATCGTCTGCACAAAGAATCGAGAGAAGCGATCGGTTAGATCATCACAAGGATCATCAGGTAAGGGGCTAATCTGGGAACTTTTTCTTTTTTGCTTTACATTTGCTGCAAAGAAAATTGCAGGTTATGGGCCCTGTGTTCAATGACGGTGTTATCACGAAAGTAATTAAGTAGGCATTCAGCTCAGAGACTTTGGCTTGCAAGCAGCCCTGGTTTTTTTCATTAGAAAACATAGTATTTCACTCAATCTTAACCTTAGGATGTCATCGAAAGACATGGTTAATTTGCAATTGGGGAGGCTTAATAATGAGCAGCCTCGTTGGAATGGGGCAGTGCTTACGATGCTTGCCTTCATTGCCTAGAGCTACCCTGTACTTACTCTCCTGAGGGTTAGCTCAGTTCTTCTTTCTATGCCACTGCCAGCCCGGAAGTAGCCTCAGTAGCTGCTTGTAAAAGCGACTGAACTGGAAACTACTTAAGAATTAGCTGTGAAAAGAAGGCTGTTCGAGCAGCACAATCGCTGTTCACGTAACTCGATGGGTGCAAGACTCAGTACATGGCCAGCATGCGACATGAGAATCTGACCGAAAGCAGCTCTCTTTGAGCTGCAGTTGGCCAGGTGTCCGTGATTAATGGCATCAGTGAGTCGTGGTGCTGGCTGCAATCACTCTGCTGCAAATCGTCTGCCCCCCCCCCCTTCGAAGGCGCCTGCCACCAGCTGCCGTGTGCAGCATAAGCAATTTTTCTCTGGGCTCTCGCGAGTTCACACAAGTTGTCGATAGCGCTGCGGGTTGCAGGAGTTCCTATCGCTGCGCCACTACCGTACAGCATGTTACAAGAATTATAAGAGTAATTCTAATAATGGTGATGCCGATGCATTTCCGTGGCGCCCTCGTAGATACAAATCTCTTTCTGGGCACGTTGCATATGCCACAAAGGGAAGCAGCGAGCTCACCAGGTGCAATGCCGTTGCATGGGTCGTGACGTCGTTGCCATAGCTAACTGGAGAGGGCCAAGCACTATCTATCCACCGGTGTCTATGCAACTATGCAGCAGCCATTTGAGCTGGCTGCCTGGCCAAGAAGTCAGCTCGCCAAGACGAGTCACGGAGAAGTTTAGAAACAGGAAGATGAACAGGTTCTGCCGGTTCGGGCTGCTCCGCCATTTTCATTCACAAGCGCTTGCTGAGCCGCTTACCGACACTGAAGGCTCGGCAAAGTCCTGCGAACTCGTCTCCTCCGAGGTCACACACTAGGGAGCTGGCGACGCTGTCTTTGGCTGGTCGCTCGGCTTTCTTTTTAGTCTCCAGCTGGCAACGGACCAGTGAGGGTGCGCACATGGAAAGCAGTGCAGCGCTCACATATAATGCAGTCTATGTGCGCACCAAGTTCCAGTGGGCTTTCGACATTAGAGAAGGCGCCTGCCGAGGTGGTGTCGCACAGTGATACCGTCACCCTAGCTGGAGCGTATCGTTGCTGCTTGAGCCACACCCGCAGAGCGATCTGTCATGTGACAGTACGTCGCGAGCCAGCTACGCAAGCTGCTAAGGACTTCGGCTCGCCAGACGGCGCCGCTACTGCTGCAGCGCCGTCTCAGTGTTTGGTTCGGCAGTGTGTGCCGACGAACCTTGGCCGTCACTGTGCTGGTCTCGTTGCTTGTGACTCTGCTGGTGAGCATTGCAGCAAACACACGGTTTGCGATCTGGACGGGTGTAAGGCAGGCACTTTTCAAGGAAGTAAGGACATGGGAAAGCTGTTGCCTACTTGCTTTCCAAAAAATTTGGATATCGGATAAGATTTTCATCGGAAATTTACCTAATTAAGGAGCTGTGCTTAATAACTTGAGCGAATCACAAAGCAGTGCTGCAACGAACTAGGGGAGTCCTGATGCATAACTCATCATCCAAAATAGTTCACGAGCCAGTTATAATGCTTGCAGCTCGTAGTTCACGAGCCAGTTATAATGCTCGAAGCTACTTAGATGTAGCATCTACAGCAGCGGTTTTTATCCTGTGGGTCGCGACTCCTTTGGGGGTCGAACGACCCTTTCACAGGGGTCGCCTAAGACTACATGGAAACACGCATTTCCACATTTTGCACACAGTAATTTTATAGTTGGGGGTCGCCACAACATGAGGAACTGTATTAAGGGGTCGCGGCATTTGGGAAGGTTGAGAACCACTGATCTAGAGGTATTCGAACATATTTTCCAAAGACAGTTTGGTAATTCTGAATGAATAGCTGGTCTGATGTCTCTAAACAAGTTAGTGTTCTCGAAAGAATGTCTCATGGCCGACCTCGTGGTGTTGAACTTTCTTGGTTCGCAGAGCTATGGTCAATACCATATCGACTCCTGTAGACTACGCCCTTGGCTGTATAGGCTTTGGGCTCAGAAGATAATAGCTCCTGCTCCTTCATTACTTCTCTCTTAAATGCACGGAGCACGAACTTGAGCTTGAAGAAAGTGTCCCATCCATCTCGGCGACTAATCAACTCTGAAACCTGAGACTAATGACTATTCCATGCATTAAAAGTCAAAGCTTTAGCAGGAAGTTTGTGTCGTATTGGCTATCCCGTGCTGGATGTACGGGATATCCCACATACATATATATACGCATATATATATATATATATATACGCATATATATATATATATATACGCATATACACACACACATATATATATATATATATATATATATATATAATAAATTTACGGGTACGGATACCCCATTTTGCCAGTTTCTCCTGGATTTCCGTGGTAGCCTAGATGCCTGGATGAAGACAACACCTTAGCTTGATCCACCCACTGCACAACGGCTAGTCCAACATTTTCGCCGGTTCGTGTGCATTGGCAAGAGAACGAGTATTTGCTCGGCCTATCCGGAGAAGGGAGGAGTTCCGGCAGTCAGCGAAGGCTGACATCCTGAAGAAGTCAAACGTTAATTACTGCATCTGTCTGTCACAACATGTCAGCCACGGTCGCATTTCGTCAATTCTCCGACAGGTTTCCAGCAGATTTGTAAGAACAAATCGCCACATATGCTCCAGCTCCAGAGAATTAATTCGGCCCCGACTAGATAGATTCCCTCTACCAAAGCATTCCTTTCGGGGCAGTCGCATTAATGCCGTGGCGAACAAATGAAACCGGATGTCGCGTGGGTTTGACATCGTTCCCTTTAGACACCGTCCAACGAAGGGGCAGTGTAGGAAAGGAGCATTAATGGAGGCCCCGCGACCCCTGGCCGTCTCCTAGGACCGATCGAAAGGGTTGTGAGGGGAGGCGCGACCCCTCGGCATGCTCCGCCAACCTTCTGCGAGTGGCTGCCTCTGACAAGGTCAATTTCAGGCCCCCTCGTCGGCATAATCCTGGCTCTGCACAGGCGGTCCGCCACGCTAGTGTAGACCGTCTAGGTGACCTATTACTCGATAACACGACAGATGGATCCCGAGATTCTGGATTCCCTGGCCACAAAATGGGCTTCACTAGTGAGTTGGCAGGAATAAAAACCCAATGTGGCGCTTGCCAGCCCAGCGTGGCGCTTGAGGCGAGATTCGGTCATGTCGAAGGGGTGCTCGAAAATGCTATCTTGCAGTCGTTAGGTCGTACGGCGGCGCAGCCCAATGCGGCTGCGCTTGTGAACGAAGCTGGGTTAATTCAATTTCAGCCGGCCTGCTCCTGCTCACGAGCGACGACGCGAAAGCTCGAGCGCTCGAGCCAATTTTACTTCCAGCTGAGGGAAGAAAGGACGAAAGAAGTGCAGCCGCGCCTGCGCGGCGCGATGACAATGACGTCTAGACAGCAGCGATACTTCGCGTCTGAGTAGTATGCGCGCTCGTTTCCCTTGCTCCCGTTTCCCCTCTACCCGATGCCACACCACCCGACGCCATCGACGGGGATTGTCGTGCGTCGCTTCCGTACAAGTGAGCCGCCGTCACATGCCAGCGTCGCTCAGTATGCAGGTGTCCTTTTCCGATGGGAGCAGCCGCTACCAGGAAGCAACAAGAGTGACGGCGGGGCAGATGGTTCGAATGTCACACAATAGGAGACACGCAGGCCCGGCTCTTAAACTCCGCTCTCAGCCTTTGTGTAGCCGCTGACGGCAAGGTCGAGCGTCAGGCCCCGCCCCACCGCCAGTCCAGAGCCGAATCCAGCGATCTGGCTCCGGTTGCAGAGCTTGATCTATTGAAGAGATGGCCGACCCGGACCGCGAGCGAGCAGCGAGGGAAATGCTGAGACAGCCGGTTCATGCCGAAGCGATGATTTACCGACCGTTAGTTTCCGTCGGGCGGATATCCGAGAGAAAGCAATTAGGCCGTGACTGCTCGAGCCGAACTCGGCAGCCCGTCCGTTCCTCAGTGAAGAGAGTGATTCTAGTGAGGTCAGGTGAGGTCACCGATCTAGGAAGCCTCGACCTTTATCGTAGCCGTCAAGCAGAGGGCCTACCATCATGCACACTCGTCTGGGAGCTGGGTAGAAAGAAGTAGGCAGGCAGGGGGTTGTCATTTGACCTGGCTTAACTCTGCGTCGTTTCGATTAGGGTGCATAATCCTCCGGTGCACTCTCGCGGCTGGTAGCAGTCAGAGCTACCTTTAACAAATTGGCTGGCAATAGACTATTTTAACCCAGTGCATCCAGCTGGCAAAATTGGCTGCGTCCAGCTCTTCGTAATACTTGGACTGCGCATCCCGTAGCAGCCGTATTGAAGCTGACCCAATTTGGTGCTGCTGCCGTTTTAACCGGCGATTTGCAGGTCGGGCTTCCAAAGCATGGAAATCACTTTCGAGTTGCTTTATGACATCCTCTGACTTGACCAGGTTTAAAATGAAACTAAAAATGCATTTATCTACGGCAGCATTAAATGGGTCCATGTGATCTGTCCTTAGTGTGCTTATGCGTGCTGACACTGCATGCTGCAGCCAACCATTTTTTCGTGCTGACCTTGTGCATGTCGCCTCTAACCGTGCTATGCTTGCTCGTTGACCACGCTACCATTATCCATTCGATCTCATTTCCTTTGCAGAGAATGCAAAGTGCCTAGAAAGAGACTGAGTTCTCTGAAGGTGCTATGGCTAACATATTATTTTTATTATTATTATTATTATCCTCCGACTTTTAGTGGGCAAGATTTATAATTTCTAGGCCAAGGCCGACAGCACTCAATACGATTCTCGTTACTTTTCTACCAATCAATACGCAATTTGGCAAAGGGCTAGGATAGCGGATGTATGTATGTATAGTATGGATCAGATTATATCAATTCAGCCAGGTGCATAATATAACATAGCCACTCAGTCGATGCTATACAACTTAATTTATACCCAGTAATGGTCAGGGCAAAACGTACATGCATGCATAAACTATTTCTTGAAGTGAATTCTGCTGGCCCTATTCTTCAGGCTTTCAGGTTCAGCCATCGTTTGAACTTTGCCTCGAGTGTGCGAGTTTGTTTAGCTTTTGCGAAAATTGACGTCGTCGAAATAGCTGTATAAGAACTATATTGTTTTGCACAGTGAGGGCCCCCCGGATGCCCAACGCGGCCTATGGTGCTGCACAACAACTTAAGCGTTTGGTCAGTTCCTGGCGGTCTATTGCGCTTGCTTACACTCTCGGCGGTCAGTAAGTGGCCATCGAGAGGGGACAATTATCAAGACGAAGAACGCGCCCCGGCCTTCTCAAAAAGCTAGGCTGCTGTTCGGATTCTGTGTGCTGGTGTTACGGTGCCCTCTCCCACCTCGAGTGATGATGGCTCCGCAGGGCTCGGATCAAGCTCTGCCATCAAAACCATCAAAGCAGTGACCTAGTCGTCCTTTTCTCTTTGCCGGTCCTTACTTAATGAGCAGGTACGATATATATATATATATATATATATATATATATATCTATATATATATATATAGATATAGATATATATATAGATATATATATATAACGTTTTTCTGTTGCCGATGTGGCACACAGCCGCACTAAGTCTGCTCCAACTAAGCTAAACAAAACCACCGACGGCTCATGCGACCTTCAGTGGCAGCAGTCCACTAGTGGCACAACCTACAAATTTGGATATCAACTTGAGAGTAGCAGCAACTAAAGAGCTGCAGCACCTAGATATCAGCAGCAGAAATTAAAAGACCAGCAGCAGCTATAGACCAGCAGCAACTAGATACCATCAGCAACTAGAGACCAGCAGCAATTAAAGTGCTGCGGCTACTGGAGAGGGATCAGAGCTAGTTCGGCACGAAAGCGTAGCCACGGTTGCACATAACCTTACTAATCGTGAGTCACCACGCTGGCAGCAGGCACGAGGAGCTCCCTTTGCCGCAGCAGTGCTACTTATCATTCAGCATCATGGGTGCAATGTGGCAGAGTTCGAGCATACTAATGGGCTCTCTCATCAGTCAAGGCAGACGGAGAGTGTCGAGCCAATCGGAATAGCCAAAGGGCAGCAGCTGCAGCAAATGGTGGTGGGAATCGAATCCAAAGCATTTAATGTCGACAATGTCGCCTCTGCAAACCTGCTTCGCAGACATCTCCTCGTTAGATGGATGCGATTTGTAAGACAAACAGGGAGAATGCATCTAGAGAATACCAACCGTCTGTTAATTGCCATACAATGGTCGCGAATGTGGACATTTAAGGAACCGATGACAATGTTTCGATCGTGTGCGAGAATTCACCAATAACCAATTCAGCCAACTGATTGCAGAGAGCGCTCGCCCTTTTCACAACTGTATGCTTACATAATTCCTGGAAATCCCGATCAGCTGTTCAACTACAAGTTAATATCTTACCCTAGGGTTTTACAGCATCAGCCTATTGACAGATCAAGCTTCAGAGTTGGACACAGATATAAAACTGCTAAGTATTTGTCGTTAAAGGAAAGGTGAGGCTTCGAGGTGTCCCCTTAGAAAATTCCTTAATCGTTGCTGCTTGTGAAAAACTCAGTAGATCATCTGAAGTTTAGTCAATGGCAAACCTGTAACATCGCACGACGTCTGTCTGCGCTTCACTGGCTCGCCATATCAGGCATATAATGAACTTGAAGATCCTCAGCCTGGCCTCCCGGTCTCGCCACTCGCTTGCACCGGCCTTGACCTCTGCGACATCCTTGATACTCTAGCGTGTTCTCGCACCACCCACTCCTCTTCTTCTAGTTTTCAGGCAATTCCCTCGCACATGGTTGCAATCAGTTGATGGTCAGAGTTGCAGTTCATATTTACCGAAAACCTCAAATCCTTTGGAGACCTTGCATTTAGATCGTATGCTCCCAAAGCCTGGAACTCCCTTCCGACTCAGAACATCCTCTGACTTGACCACATTTAAAAAGAATCTAAAAAACACCTATTTAGGACAGCATTTAGTGGGTCCCTGTGATTCGTCCTTCATGTGCTTATGCGTGATGACACTGTGTATGCTGCCACTAACCGCATTTGCATGCTAACCCTGTGCATGTCACCCCTAACCATGTTATTCATGTTGTTTGTTTATCAAGCATGATACCACTCACGATTCAATCGCGTTTCCCTTTGCAGCAAATGTAAAGCGTCTAGGAAGAGATTGAGTTCTCTGAGGGCGCTTTATCAAGTGCATTATTATTATTATTATTACTATTAACTTGCATCTGGCTTCTGTTAACACCTGAAATGACATTCAAGCAGCATTAAAGTCTCCCCTTACGATGCGTCTGTTCTGGCCAGCTTTCTCCGCGGTCCAGACTTGTGATAAATTCTCTCTTCTTCCCCATTGCTTTTTGGGCTTATCTTTGCTTGACTCGGCGAATGGTACTAACCAAGGGCACGACTAACCTTTGACCCATGACCGCATGCCCCGAGAGTTGACTTCTTGCATGCTCATGCATGTAGTCAAAGAATCATCACTTACTTGCAATTAGCTCTCTTTTTAATGCTTCCGTTGTAGCGAGTTACAATGCACCCGTAAAGAGATATAGCTAGTCAGTGCTGTAAAAAGCCATTAGTAATAACAATATCATTAAGTGTCTTCTCGCGACATTGATAGGTGCAGCAATTTTCACTCAGCAAATCGTCTCTCAATTTTTACTCAGCAATTTTCAGCATATTTCTGTCTGTATGTCTCTCTCTCTCTCTCTCTCTCTCTCTCTCTCTCTCTCTCTCTCTCTCTCTCTCTCTCTCTCTCTCTCTCTCTCTCTCTCTCTGTGTCTCTCTCGCTCCGTCTCTCTGTGTCTCTCTGTGTCTCTCTCCCTCCGTCTCTCTGTGTCTCTGTCTGTCTGTCTGTCTGTCTGTCTGTCTGTCTGTCTGTCTGTCTCTCTCTCTCTCTCTCTCTCTCTCTCTCTCTCTCTCTCTCTCTCTCTCTCTCTCTCTCTCTCTCTCTCTCTCTCTCTACCTCTCTATCGGAAGAGGGGGAATGGAAGGGAAGAGGACAGAGGCTAGAGAGATGAGCTTGAGAGATAGAGAGACAGACAGAGAGAGAGAGAGAAGAGAAGAGGAGAGATGAGCTTGAGAAGAGTGTACGAAAGGGCTGGAAGCAGTGGAAGTTAGGTGGGTCAAGATGCCTGCACTACTTTAGCATTGCGGCAGCAGAAGTGAAGCTGCGATTGGTGCTGCAGCTCTCAGCTGGCTCAGTCAGTGGCTCACTTTCAGTGGCTGCCAGAGAACAATCAAGTTTGGCCTAATGACTGGAGAGCAGCCTCTTCGATGCCGGGATTCGTGCACCTGCCGAGTGCAAGCTGCTACGTAGGCCTCTTGAGTGCAGATTCGTCCACCTGCCGCCGGCTAGGCATCTCACAGCTCGAAGTGGGCAGAGCGAAGCTGTTCGAGCGGGAGCGAGTTCCAGGGATTGGTCGATCGGTCGGAGGCCATTCTTCGGCCATTCTCTACAGGGGGAGACAATTTGCTGGATGAGCAAACGCGGCGCCGGCCGGCCGGCCGGGCAGCTGCTAGAAGTCGGCCACCGAGTTGTGTGTGAGCAGGCAGGGAGTGCTGCCAGCGACGGCGCCGGCAGCGCTACCTGGCGGCGCTCGCTCATCGTACAGCGCTCCCTGGCTCTCTCACAATCGTGCGGCTCCGAGTGGGCAGGTGCTCACAATGGCGACATAGGACCCGCTAATTGCCGCGAGTCGTCTGAGTAATGGTTCACCTATCTAGGCCGCAGATCGGGCCGGGGCTCAGAGTCACGCGAGACCAGGGTGTCGGGAGCGAAAATAGTGGCATAGCCGGCTACGGCTCGAGCTGAGAGGATAGGCTGGCGGCGGCTCAGTCGCGGCCAGCCAGCCTTCGCCCGCCCCCTCTCTTCCGCGGCAGCCGCACGTGGTCAGCGCTGCTGCTGCTGCTGCTGCCACGGAGAGAAGAGAGGCTAGGGATAGAAGCCAAGAGACTCCTCGGCGGTCGATAGCCATCGAGTCGGCAGCCGATTGCTGGCCGTTTGAATGTTTTTTTTTAACCAGGAGGAGCTACAGCTGAAGCTGCGTTCGCCCACGAGCCCGTGACCTTCCGCCCTTGACCTATCTTCTGCTCGGTTAGCTAACGTGGACCAAGGCGCGACCGTATAGCCATCAAGTTACGCAAGAATTAAACACTCAAACTACGCGGACTTTGTCATTCAATGCCAAGCCTGTAGAGCAACCGCAGAGCAAAGCGCTAGCGTGGACTTAAACAAAATTGCAGGGTAAGGGCAGACGAAATAAATAGTCAGAGGCCTCCCAGGTTCTTTCCTGCTGCTACCGCGTACCACTCGTCGCCGTTCTTGGACGAATCTACGTGAGGAGGCAGTGGCTATCCTATTTGTGGGCGCGTACTCTCGGCTGCCGTGCAATGGCTCCTAAGACTGACAGTCGCCAGCGAGCGAACATCGCTAGATCAAGGACCTCAGAGATGTCACTCAGTCGGAGATCTGCACAGGCACCCGGATATCTCGTCGTGAGTGTAGGAATGCAACCGCAGTTGCAGTCCCCGGCTTCTATTGATAGCAGCTGCTTTTTTTTATAAACACGTGCGACGCAGCTAGCGCCGCGCGACCTTTACCGCGGGCTTTAAGCTGCTCTCGCTCTGGACTGGCCGCGGAGGGCGAAAATCCGAAACTAGGCCAGGCGTAGCTCGGCGAGAGGCAGCGTCTCACGACGGCGTAGCGCCGCCGCGATACGTTATATCATATAGCATACATAGCATCGCGAAACTTGGCATCTCGCGAGATGCTGCATGAGGTACGAGTGGGCTGAAGCGAAGCCGTGCTTCAGCCAGTGAGAAAGGGAAATGTGGAAAAGAAAGAGAGAAAGAGTTGGTGGCGAGCAAGAGAGAGAGAGAGAGAGAGAGAGAGAGAGAGAGAGAGAGAGAGAGAGAGAGAGAGAGAGAGAGAGAGAGAGAGAGAGAGAGAGCGAGAGCGAGAGCAAGCGAAAGCTCGAGAGAGCGAGGGAGAGAGAGCGAGAGAAAACGTGAGTGCTCACTCGGGTATACGATATAAACTGCTCACTTCACGCGACTAATCATTCCAGTACCCTAAGAATGTCTTGGTCATTTTATTCTCGCCCGCTACCCGACGAACCAAGGGTATAACCGTGATTTTGCCGTGGGGCATGCTAACCCTCGACCTCGAGGTGTGCAGCACATAGTCAGAGCAGTTTCAAATTCGCTCGGACTCGGTACCGCAGCTCGGTCTGCAGCTCGTCTGTCTGTCGCTCCCTCTATTTGGTGAAACCGAAGCGTCGGGCCGCCGCCGCCCAGAGCGCGCACCTTCCGGAATTCACTTTCGAAATTCACTTCCGGAATTCGCTTGTGGAATTCGGAATACACCTCTCGGAGTTCACTTTCAACTCTGCGGCAGAATGAAAATAAAGCACTCGTGCTGATGTAAAGTATATATAAATGTTGATATAAAATATAAATGCTGATATAAAATGAAACACCCTGCACGGAGAGCTTGAAGCTGCGCGTCCCAGGGCGCGGCGCGCGCCGCGCGGCACGCGCCTATTTAGCTCTGTGTAGAAAGAGAGATAACGCTCCAGTAACTCTGCAGGTACGATCGCAACCTTTAAAAAATGGCAGTCCTCTCAGAAAATCAAAGCGCAACTTGTACGCAAAAAAAGCAGCACATACAAACGTCGGGCTGCCATGCTCCGGTTGCTTTATGTGCGATCTAAAAGAAAGCGGCGGTATCGTATCCTCGATGGGGGTAAAAGCGCCTTGCTGCAGGTGCTCGCCGAAGGCTGGCCGCCGCTCACCGCAAGCAGCTAGAGCAGCGCCATCACCATCATCTTGCAGTGGAGAATACATGATATTGCTCCCGCCCGTTTCCTCCCCGGTCTCGAACCTACGACCTACGAACCTAAGGGTAGTGAAGAGGTAGTCCCTGGGTACCACCTGGGCGAAGACCCGGGCACATAGGGCATACAATTTTGTTCTCAGTAATTACAATTTAGGAATCATAGTTATCTCGAGCCTTCCTATTATCTAGTCGTTTTAGCGTGCACACATTTCTGTACTTTCGCTAACCGCGGCGGTAGTTAAGCGCTAGAGAACAGACAGCTTGCGTCAGCAATTATCCACGGAAATAGAGGTCACGGTCAAAAGAATTGCACCTTACTGCACTAGTGCGAATATCTCAAACCAAATATCAAGAAAATAAAACGCCATATCCAGCTGCTACTTGCGCGGCAGTTATGCTGCGACTGCACTGTATTTCCGATAAAACGCGTAGTTGATGTATGCAACGGCTGTATACTATATTCTCAAATACTGTGTAGGAATGAGGAATGTATTTCGGGCTTTCCTAAATAAGAGAAAGAATTGCATCATCAAACTCGCCGAAAGATCGCGTCGACTTCTGAGAGGTTGTTTCGCAGCAGTACTAAAGTGAAAGCTCTACAGTTGACGCAATGAGTAACATTGCGAGACCAACGCAGCGGAGCATCAGCACAGCCCTTCTGAAATATTTGACAAATGAATTTTTTTTGACGTAGGACTCGCGTTTTCACCTCACTGTAACAACAATTGAGCACGAAGCATAAACGGAACAGGACTCATGAGCCTATTGCAAACACCATGAAGTCGTCATACTGTTCTACTGAAAGACATTCAGACCTGTTGATGTATTTTATGAAGTGGAAAGATGATTAAGTTACGTGTAGAGCTGTTTTATCTACTTTATAATAATAATACATTAGATAAAGAGCCCGCAGAGAACTCAATCTCTTTCTAGGGGCTTTACAGTTGCTGCAAAGGAAACATGACCGTATGGTGAGTGGTATGACGCTCGATAAACAACAAGAATAACTAGGTTAGAGGTGACATGCACAGGGTCAGCATGCAAGCGTGATTAGTGGCAGCTTGCAACAGTGTCAGCACGCACAAGCACATAACAGGGACCCACTAAATGTTGTGATAAATAGGTGCGTTTTTAGTTCCTTTTTAAATGTGGACCAGGCAGGAAATATGACGGGAGTCGAGAGAGAGTCCCATGCTTTGGGAGCATGTGAACTAAAGGCACAGTCTCCAAATTATTTGAGGTTTGTACGAGGTATAGGTAAACAGTTGGATTCAGAAAAGCGAGTTGTTCGATGCTTGGCCTGGTAGGGGAGTAGATCTGAGAGATAGGCTGGAGCCAAAGACTGAAGGGACCTGGAAGTAAGTGACAAAATTATAAAGTCAACACGTTGCTTGACTTTGAGCCAGTGTAGTTCAGCGAGAAGTGGTGTGATGTCGCAACTGCAACGCTCACGACAGACAAGCCTTACTGCAGAGTGTTGCACCAGCTGTAGGCGCCTGAGAGCACAAGCCGATAGGCCAGCAAAAAGTGAGCTACAGAAGTCAAAGCGGGATTTCACAAATGCATGGACCAACTTAGATGTGCTATCGCAATCTAAACAAGCCCGAATTTTAGCAATGTTACGTAGCTGAAAGTAGGCAGACTTGAATGTGGAGCTGATGTGGTCGTCTAACGAAAGGTCACTTTGGAACATGACACCTAGATTTCGTGCAGATTCAACAGGATATATGCTGGCAGAGCCGATTTTGAGTGTTGACCTTTCAAATTTCTGAATTATACTTGGTTTTCCCATAACTAGCAAGTCGGTTTTACTATCATTCATTTTTAGAAAATTTGCTGCCATCCATGTGCGGATGTCATCAATACATGCAGCAAGGGAATGGAGAGAATTTAATGTGCTGAACAGCTGGAAGGGATCAAAGCAAAGGTACAATTGAGTGTCATCCGCATAAAAGTGAAACCCTAGATTGTACTTGGCAATTACATCGGAAAGAGGGAGAGCATAAATCGTGAAAAGAACTGAACCAAGCACTTAGCTCTGAGGTACACCACATTTCAGGGGTTCCTCGGCTGATCTTTGTCCATTCATATAAATACTCTGGAGCCTCTAACTGAGATAGGACCTGGACCATTGCAGGTAAGTACCAGTGATGCACAGGCGAGATGAGAGGCGCTCAAGAAGAACTTGGTGATCGCTAGGATCTAAAGCTGCCGAAAGATCTAGCAAAACAAGGAGAAATCCTCTACCTATGTCTGCATTCCTAAGTAGGTCATTTTACACCTGAAGTAGTGCTGACTCTGTGGAGTGATTTGCTCTAAAACCAGAGTGGAACTTACTTGCAAGGTTTGAACTTTCAACATATGAGTTTAGCTGGTCTGCCACGACTCGTTCCATTGGCTCACTAGGTAAGGCGGTTGCTTTTCACGACCTCGGCCCCGAGGTCATGGGTTCGAATCCTGTGGTGGGCGATCCTTTATCGCCACTGCAAGCGGTGGTGATAGCCGTTAAGGCTCTTCTGTCGCTATACAAAAAGAGGCTGTTAAATCAGCTGGGATTTTATTTATTTATTTGTTATTGTCTTTGATGAGAACGGTAGAAGGGATGGAAATATTTAAAGACACTGGCGCTATCTGTAACTGAATTCGCATGCATTCACTAGCCAAGAGCTTCGCATTTCCGAAATGTCTAATCGTGCTCCCTCTGGGAATATTTACTAATTGCATCCAGTAAACGCAAGCAGTCGCTATGTCTTGTTAAAGCAACGGTTGGTAAAGTAACATTGGCCTGTCAGAAAATCTCGGTTCATTCGGCGGAGCGGCCTCTGTACGTCAGGCCTTGCAGCACTCGGACGGGTCAATTGTGAGCCTTTGGATTGTTCTGGCGTCAAAGGCCTCTCCGGTTTGGCCAAGGGTTCAAGGTGCTCGCCTGTAACGATTAAGGTCGTGGGTTCGAGCCCAGCGGCATACGTAAAGTGCCTGGATAGAGATTAAGTTATGTTAGAATGTTCTGGAAACTAATCGTGTATATATATATATATATATATATATATATATATATATATATATATATATATATATATATATATATATATATATATATATATAAAGGAGTGCGAAACTGCCGCTATTTAAATGAGGCTGTTAACGGCTGATCGCTTGCCGACAACCGGTAAGTAAGTATGCTGATTCATAATCAAAGTAGTAAGTTTGCTGCCGCTGACAGGCAGTCAGAACCGACGGGTGACTCGACAGGGCATGCTGATCAATCAGCTTGGGCCGACCGCTGGTCCGAGAGAGCGCGACTGAGGAGGACGAGCTCCGGGGCCATTTGTACTGGCTGCGTCATAAATCGTACAGCAATCTCGTTCATTCACAATAATTAATCCCGCTACTCACAAGACACGGCTTATCGTGGCTTTTTTGTAAGCGGCTCTCGGTTACAATAATATAATAATAATAATAATAGAATTCATTTGTACAGCTCCTAAAGAGAACTTAATCTCTATCCGGGTGCTTCACATTTGCCTCAGGGCTCAAGCCCACGACCTCAACCAGACCTTGGTCGGGGCGAGCACCTTAACCGCTGGACCAATCCAGCTCCAGCGGCCATGCTCGCATAGCTGTCAAGCTCGCAGCTCATTAGTAAGGGACACTGTATTATAAACAGCCTACATTCAGGTAACAGTCAATCAGTTGCAATGCTTTGTGATTTGAGCCACAGAGCAGTGCTTTAGGCGTCGAGTGAATCGCGTGCTATGTTTTTATTATAATGTACGCAAATGCCACGGCCATGGTGGTGAGCCGTAATAGCACCCTAGGTGAGGCTTGGTGTAGGTTGCTTTCACGACCTCGGTCGTGAGGTCATTGATGCGAGTCCTGCGATGGGCAATCCTCTATTGCAGCTGCAAGCGCTGGTAATATTCGTCAATGCTCTTCTGTCGCTATGCAAAATAGGTTGCTAAATCAGCTAGTATTTTTGATGGAATATGCTGCTCTACATTAATGACATGGACTTGCTAATTTAAGATAATATAGGTTTTCTGTATAGCACCGCAACCGAGCTTACTCTCTATCTAGGTGCTTTAAAACACGCTGCATGGGAGACAATATCCAAACGTTAGTAACAGGCATGGTATCAAACACACAAAAGCAAACAAGCATCGCATGCTTAGGCTATCATTCAAAGGTAAGGAGGGAAGGGATCCGTTGTCACTGGTTCGAAGGAACTCAATGTAGTAGCTGCAATGCACTGAATCATTCACGTGTATACAAAGCATATAAAGCATAAAAAGCTCGCCAGAACAAAAAAGACAAGTTGACCGGGGTGACAAGAAACCTGATAAGGGAAAACGGGAGTCTTTAGCTTAGCCTTACCCGATGCAAGTTTAATGAATCTAGTGCCTCTAGCCGGAAGGCAGTCTGGAAATCTTGGTGCAAACGAGCCGAAGGTTTGACCACCAAAGGTTTTCAATTTATTGCGAGGGACGGCTGACTAGATGCTAAGGAACTTGACTGGTACGAGAGTACAGCGGAGGAGCTGAGGGTCTGGATAGATAGGGTACTGGAAGTGAGTTGATATGACCTCTAAGGCAGATCGGATCTTGAAATAGATTGACCCCTAATTAGGAGCCCACGAAGGTCAGACATGATTTCTTTGACGAGTTAGTAAGCCCTTGACGACAGACCTGATGAGCTGCTAAGTTGAACACCAGCTGCAGACAATTGAGGGCACTGGTTGGGAGTGCCGAATAAATGAATTCGCAGTAATCTAGATGAGACGTCACGAAGGCGTGAGCTAGTTTGGTTGCCATATTCTTATCTAAGCAGGCCCTAATTTTGGAGATGTTCCTTAGCTGAAATTAGGCTGACTTGACAGCGGAGGAAAAGTTTTCTTCTGACAAAAATCGTTTTGAATTAGTAGGGGCATCGATTGAAGGAAGATGACATGCGTATAATGCTAGATGAACCAATCTTTGGCTTGAGTCCTTCTATCCTTTGCGTGGCTAGATTCACCTGTAACTATTCGGCTGGTGTTACCACCGTTAAGCTAAAGGAAATTGCTTAGGAAAAATATAATAAATAATGATCCATCCAAAGGTGAATATCTTCGATGCAGGCTGCAGAGGAATTGAGAATTGAGTCGAATGAGAAGCAAGGCTTTTAAAAAGATCAAAAATTGTAATAGCTGCTTGGTTGTCGTCCGCGTGGAAATAAAGGCAATATTGCGTTTGGCGATGAAGTAGGGCATGCTTATAATACTGATATTGGAAAGAAATGGGCCTAAGAAGCAGAAGCCCTGAGGCTGTAGTAGCTAATCATATGTGAACATATAAAAAAAAAAACTTTTATGATGGGCAGCATCAGGCCAATACCATAAGGAGAACATAAGGAGAACTGTTGCGACAGGATTAGTAGTTTTAGTCGTTCTTTATACTGGGTGTAAAATGTAGCGACTTATTTAGTGATAACAGTAATAATGCACTTGATAAAGCGCCCCCAGAGAACCCAATCTCTTTCTGGGCGCTTTACATTTGCTGCAAAGGAAAGTAGGAAGGCGTCAAGAAGGTGAGAGAATAATGGCTTGGTGGGGTAAGGGTCAGCCTGCCGGCAGGAATGGCAGTGATGAAATAGAGTACCTAACCCATTCTACCTTACCCACAACTAATTTGGAGGACACGCTGCCAAGTCGCCATTGGGATCGCAGGCAGAATATCTTTGTTGTTAGCTGTTTAGCTGACATTCGATAGCTGACCGTGGCATTTTCTGTTTACTGATCTGCGCTCCCGCTACTACTCTATTCAAATCCGATTTAGTGTCGGCTAAAATAGTTTGGTGTGACCTACATTAATCTTCGAATAACAAGCAGTGGACAGAGAGTCCAAACTTTTTTGAGTCCTTCTCAAGTCTATGTTTAACATTCGTCGCTTATTTATATCGTCGGCATCGGAGATTACGGATTTGTCATTTATTCAGAGGTGGTGCATACTAATCGAGGCCACTGGCTAGCAAAAATGTATAGAATTGTTTGCAGGAGGCATGTTCAAGATGGTAGGTTCAAGTAAAAGGGCAGTGTATGAGAAATCCACAATTAATTTGATGCACTGAAAAGGAGGTCGTGACAGCGGTCGCAAGGGTCCAATCGCTGGACAAAACTCTACATGAATAGGGTGGCACCCTTTTTCGGCCAAGGGTTTAAGGTGTATAAGTGAAGTACATGTTTAGACATTCAGCTTTCTTAAGGAACTATACAATTGAATCACATTTTTCATAATATTTTATATATTACTACTATTATGTTTTTTAGGTGCTTGAACGTCAGCACAGAATTTTAAGGACTCTGACTATGAAAACGTGATGGAGCAAATCGAATGAGATCGGTTATCGAAGCGGATATTAAAATTAGTTAGAACTAGAAGACTGTGATTGCTGGTGCAAAGAGTAGCGAGAGAGAGAGAGAGAGAGAGAGAGAGAGAGAGAGAGAGAGAGAGAGAGAGAGAGAGGGAGAGATGAGAGAGAGAGAGAGAGAGAGAGAGAGAGAGAAAGTCAGAAAAAGTCAGATGAAGAGATGAAGCTGACATTGCTGTCTGGTGGACGATACAAATACCACTGCTATCGGCAACTTACTACCAGCGGGACACAGGACAGGAGATTCGACAACTTGTTTAATGGCACCTGGACATGTTTGAAAGTTAAGGATTCGGTGGTGACCAAGGCTAAGGGAAATGGCCTAATAATGCTGACGTGAAAATTGCTGAATAATGTCAACTAAACTGGCTAAAATACTAGATTCGGGCTATAGAACCTGGATGGCACGTGACCTATGCGATCAGCAGCGCTGAAGTTCACGGATGTTTTTATCAGAGCTGAGCATCCTTTAATAAAATACAATTCTGCATGGGTATTTGCAAAGAATTTCGTTGCTAAACGTGCATCTGGCAGGCTATTATGTGTGACAGCGACGTGAATAGATCAGAAATGACCCAGCTTGGTCCGTCTGGGTAGTTCTTGAGGCTGCACCTCCTAGTGCTAGAAAGGCTCTACCCTTTTAACAACAGTCTGGCTATGGCCGCGGCATAGCCAGCGCCATAGCCAGACTTATGAATATGACCTATGACCTATGGTCTACTTCATCGACTGACATGATCCAGCAATAACTCTCACGTTCTCATACACACTGCAAGCCCAGCCGCTTAACTTTTGAATGCATCATAAAGAACTCTTTCGCTCAAAGAAATCTACTTGGATAAGGCGATGCTATGGCGTCACCATCTTTATAAGGGGTCCCGGTACACACGGAAATGCTACGCGCCTAATCGGCACAACAGCTGAGGCGGGCCTGGGGGGGGGGAGAGAGATTTTAGCCACGTTCTGCATGAAATGAGGCAGTCACTCCTTAAAGTTCAGGACAGGGCCAAAGAGCGACAATGAGCCAAGCTCGTGGCTCGGCTAATGGTTGCAGCAGCAGTAGCAGCCAGGTGCTCGCGAATGTCCGCCGAAGCCTTAGCGGTGTTGACCAAGCCCGATGTCTACTATCGCTACCGTCTTCTTTGATTAGGCGGCATTTTACCCACTTCAACACTTGGAGTCAGTGCACATTCTTCAGTGGAATATTCTTCGTATCATTAAGCACCAGCTGCACATGCGCGGGAATTGAGCAGCTCAAGTAGTAGCTCAGGAAAGTCAGTGTAGACTTAATTGGAAGCTATCTTTCGTCGTCTGAATTCTTAAGCGGATAGCATTATGCCTGTGCACATCGAGGAAACAGGTTAGCCGACGCTCTGATGAAACAACTGGGGCAGGCGGACGCAATTGAGGCGCGATTCGCACCATTTGCCACTACGCGCATCTGGGCGTGCAGCGGCGAAGCTGCGGTTTCAGTCAATAGGCGACGAGTCGTAAAGGCTTTCGAATAATAATAAATAATAAATAATAGATAATAAATAAAAAATAATAGGCGACGAGTCGTAAAAGCAACGGGATTCAAATTCACGACAGTCTGCTAGCAAGAGTCAAGCAGCTGCAAACGTTAGGACACACTGCTGACACGAGGCTGCTCTTCAAGTACTCGACTCGTGAAATAAAAGCCTTTGAAGTAGCGTGCACGGTTTTTAGTGAGAGCATCATTCCTTATCGAGGTCGCCATCTAGCTCGGGTGACCTGTCCAAATTCGGACGTAGAGGGTACCTTGCAGGCAGGTCTTCAGGCACAATAATTCAAAAAGTTTTTTCCTCAGGGATATGTTTTGGGTGCTTCCTAGTGCACGTCGGTGGGCACACGTCGAGTCGGCTAGCGAAAGCAGTCACGTGATTTATCGCTTTTCATCAGAGAAATATTTCGGAGAAAAACTTCAACTTAGCCTCAGTGATGTCGGCTGATGGAGGGCATGGCGAATCGCCGACAAGCAGCCAGAACGCCTGACGTGGCTCAATTTTCAGACCGCACGCCAGCTAAGAGCTCAGTGCACGCATCATTGGTTCCATCCGAGCGGTCAGACGATCTCAAGTTTCCTAGCAACGGCACCGGTAGTTTCTCGTCTCGTCGCAGCCGAGGAGTCGCGCGATCGAGGAGACGGTCGCTCGATTTTAAGGGAACCCGCGCAATGCCTCCTGTCGCCTCGACATTTTCCCAAAGGTTTCGGCAGCACCGGGGCGGCTTCGACGCGAAATTCGCTCCCGCTCGCGGCCGAGCTGGGCGGCGCACGGTTCGAGCGCTGCACGAGCTCGTTCGTCCGCGCGGGCACCTGCCAGCGCGGCGGCGGCGCACGAAACGCGGCGGCTGCGGCTGGCCGGGTGTCACGTGACGGCAGAGAAACCGGTCGCCGCGAAGGTCGAGAGTTTGCGGACGGCGAATAATTGGACTCGCTCGCGACCGAAGAGCACGCGGAAGCAGAAAGTCTCTTGCGACTGACGAGCCGATCGTCTTGGCGTATTATTGGCGTATTATTCGCCGCAGACTCGAGCTGGCCGTTCGTTGCCCGAGACATACGCGCGCGCCCAGCCATCTCGAAGAGAAGGCCGACAAGCCCGAATCCGCTAGCCACAGAGCCGATTCCGAGTTGCCGCGGCCGGCGCGCGCTAGTCACCCGAGAGCTCGTGCGAGGGGTGCGCCGACGTGCGCCGCTGCAAAGCCGGGGGGAGCGCGCGCGCGCTCGCGCGCGCGGACCTGCTGAGCGCGGCGGCGGTGGCGGCGGCGCTGGCGTCGGTGCGTCGGTGCGTCGCGCGGAGAGCCGACTGCCGGACGCATTCGATGCCTCACTCCAACTCGCTCAACTCCGGCCGGACTACGAACTACTGCTAGAAACCGGGTAGCGAACGATACGTTGCATGCCATCAACTCCAGGCTATTAATTCTGGGGAAGTAAGTTTTAAGGCATGTGGATAGAAGTACGGCTCTCTTACGGTGCTATAAAAAGTTACGATTGCTATTATTTATTAATGACACTAGCTTACGCTTATGACAATAATGACAATAGTAATAATATATTCGAATTGAGCCCTCGGAGAACTTGATCTCTGTGTAGTCACTTTACATTTGCTGTACTGGGAGCATAACTAAATGGCTCCTTGAATTATGCACAATGTCAACAAGCATAATAGATTTAGCGGTGACATGTAGTGTCAACAGGTAAATACAATTAGTGGCAGCATGCGCAGTGTCAGCACGCATAAGCACACAAAAGACGAGTCATTAGGACCTAATAAATGCTGCGATAGACAGGCTTGCTTGTAGGTCCTTTTTAATATGGCGTCGAGTCAGGAAAAATCGTGACGTTAGACGCGTGTGCGCTCAAGGCTTTGGGAGCATAGGAGCCAAAGGTGTGGTCTCCGAAGGAGCGGTGGCTCGTACGAGGTATGGCTAAACGATTTGATTCACAAAGCAGGTGGTACGATTCCTGGCGTGGTGGGTGAATAGTTCTGATAGGTATGCTGGAGACGGAGAGCAGAGTGACCTAAAAGTGAGTGACAGAACCTTGACGTCGATTCACGGAAAGGTGCAACCTTGCATTGGAAGGCGGGCGTGAGCGTCCACCTACCACTGGCCGGCGAGCAAGCTCCACTTACTGCCGTTGCTTAGAGTTAATCATACTAACTACATAGTGATAGCCTCGTGAAGAATTACGGGCATATTATAGTTTAGCTTGTCCATCTCGCATACCGCAGGTACGCACAGTACGACTTCCGTTCTCTCGCACTTATTCTGGCAGCTTCCCAATATGCCAACTCAGCTGGTACAAGCGGGAGTGCAGGAAGTGCCAGTGACAGATCACTTCGGGCGACAGCAAGGGTTTGGCGCCAGCTGCCGGCATGCCAGGTGCCAACCTTTGAATAACCAGTTTTAAGATCACGAATTTTAAATTTTAATAAATAAAATTAAATTTTATAATTTTTTTAGCGCCCCAAGAGCACTCAGTCTCTATTCGGGCGCTTCACGCTTGCTACGGTGCTCGAGCCCACGACCTCGGCCGGACCTCGGTCGGAGGGGGTGAGCACCTTGACCGCTGGGCCAAACCGGAACTTGAGAGCCGCGACGTCGCGCTAGTAGCAGCGTGCAGCGGCAGTGGGCAGACGTCTGCGGCCGCAAAGCCGGCGTCGGACGAAGAAAAGTATCGGATTGGAGCGGATTCCGAGGTCTGCAGCCCACTGAGAGCTTCGCAGCGTCGCGCCACATATTCGTGCCGGTCCTACATCCGGCGCCACTTTTTTCGGCGGCCATTATCGGCGATCCGCTTCCCACGCGGTTCTTTCAGGCAGCTGTTTGCAAGGATCTGCTTGGCAATCTTGCTCCCGTAGCATATCGAGCTCGCACATTGAGGCGCTCAGCCGGAAAACGGCCGCCTGTCTGCATTATAGCGTGGCAGCCGCCGAGCTGCACGGACCCCGTTGCGTCACTAATGCGCGCCGCGTAGCCGGCACAACCGCTGCAACCCGTTTCGCGCAGCATTGCGGGTGGTCGCGATGTCGCATCGGCCGCGCCGCCTGCCAGAGCCGCGAGCGCTTCCCGTCGAGCGGTGCGCGCGCAGGCATGCTTCCGGTAGCGTGCCGTTCGAACTTCTCAGGCCGCACTCAGCAGCAGCTGCAGTAGCGGGCAGCGGCGGCGGCGGGCAGCGGTGGCAGCGGGCAGCGGCGGCAGCAGCAGCGGCCGCTTCACTTTGTAACGATCAGCTGCGCATTCGAGGTCCCGGATTTATCAAGTAGCCAGCGTCGCCGCTCCCAAGTCAGCGCTCTCACAGGACTCAGCTTGCGGTCTCGCGAGACTGACGTGCTGACTCGACGTCAGATACGCTCGCAGTAGTTAAAGGGCTGCTCTGCGGCAGCGGCAGCGGGCCGCGGCGGCGGTTGGCTGACGGCTTATTGCACTCGTCGCCGTCGCTGTTGGCGTCTCCGCGCGCGCTCGGGCGTGGGTCCCACGGGTCCTGCGATTTTCTTTTGTCCAGATCCAGATGCTGCATTCGCACAGCGCGCGCCGCTCTATATCGCGCGAAGCCGGCGAAGGCGAAGGCGCTTTCGGCGGTTCGGGCTAGAAGCGGGCTGGACCGAGCTACGAGCTCTGCCTTCAGCACGCAGCAGCGCGGCGGCTGAAAATTGGCCGCGAAGGCGGCTTTTCAGCAAGCGGTTCGGGCTTCGAAGCGGGCTGGACCGCCGGCGACAGCTCAGCAGTGGACAGCCAATCCATCTTCATTCTGTGCGTGCCTTAATCGACCTGACACACTCATCCTGAAGTCGCTTCCTGCTGAATCGCCTCCGTCGGCGGTGGGCGTCGAGTCCTTTGACTTTAGCTGTCAGAAGACTCGCCGCCGCTACCGCGGTCAGCCCGAGCGCCGCGTCTCGGCGGCGGCGGCGGCGGCGGCGGCGGCGGCGGCGGCGGCGGCGGCGGCGGCGGCGGCGGCGGCGGCGGCGGCGGCGGCGGCGGCGGCGGCGGCGGCGGCGGCGGCGGCGGCGGCGGCGGCGGCGGCGGCGGCGGCGGCGGCGCGGCGGCGGCGGCGGCGGCGGCGGCGGGCGGCGGCGGCGGGCGGCGGCGGCGGGCGGCGGCGGCGGGCGGCGGCGGCGGCGGCGGGCGGCGGCGGGCGGCGGCGGCGGCGGCGGCGGCGGTCGGCGGCGGCGGTCGGTGGCGGCGGCGGCGGCGGCGGCGGCGGCGGGGGCGGGGGCGGCGGCGCGGCGGCGGCGGCGGCGGCGGCGGCGGCGGCGGCGGCGGCGGCGGCGGCGGCGGCGGCGGCGGCGGCGGCGGCGGCGGCGGCGGCGGCGGCGGCGGCGGCGGCGGCGGCGGCGGCGGCGCGCGGCGGCGGGCGGCGGCGGCGGCGGCGGCGGCGGCGGCGGCGGCGGCGGCGGCGGCGGCGGCGGCGGCGGCGGCGGCGGCGGCGGCGGCGGTAGCGGAGGCTGCTAGGAGCTCCGGCATCAGTCTGCGACTGATGACCGGCCGAGCGTCGGGTAGCGAGAGGTCTCGAGGCTGCCCGGACCGTTCTGTTGTACTCGCGCTCTGTATTCATGCGTCGGCCAGCGCCGTGTACCGGCAGCCTCTTTTTTCGGCGTGGGGGCGCAGAGTTCCGGCTTGGTAGACCTCGCGCAGCGCGCCCAGCGTCGATGGGCATCGCCGACACTCTCTGTAACGCTCGGGGTCAGGGTCACCCGGAGGGACAAGCGGAAGCTCTGCCTCTTGCTTCTTGTAATCGCCGAGGGTAATCTAGGCTTTCACTTTAGTACAGACGACACTCCTTTGCGCTTTGACCCTCCTCTGCTTTCCAGCATCTCAAACTCTGTCTCTGTCTCTGTCTCTGTCTTTGTCTCTGTCTCTGTCTCTGTCTCTTTGTCTTTGTCTTTGTCTTTGTCTTTGTCTTTGTCTTTGTCTTTGTCTTTGTCTTTGTCTCTGTCTCAGTCTCTGTCTCTGTCTCTCTCTCTCTGTCTGTCTCTCTCTCTCTCTCTCTGTGTCTCTCTCTCTCTGTCTCGCTGTCTCTGTTTCTCTCCGTCTCTCTGTCTTTCTGTCTCTGTCTGTCTCTGTCTGTCTCTGTCTGTCTCTGTTTGTCTCTGTCTGTCTCTGTCTGTCTCTGTCTGTCTCTGTCTCTCTCTGTCTCTGTCTGTCTCTGTCTGTCTCTGTCTGTCTCTGTCTGTCTCTGTCTGTCTCTGTCTGTCTCTGTCTGTCTCTGTCTGTCTCTGTCTGTCTCTGTCTGTCTCTGTCTGTCTCTGTCTGTCTCTGTCTGTCTCTGTCTGTCTCTGTCTGTCTCTGTCTGTCTCTGTCTGTCTCTGTCTGTCTCTGTCTGTCTCTGTCTGTCTCTGTCTGTCTCTGTCTGTCTCTGTCTGTCTCTGTCTCTCTCTCTTTCGTTCTCTCTCTCTCTCTCTCTCTCAGCTTACTAACATCATGACGTTCACGCTTGGCTACTAGTGAACTTTCTTAAATTCAATGAGGACGAAATCAACTCACTAACTATGAGCAAGCTACGTGTTACTTGGAAACTGGCAGGCCTGACCCTCTCCAGGTTGGCTCTACCAGAGTATCTCCTGCCGCGTCCGCCTGGAATTTCCGGGTGTCCTTTTCCAAAATGACTCGCTACTGGGCGAGCACATTAGCAACACTCTCAAGGCTACCTACTTTCACCTCTACTGCATTGCACAAGGTCGTGCTTGCTTGCACAAGGACACCTCAGCCAAGCTGGTCATACGTACGCGACATCCCGACTAGACTTCTGTAACTCACAACATGGTGGTCGTCACGATCTTACAATTAAATGCACGTGGTTTGCACGCAACTCAGCAGGTCAGCTGATCAGTAGTAAACGTCGTGACTGCCGCATTGAATCACTTCAGCCCACCGATCTGCACTGGGCGCCTATCAAGCAAGCGCTGTATTGACTCAGATCTTTCCGCTGGCGTTTACGTTTCTCCATTCTTTGGCTCCGGCTATAGTAACTACACGAATGTAATAATAATAATAATATACCAACTATAGATTGTTATAATAATGATATTATAATACTCATAACTATACAAATACAATTGTAATACTATTATAATATTAATATTATAAAAATAACTGTACGAATTCGTTTTACTGCAGGCCTCCCGTCGCGCACACCGCCCACTGTTTTGACCTTGGTAGATTACTTGTCACCTTGGTAGATACCTTTTGCCCTTAACTCACTTTGAATTCTTCGGAGAGCCTTCACTTACTATGCTCCCAAAGCTAGGAACTCACTACCGCCAGATATCACGTCGTCTCCTGATTTGATGACATTACACTAGAAACTGAAAACCTGCCTAAAAACTGTGCGAGTGTTATGCAGAAGAGTTTTGTAAAGGGCACTCGCAGCTTTCGGTACGCATTCGGTAGCCATGTACGAGCTTACCTGCTCGCTGGTTGCGAATTTTATCACCAATCATTTGGTAATGCTTTCTATACAGCATCTGTAAAGTTCCTAGAAAAAGATTCAGTTCTCTGAGGGTGCTGTACAAATGTATTTTTATAATTATTGCCCTTTGCTAGCGATGCCGCTCTAACGTGAGCGAGTCCCGATGACCCGATATATATATATATATATATATATATAATAAGTAATACATATTTCTATTAATTTAAGCAAGGACGTCCGCCACGCCGCAAGATGGCGCGCTTGCACTACGTGGCGAGATGGCCCACTTCCGTCCAGCGGCTAGATGGTGAAGCTTTGTCTTCCATGATGGAACTACTATGACTCAGCGAAGCGAGTCCACAGTCAGTGAGCTGCTCATATAGACGTATATATATATATATATATATATATATATATATATATATATATATATATATATATATATATACATATATATATATATATATATATATATATTGTGGCAGCAAACCTATGGGCCAGGTCGCTGCACGCTGTGATGATCGCAGACTTTGAAGCCAGAGGACTCAAAGCGAAGCGATTTGGCTGCTATGCGTTGATATTGTGGCTAAAATTATTATGCAGCGCGAAAACTTCTGCCGCCAGCTACGTCATAAGACCACATTTATTTTGTGCGACATAGGTTTTTAATTCACTAACCAGCGACTCTCAGCACCTATCGCTTAAAAATTGATCTCATAAATTTGCAGCAAGATTAATCCATTCTCTTTTCAATTACGTCAATATCAATATTACGGATCTATTTTTTATTGGTTGCCAAAGTTCGTGTAGAATATTCGTCATCGAAAAAGCTGTGTGTCATTCTCGCGAAACAAAACTAATTATATTTGAGGTAATTGAAATACTCAACGGTGCCAATAAAAGTAAAAGATGACTGACTGCAGGCAGAGACCAACACGTTTGGTTTGTGGGAAGCCGAGCCTTAATTTCGCCGGAGCACGTACGTACTTTGATTTTGCCAAGGCCACAGTAAAGTCAACCGTAGGAAAAAGCATGACAACGCATTTTACATTTTAGCACAAACGCAAAGCCTTCGCTTAATTTTTTCAAGATGTGCAGTGCAGAGCGTAGAGTCGATTAGTTCTAGCACTCAATTGCAACACCCTTGCAGTCCGCTGACAAAAAAGGGATTGACTCGTTCATCTCATACGCCAATCTTTGCAAAGGAGCTCGTAAATCGCTTGAAGTAAAAACTACAAAAAGATTAGTTAGTTTGCTAGAAATGAAAGGCGCATAATTAGCATGGTGTATCATGTATTTGCTGACAAAATTTTTAAAAAAACGTCCATTTAGAACAACACGGCGTCACTTTTGGCAGGTAATGCCAATCTCGCTGTAGACCTACGAACGTGCAGAAAACGCGTAATTTCTTTTTACGATTGCTCTCCCTAAGAAAAAAGCGCACGTGCGCGCTGGCGCCGACGAAGCACTCGTTTCGTGCTCGGGCTAGTGTTTCGCTTGTTAATCGCGGGGACATTTCCTGGATTTCAAAACTAATTTTAAAATGTTTAAATCGTTTTCATTCAAGCGAGATATTTTGTCTATTTCCACAAAAATCTCTTCCAGTTCCTCACTCCCAGCTATTGATCCAGAATGATGCCCGGCTCGTCAGCAAGCTGGAATGGATCCTGAATATCGCCCGCACCGCCATTTTCTTCCTCCCAATCATTTCCTTCCTCCGAATCTTTCCCTTTATCTTCTTCTTTCTGCCGCAGTTTCTCCTGAGAAAATCTGATCAAGCCAAATTGCTTCTGCGGGTAGCAATCCTATTTACTTTGCGAAACGAGGGCAATCCTTGCTCTGCGAGTTTCCAACAAACGCTGCCGCCGCCTTCTACGCGAACACTTCGCCACAAACAATGTTTGAATTGAGCTTGATAGCATTTTAGGGTCTCCAGTCTTGCCGATTCTTTCAAACTCCTGCGCAAGAGGACGGACGGCTTGGACGCCCGCGCTTAGATACGTTTGCCAACCGCTCTCCATCAGACTTCGCTGCACATTACAGAGTCCGCGAAGAAAATGGCCGGACCGCAGGAGCCGGCAGCAGTGCCTGCCTGCCTGCCTGCACCTAGAGTTTTACTTAAAAAAAATTAAAAATGCCTAAGAAATCAGGATGTATTTAAAAAGATTTTTTAATGCCTATTTTAAAATTAATTAAAAATCTACGCACCACTAGCTAGGACGTCTCTCGCCGCGTTCACATGTTGTTAGGTCGCTGCCGCGCAAGAAACTGGGCGGCGCTAACCCTGCCCAAATTGAGTTCGCATTTTACCAGATTCATTAATCATAACAAGAAAACACGCGCGTCCACTTTTCTGCGAAAACAGACGGATGCCCTTACAGGGTATATAAATCAGTGAGCTCGTATGTTCTGCGCTGGCTAGGTCGAGCCGGCGGGGCTCACTCTAGTGGCACGTATCGCTCGCGATCGCTCGCGCGAACTAAGGAGCACGTGACCGACTTCTGTAGTGGGACACAATTCAGAAACTATCACAATGCAGTAGCGTTGAATTTTGTAGGCCAAACAGATTAAACTATATCCAAAGATAACTAATCTTGAGGTTATCTGCAACTAATCTTTCTCTCTCTCTCTCATCAAGCCTGATAAGATAGTCGAGTAAAATCTATTTACAAATCCAGGAAATTTACGTATGAAAGCAGGAAGTGAAAGTTGCTTGCTTTACTGCACGATTAATTTGATAAGCCTGTAGCTTTCATTATTGGGTATTTTTACGTGCGTGCTAATTCTGTAAAGATGTAAACTTGGAAGACTCACTTTTATTTTGGTAAACACGTAACGTCAAGCTTTAGGCCAAGCCAATTTCACTCTATAAAGTATTTTCTCGCCAAGCACCCTTAATTAGTGTACATTTCTAGGATATATACCTTGATATGTATGTACATATGTACATATGAATATGCACACACACACACACACACACACACACTCACACACACACACACACACACACACACACACACACACACACACACACACACACACACACATATATATATATATTCTTATACACATGTACATGCACATATATATTCGAAACTCATTTGTAGTCGCCAGGTTAGGATAGGATAGCTTCTCGAGACGTGCTATAGTTTAGCGTAGCAGGGCTATGGCATCCCTCTGGACCAGTTTGGAGGCTTCAAATTTCAAGCTATTGGAATTTAAAATGGCTATTAGGTGGCTAAATAAAGTAAGCCCGTGGTCACGTGCTTGCACTTCACGACCCCCGGTCGTTTGTTCGAGGACTGCCGCAGGACTCGAACAGACATTCGCGGACAACTACTAGCTACGCAAAAACACCAAGGCTTTTCAGGCGCTATATAGTAAGGCTGCTGCATCAAGTGATCTTTGTTTTCATTTATTAAAGATCTTGATAGACGGCAATGTCTCACCAGCGGCCCCCCGAAAGACTTTTGGCAGCCACTCAATTCAATGCCGCCGCTGCGATTTTGCCTCGTATTGGTGAGCCGTAATGGCTCACTAGGTAAGGTGGCTGCTTTTCACGACCTCGGTTTCAACGTCGTGGGTTCGAATCTTGTGGTGAGCGATCCTTTGTAGCCGCTGCAATTGGTCATGGTAGCCGTAAAGGCTCTTTGGTGTCCACAGAATTTTAATTTCGTTAGCGGCGCAAACGGATGCGACCGGATTCGGAAGTGAACGACAGGAAGAGTGCCTGTCTTTGAAGTACAACAGTTCATTTAGGCAAGACACGCACGCATGTACACTGCTGCTGCTGCTGACTGCGGCTGACTGTCCTTCGCTGTTACTTCCATAATACTGACCTCAACGACTACCCTTCTGACTCTGCCAGGCTTCTCACTTACTATTTGTTACGCGAGATAAAGTCTGTCGGCGTGCGAAACGGAAGCCGCTTCTACTTTGAGTATGCTGAAGAAAACTCGCTCGTGCGAATTGTGCGATTAGACTGGGTGGAATTCCAAGTTGAATTACAGACGGACGTACATTACCTTACATTACATTTTGACTGACAAAGAGAATAAAAGAGACCCGGAAGTAAATGACAGATCCCTGAAATCGATACGCTGCTTGATGGGCAGCCGGTATCGATTGGTTAGATGTGGTGTACTGTTAAAGTTGTGACATTCGTGGCAGAAAAGCCAAGATGCCGATTTTTGCACTAACACTGCGAGCTCAATTGCAAAGACATCGAAATTTGCAAGTAACGAGGTAAGGAAATCTGGTTGATTTGCCTTTGTCGCATGGAACAGTTTGACCGTGGTATCCTTATTTAAATTAAAGTTGAATTTTTTATTGTTACGTAGATTAAAATAGGAAGACTTTCTTTTGGATGTAATCTGGCCATCCTACGGAACAGAACGTTCACATTGCTCCTTAATATATAAGGAATGGCTGGCTGAACTAATTTTTTATCACTATTTTATGAATAATTAAATTTAAATAAATAAATTAAATAAATTAAATTTTATTTAATTTTATCACTAGGGCTTCTAATTTATGAATTGTATCGTCATTTGGTTTGAGAAAGCTTGCCACAATAAAGCTATTGGTTCCAGTCATGCATGCAGTAATGCAGCAGAGAGATTTTAAGATGCTGGGAGGCAGGAGAGGATCAAAGCAAATCTATAATGGTGGACTATCTGCCTGAAAAATTAAAGCGTAGATTTTCCTTAAATATTGCATCGCCAAGGCGGAGAACATAAATAGCAAAAAACAGTTTGACCCAGACAGGATCACTGGAACACCCTATACTTTAAACACCGACTAGGTGACAGTTGGCCGCTGCAATCTGCTCTCTTAATTCTACGACTGAAACTAACCTTTAACCAGTGAAGCCCATTACCCAAGATGCTAAGGCCAGATGACAAACGCTGAAAGGGCTGCTCACCCAACGGTATACAGAGCTTCCAGGTGATCGAGCAGAACTAGGGGAGAGAATAATCTATGTCTATCTATATCAGCACTCCTGAGGTCTTGGCGAGATCGCACCATAAATTTGGCGCGGGGTTTGAAGGGCTAGCCTTTAAGGACCGAGGTCAAGGTGCTCGCCTACGACGATGAAGGCCTTGGGCTCGAGCCCTGCAGCATACATGAAGCGAAGCCTGGATGGAAATTCAGTTTTTTTATGGTGCCATACAAATTAATCATCTGTTTCATTATATTGTATACATCTTTTATGTGAAAAATGCACAAATGTGGCATGACACGAGACAGATTGCTCTGATCAGCAGCCACTGAGGTAGCAGTGCTCGGAGACCCCCTCAAGTGATACCCCCTTTGATGCATGTCTTTCGCTGCGGATCTGTCAGCCGTAATCTGTCGCTGGCGGCGACTGAGCGAAACTCGGATGTACGACTTGTCAAGTTACCTCTCATATGCTTTCCTGCTTGGACACGGCGCCTCCACGGCGCCTCCTCTGTCGCACGTCTATAGATATAGATATGCATACGATATAGTTATAGATATGCATACGATGTAGTTATAGATATGCGAACGATACAGATATAAATATGCACACGACTCAGATGTAGAGTCCAGTCTTTCACAAGGCTTGCACTGGTAATATTGGCATTTGTAGCCGCTCTGGTCACAGAGTCGATCGAGCACCTGCTTATACACGACGACACGCTTGCAGTTGTCCGTAGTAGTGCGACCTCGCTGCCCGGGCTGGCAGCAGTCAGGCAGGACCACATAGGCGCACTGTGAGTAGCATGCACCATCGTCTACACCGCCTATAGTCTCCCAGCTACAGCGGATCCGGAATGATCTGGTTTATCGAAGATGGAAGCACGGCGAAAGTACCAATTGCAACCGCGATAGCACTTCCGCTTTAAGGTATATTGCTAAGCAAAAGAAAGACTGGGCTTTTCGTAGAGCGCCAGGCAATGCTATGGCGGCATGCCGGATCTGGGACAGCAGCTTGCTCAAGTAATGCATCGCAATCTCATGGCCGCCGGAGGCATCTGATTTTCCCGACGGCTCAATGTCAGCCCTGCGTAATGGCGGCTGGTATTCGCTTAGGAATTCGCTTGGAAAGCATCGGTAGTTATCTAGTCGGCCGAGGTTCTACTCAGTAGCACCGAACGGTCGCTTGCCTTCCTAAGCCGATTAGACCAGTGACCCCTAACGCACCGAGGACATAGATTCATGTTCATGCCCACCCAGCAGCAGATTCCCATCTGCCGTTGGTCAGGGCGGCGGCTGCGACGAAAACAGGAAAATTTCCTTGAGCACGAAGAGTGAACCTCTCTGTTAGTGGTCTGGACGGTGAGCTCATTAAGTGAAGCTTCTATCCAGCCTGCGAGGAACCGTATCCCGAAGACTGGTGAAAGCAGCCCATTCGATTTGCCAGCCTCGGTCATGGTCACCTTTCGGTGAAAGAAGCTTCATAATAATAAACATGTGTACACCACCAACAGTGAGCTTATTCTCTCTCTCTCTCTATCTCTCTCTCTCTCTATATAAATATATACATATACATACACACACACACACACATATATATATATATATATATATATATATATTGGCACTTTCAAATGCTGAAGAAAGCATTATCATACGGTGAGTGGTAGCATCCAACAATGTAAACAAGACTAAAATTGTTAGGGGTGACTTGCACAAGGTCAGCGTGCAACTATGATTAGTGGCAGCATGCAGTACCAGCACACACAAGCACACAAAGGACGAATGAAAAGAACGCACTAAATGTTGTAATAACTAGGTGCGTTTTTAGCTTCTTTTTAAGTGTCGTCAAGTAACGAGATGCTGTGAAGCAAGTCGGGAGTGAGTTCCAGACTTTGGGAGTATACGAACTAAATGCACGGTCTCCAAAGGATTTTAGGCTCTTACGTAGTGCAGGTAAACGATTTGATTCAGGAAAGTAGGCCCTACAATTCCTAGCCTGGTAGGGCAGTAGTTCTGATAGGTAACCTAGAGCCAGAGAATAAAGGGACCTAAAAGTGAGTGATAAAACCTTAAATTCAATGAGCTGCTTGGTTGGGAGCTAGTGCAGGCCGGCAAGAAGTGGTGTGACGTGAAAACTGCGATGCTCACGATAGACATGCCTAGCTGCAGAGTTTTGCACCAACTGCAAGCGCCTGATTGCATAGTCTGGTAGACGAGCAAGTAGTGAGTTGCAAAAGTTGAGAGGCGATGTCACATTTGCATGGACCAATTTTGATGCATCATCCTTGTCTAAGCAAACCCAAATATTAGCAATGTTATGTAGATGACAGTAGGCAGACTTTACAGTGGAGCTGATGCCGCCGGCTAGTGCAAAGTCACTTTGGAACGAGACACATTGATTTGGCGCAGATGCAACAGGAGATATGCTGACAGAGCCAATTTTGAGTGATGGGTTGCCATATTCTAAGTAAAGCTGGGTTCTCCCATAATTATTAAATTATTTTTATTGTCATTTAATTTGAGAAAGTTCGCTGCCATCCGTATACGGATGTCAGCAATACATTTAGCAAAGGAGCTGAGAGAGTTCTCGAGCTGGAATGCTGGTAGAGGTCAAAGCAAAAGTGCAACTGAGTGTCATCTACATAGCAGTGAAAGCTGTGCCTGCCAATCAAATTGGTAAGAGGGAGAGTATGAACCGTAAAAAGAACCGGACAAAGCACAGAGCGCTGAGGTGCCCCATATTTCAGTGTTCCTCGGATGATATTTTTTTGTTCACATCAAAAATACTATGACGCATCGAACGCTGTCGAAAGATCAAGCAAAACAGGTAGAGAGACTTTACATAAGTCTGAATTCATGAGAAGATCTTTATTAAACCTAAGTAATGTTAACTTTGTGAAGTTTCCATGTAAGGGTTCAGCTGGTCTGCAATAACACGTTCTACTGCCTTTTATAGGAACGGTAGAGATAGGCTGGAAGAAAGCTGTTCATATTTTCTTGATTTAGTGTTGCTTTCTTCATCAGTCGCCTAACCACTGCCTTTTAAAAGGGGCAGGGACACTTCATCATCTAAGGACATTATGTTAGATCTGCATGTCAACAGCAGATCTGTGCATCATCGAAGTAGGACAGTGGGTACAGGTTCTACCGGACTATTAGTCTTCTTGAATTGGGAGATGAATTTAATGACGAGATCACCCATGGCCTCCTCAAATTTAGACATTCAGGTGGTGATTCACGGATTCATTGATTGAGAGGAGCTCGGTTGGGTTGTTACCGAGGTACTGGAGTCTAGAAGGGTTGCTGATACCTTAGAGATGAAATCTCTTATCTTGTAAATATTGTTGCTGGGTGCGAGGTTCATAAGCTTCTTGCCGGGCTTTATCAATCGGCTGCTACGGAAGGATAGAGAGAGAGAGAGAGAGAGAGAGAGAGAGAGAGAGAGAGAGAGAGAGAGAGAGAGAGAGAGAGAGAGAGAGAGAGAGAGAGAGAGAGAGAGAGGCAGAGAAAGAGACAGAGGAAAAGAGACGGAGAGAAAGAGACAGAAACAGGAACAGAAACAGAGAGACAGACATATGAAGGGAGAGAGAGATAGAGAGACAGACAGCGGGAAGAAGAGAGAGAGAGAGAGAGAGAGAGAGAGATAGGGAGAGAAAGAAAGAGTTGGGGAAGAGAGCGAGTGAGAGGTTAAGAAAGTTGCAATGGAAGAGGTAGAGGTAGAGAGAGAGACAGATGGAGAGTGAGAGGAAGAGAGAGGGAGAGAGAGAGGACGAGATTGAGAGCAAGAGAAGGAGAGATGTAGCCATAGAGTGGGAGTGAGAGGAGGAGAGAGAAGGGGAGAAAGACGGGGAAAGGGAAAGAAAGTAAGAGAGAGAGAGAGAGACAGAGAAAGAAAAAATGAGAGAGAGAGGGAAAGAAGGAAGGACAGACAGAGAGTGCGAAAGAGATACAGAGGGACAGAAAGAGCGACATCGAGAGGGACAGAGAAGGGACGCAGAGAGGGGCACAGATTGAGAGAAGGGGTGTAGGAGGTGGGAAGAGAGGGAGAGAGAGATGGGTAGGGGCAGTGGAAGTAAAACATGGAGACAGACAGAGAGAGGTAGAGAGAGTGGTAGGTATGGAGTGACGGTGAGAGAGATAGGGAGTGATAGGGAGTTAAAGAAAGAGATTTGGAGGTAGGGAGTGAGGGAGGTAGAGAGAGATAGGAAGGGAGAAAGAAAACGAGAGAGATGGAGAGGGAGGGTGAGAGAGTTGGCGAGAGAGAGAGAGAGAGAGAGAGAGAGAGAGACAGACAGACAGAGAGACAGACGTTTGAGAGCAGGAGAGAGACGGAGAGGGAATGGCCAGGTTCTGGACTAGACTGGAGCTGGTTAGATGTGAGCTGGTTTGGGAGCTGGCACGAGCGCCGCCATTTTCGTGAAGCCACCTACTTCATGGAGGCCGGCGGCTTCATCCGGATTTCTTAGGCAGTTGGATACCAAAAGTGGGTAAATAGCCATCTCTGGCGATTTCCTCCAAACGCTTCCTATCGTCGAGAGGGGCAACAAATTGTCTACGCGTCCTTGAAAAGTCGCAATTACGGGCTGAAGTGTGTCGACAACACGAGAATATGCTCGGGCGGTGGGGTGGCGTTGTCAATGCTGACGCACGGAGAGCTATGCCTCTTGACTACTTCAACTTGGCAACGGAACACATCCTACAACTCCCGAACAGGACAAAGTGACCCCTGCGATCATCGAGCTTCATCGACAACGATGCATGCATGCTTCCGTCGTTGACCTTATTGATTGGACGTTTCGTGGCTTCTCCACTTCCTTCTGCTGATCAATTCTGGGTTTCAGGAAGATGCATACTTGAACTGACAAGTACTGGTCTATGCAATAAACAAAGAATGCACTAAACGCAACCCGGGCGAGGCGTCGTTGTGTCGAAGGGCGGAAACGATAGCTGACGCTGAAAACGAGACTGACATTCCTCCGGATTACCTTAGCACTATCACCCTGTCCGGGCTCCTTGCCTCCTCACGAGGTCTCGCTCAATCCTGGCATGCCCATTGTGTTGTTGCGCAATCTAAACTCGGGGAAGGGGCTCTGCGATGGCACAAGGCTCGTACTAGTCCACAATGTGTAGCACAGTCGTGCTTTGGAAGCCTAAATAATTGGCGGCCAATTCGATGGCAACGTTGTCCTTATTGCACGTATCGCTCTCGCTCCTAACGTGATGGTGACGTCCCATTTGAGCGGCGAAGGCGACAATTCCGAAACGCCGCGATGTCTTTTGCCATGACAATCAACAAATTACAAGGTCAGACGCTCGAGCGCCTTAAATTTTTTCTTTCTTGAGGATGTTTTCGCTCATGGGCAAGTCTACGTGGCCGCTTCGCAGCTCAGTCATCCGGATAACATTTGCTTCGCGCTCAATTGCTGTCCAGACCCTACGATGACAAAGAAATAATGTAACAAGAGGCAAGCAATATACGTAGAAATGTATGTACGGTATTCTATTTCTGCAATGACTATGCGAAGCGAGTCAATGGGCTCACTTGCTATCACTAAAGTACCACGAACCTTGGGAGCGAGATCCGCAGATTTATCCAGGAGATCCTGGATAAATCCTATAAATAATATATGTATCCAGAGCTCTCTAGCGCCGGCCTGGTATCGATTGATCTCCAGCTCCAGCTCACTTGCACCAGCATAGCAATTCGACATCGGGGCTTACTCCACCTGTCTGCTCTCTACCTCACCCCCGATCCTCAGATTATAGTTACGATGGCACACAAGGTAAGACCGTTGCTTTTCACGACCCCGGCCCCGAGGTCGTGGGTTCGAATCCTGTGGTGGGCGATCCTGTATCGCTGCTGCTAGTGGTAGTGATAGCATTAAGGGCTCTTCTGTCGCTATACAAAAGAGGCTGTCAAATCAGCTAGTATTTGTATGTATTTTTTTTATGTCTTACAACGTTTTAAATATCTTGGTGATCGAGTCTGTAGCTCGCTTGCCCGGGAAAGTACATAGCTGACTTCTGGCTGCTGTCACTGCCGGCATCAATGACCTTAAATCTCAGCTAAAGACTCTTTCACTCTGCTTAGCTTGCCCTTCACCGGCATGTTAATAACCAGACGTCCGACAAACCGATGACCGGGAAAGGGAGAGGTCCTGATGTTCGCTTTAGAATGCTCGCCTAAGCACGATACTTGTTTGTTTTGTAATGCTTGATATTACGCGTGCGACTCAACCCTTGAATTTGATTACCTGTAAGAACTTGTAAGTCGCCTGGATATAGTTTAATTTTATCTTAGTGTGCCATAAAAATTAGCTATTATTATTATCGTTCCGCCTCGGAAATGGTGACTGTGTTTGCATAGAGGTAAGGTGCTTGCACTTCATGACCCCGTCGTGGGTTCGAGGTAATTCTTTATTGCCAACTTTGAGTGGAAATGTGCTCTACGTTAATAAGGATTTTAAATCACCTAACCTTTACTTTTTTGTTTGTTGGCTGATTATAGTATGCTGCTTGATTTGAAGTCGATTAATTGGAGGTGTGGACCTTTTGATGAATCTGGGATGTGGATCTTCTAGCTTTAGGTAAGCAGCTTAACCTATCGGCGGATCATAAATTCTCGGTTGCACCGACTTCCAAGCCTTCCGCCCGTCTTGATGGCCAATGAGGTGCTTACGGAAGATTCATTAGCAGCACGTGATCTGAAGATGGATGACGATCCGGCTGCACCTGTGTCAGCTCTGGTTCGCGGGTCACCGTGCTGAGCCGGGACTTTGGTTCACGTTCGGTTAGCGAAGTCACTTATATATATATATATATATATATATATATATATATATATATATATATATATATATATATATATATATATATATATATATATATATATATATATATATATATATATATATATATATATATATATATATATATATATATATATATAAGGATCACGTGGCTAGCTGGGAGGTAGAGTGATCCACCGGGCTATACAGCTTCACGTTCTTACGCCGTTCCTATCCAGCATACAAGGAGCTACAATTTCTGCCTAATCAACCCTCTGCCCCCAGAGGCCCACGGAGCTGCCTTCGTTGGCCTTTACCCTCTTAATGCACGGCCCACTGTACACGCTCTCCCAGCTCGATGGCAAGATGGGCTCGGCAAGCGGCGCGGAGCGCTCGGTCGGAGCGCTCGACTGCTCAGCCTTCGCTTCGAGCACAGGCTGAGCGACAATAGCGAGCTGTAGCAGAGCTTCGTGGCAGACCTGCTGCAGTACGGCCAAGAGCAATTATTAGCAGAGGTTCGTGGCAGACCTGCTGGAGCAAGACAATGAGCAAATATTAGCAGGGCTTCATGGCGGAGCTGCTGGAACACCGCAATGTAATGCTGTAAAGAAAGTATTAGCAGAACTCCGCGGCAGAGCTGCAAGAGCTAGATTTGGCAGATCCTGCAGAGACGTTTTCAGAGAGTGAGATGGAAGGAACACTAAGTTGTTTTTTTAAGACACTTTGACTGTTGCCTAATCCTATAGACACTGCTGTTAAGGAACAGATTCAAGAAAAGCCAGCAGTTGCATTTTATTGAGCTAGTAGTGGAATTTGTCGGCACCTGGCTTTATGAAGTTGGGTCTAAACTTTGCAGAGTCTGCAGACGGAGTGACCACCGGAGAGAGTCTCGTCAAGCGAGACATGTGCCCGGGACGCTGCTCCTTTCATCAAGTGCTGTAGATTGCTAGATTTATAACTAGGCCAACGCATGCACATCTCTGTATCTATAACGTGAGAGCTATTCTTTGAAAATCTTTTCGGTGATTGTTAGGATTATGAACCGGTGTGACCAAGGGGTACTAGGACCAAATGTTCCCGGATGAAATGTCCCAGACATAATGTCCCTGACAAAATGTCCCAGACAAAATGTTCCCACATGTGATATAAGATTAGTAATATTAATGTTATTTTGAACAGACTTTATTAAAAGCAAGAGGGAAATAAATATAAAAGAGTAGGAAGTTATATCCAGTCAGTTTCGGTCCTCGCAACGCTAAATTTCTTTTCCATCTGCACCATTTCTATGCTTCATGAATGATCACAGACCAAGGCATAGTAAGGTAGTTCGGCTTTGCGTCACAAGTCGAGCGTGAGACCACGTTGTCATTTAACCACATACATATCAGCCTATTCTCTCATAAATTTGTTAAACACCTGAATATAAATTACGCTCTCTTAAGAGCAATACAAATTACATGTTATTACTGTCATTTCTGTTATTACCACTTCTATTGATATTATATTTGAGGTTAGAGACAGTCAAGTTGTTTGCATTATAATGCTAAAATATGGCCTATCGTCTGGACCGCAGCGTTATGCGTTTAAGGTGGATAGTAAGAAGCTTAGTAGCACTTGATTCGTGCAGGATCAGCAGCGCTGTGCTGTACTGTCGGTATCGTTGGTCTTTGCAGATGGTCGCAAGCAGCCCATTCGTTTCTCGGGCCTTTGCTGCTTCTCTGGATAAAGAGGTTTTTCTAGAGTCGCTCAAATCGGTGATTGTTCTCTTACCACCGATGATCGCCCAGTCCGCCTGCCTTCCTTTTTTTTTGGCACGAGATCTATTTTCAAAAGGATTTTTTCGCTAAGCTGCTCGAGAAGCACATTTACAGAACATATTTGTCATGACAATTTCAGTCGGAACTTTTCGGCTTTCGCAGTGCTGTTTCTCTTCAATCGCCGCCACGTTGCTCCGACCGGCTACCTGATCTGCAGGTGGCGGTAGCGCCGCTCTGCTCTGGCCCTGCTCGATCTACCACAGGCGTTCGACGCGATTGGTCAGAATATCCAGCTATAGCGACTGAGAAAGAACGGTCTCTCTTCGCGACGACACTCTGGCGTTGTTCGAATCGCTCTTTTCGCTCGCGACCAGTCCGTGTCACTCGGTGATCACGTCACGTCCAGCTGACCGGCCAGCTGTGCGGTTCCCCGCAGGGCTATTCTCGGCCCTTTGTAGTGTTCTCCACTTTCGGATACTGTCGGATACTGTCGGATACTGTCGGATACTGTCGGATACTGTCGGATACTGTCGGATACTGTCGGATACTGTCGGATACTGTCGGACACTGTCGGATACTGTCGGATACTGTCGGATACTGTCGGATACTGTCGGATACTGTCGGATACTGTCGGATACTGTCGGATACTGTCGGAAAGGCGAGCTCGTGGCATCGGCTAGCCATTGCTCACTTCTTCGCCGCCTACGGCGCACAGCTACGTTTCATTTACGCCACTGACGATAATATCGGCGTTGAAAGGTCAAGTGCTACCCTTCGCACGCTCGATCCTGCACAACGGCTTATTTACTTAAGCTAGAATTGTAGTATCAGCCGAAATCCGCCCGAGGACATCCTGACGTTGTTGCTGGACTTTTCTATTTCACTCAGTGGTGACATAGTGCGACCGTCATCATCTAATCGAAATGTGTGTTTGTCTTTTGGACCACCGATTACCGTTTGACAGTTTCCTTCAGAAGAGAGCTTCCACAGCTCGCCATCAGGTGGTCCCGATCCAAGATTAAGGACTGACCCGGTGACCCGGTCAAGCATGTCACTGGCTCCCTGGTTCTGTCCAGACTCCAGGCAGTCAGTTTTGGCTGGGTTGTTAAAAAAGCCATTAGGGCCTCTACAACTGGTTACGAATACGGCTGCAGAGTTGATCAACAAGTTATAGAAATTTAACCAAGTGTCTCTCCTTTTCTGAAGGAGCTGTAATTACTTTCAGTTGATCAACTGTCGCAACACAATTCTTATTCTGACCCTTACAGCCCTTCGTGGCTTGTCTCCTTTCTAGATACGTTGAACCGGTGCACCGGTTTAAGCCTCCTTAAGCACCCAGGCTTTCTATGGACAACAAGTTAGCGAATAAATTATTTCACTAAGAGACGGCATACGAATACAGTAGTACCGGAGGCTAGCCTTTTTGTCGCGGACGTTTCAATCGCGACTTTGGGCCACACCTCTTTGACCTATGACAATGATAATAATAATAAACCCAATAAAGCGCCCCCAGAGAACTCAACCTCTTTCTAGGCGCTTTACATTTGCTGCAAAGGAAACACGATCTAGTGGAGTGTGGTATCATGTTTGATAGACAACATGAATAACATGGTTAGGGGTGACATGCACACGTCAGCATTCAAGTATGGTTAATGGCAGCATGCACAGTGTCAGCACACACAAGCAAATAAATGATGAATCACAGGATCCACTAAATGCTATCAAAAATAGGTGCGTTTTTTAATGTGGTTTATTCAGGGGATGTCGTGACGGAAGTCGGGAGTGAGCTCCAGGCTTTGGGAGCTTACGAGCTAGAGGCGCGGTCTAGGATTTGAGGTTCGTACGAGGTATAGGTAAACGATTAGATTCCGAAAAGTGGGCGGTACGATGCTTAGCCTGGTGGGGATAGATCTGATAGGCAGGCTAGAGTCAAAGGAAGAGGGGACTTAAAGGTGAGTAGCAAAACCTTGAAGTCGATCCGTTGCTTGACTGGGAGCCAGTGCAGGTTGGCGAGAAGCGGTGTAATGTGGCAACTGCGACGCTCACATCAGACAAGCCTAGCTGCGGAGTTTTGCAGCAGCTGTCATCGCCTGATTGCACGTACCGGTAGGCCAGCAAGCAGTGAGTTAGAGAAGTCAAGACGGGATGTCACAAATGCATGGACCAACTTAGACGTAGTGTCCTTATCCTTTCAAGCCCAAATTTTAGCAATATTACGTATCTGAAAGTAGGCAGACTTGATTGTGGAGCTTAAGTGAGCTGGCTCCATCCCTCAAGCATGGGTCGCGTCTTTAAGGCCACGTCATTCTCTTGCTCCCGCTAGCTATCTGAGTTCGTCCTCTAACCTCGGGCTCCTCTGATTCCGGTCATTAGGCGACGTCTTCCCAGCGTGCTCTTCGCCGCATTCGTTTTATATGAAACGCATTGCTATTTATGTGCTGATGCGTGCGGCAATTTTGCATAAGTTGTATCTCATCAGTTCTTATGGTTTCTATCCAGCCTGTGTGAAGTGCCTAGAAGAATATTTGGCTCTACTCGAGTGCTATACAAATGCATTATTATTATTAATATTGCAATTACTAGCATATTCCCTAAGAATGCGGAAACTTTAATTTTGCTTTAACAAGCCAAACGTAGCAGTTCTTTACTGATGTTGGAAGATCTTTATTGAACCAACATGAACAGTATGCAAACTCGTGATTTTAATAACTATATTACCTAAACAACCTGAATATAATTGTAATCATAAAGACCTTTGTTCGATGACAATATATTTTCGTATGAGTTCTTAGCTGATCATTAATAGTCTTTAATATGGTCCTCGATAACATCCTCTCTGAGCAATGACGTTCTTTTTAGTTGATCGCGATTTCTGTCGTCAGTAGTTGGTACTGATATTTAATAGAGCTTCGGCAGTGCAAAGCTGCTCCTAGTAATCCTCGTTCACTTGCTTCTTTTGAATTTCTCGTCAATCATGAGATATTCTGCGAGCTTTGAAAGCGCGACATATGTTGGATTCCTATTCTGTCTCTTGTCGTGCGTAGCTTTAAGAAAATTTCCCTTTCGCTCAACATCGGTGCTTTAATGCTGAGCACCTTTCTCTGTCGTTTGTTTGTCTCGTTGTTGTCCACGATATTTACGCATTCGTTCTACGTCATTTTCTCTCTTTTGTTTCGGATGCATCATTACCTAAGCCTGATGCTCTTTCATTTTTTATTCCTCAGCTTTTGTCTATTTTCCAGCACACCTTAATGTTCAACTGTAAAGTACATTTTCCAGCACAGCTTAATTTTTAACTGTAACAATTAAATCCACCATAATCCGTAGTGGTGCAGCTCTCTTTCCATCATCTTACGCCGGCTACCAAATAATGTGTCGGTCGTTTAAGGAACGTCCGGAACAATTCAAAATTACAGCAATTTCCTTAACCCAGTTTTCAATTTTAGCAATGCGATTGAATTTTTCTATGGCATCTATAGACGCAATTTGCACCGTCTCTCTCTCTCTCTCTCTCTCTCTCTCTCTCTCTCTCTCTCTCTCTCTCTCTCTCTCTCCCTCTCTCTCTCTCGCTCTCTTTACCCCCCCCCCTCTCTCTCTCTCTCTCTCTCTCTCTCTCTCTCTCTCTCTCTCTCTCTCTCTCTCTCTCCCTCTCTCTCTCTCTCTCTCTCACTCACTCTCACTCTCTCTCTAGCCATCGGTCAGCGCCAGCTTGCTAATCAGCCTCGAATCCCTTTACGCGCCGTACCCTCGTATACAAATTCAAGACCTATTTCGGTTGATGATAGTTATTTTTTATTTTTATTTTTTTTCCAGCATGGCCACATCTCGCTAACCTCGTCTGATGGTTCACAGCTCGCGAAGTTGGCGCCAGCAGACGGCGCTGGCTTGTCAGTTTTGTCAGACATCTTGTCTCAGCCTGTCTTGTCTTATGTCTGCTGCCAGCCTCGCCTAAATTTTCTACTGAGCTCGGAGCTCCGGCCTTCAAGTGCACTAGAGGACGGGGCACAGCCCCGGCCGCCGCGCGATCCATCTGCTGGTGCACTCGCGAGCGGCGCGGCCATCTTGCAGCCCATGGGGCTCCAATCCGTGCCGCTTTTTTGCCCTGGGGCAGAGGCGTCTGCACTCTTTCTGCATCTCGACATCGACCGGGAAGTAGCTCTTTTACGCGGCGAAATTCCTTAGCCTCCTCCTCCTCCTCCTCCTTCTCGGCCAGTTGCCAAGTCGTTATGACGCGCGGGCGCCACGTACGGGTCGCCGGTCGCGAGATTGATGCTTGTGTTATTTATTGGCCCTTACCGCAACAGCGGCCAAGCAGCAGGTGCGGGTGCAAGCATCCCGCAGGGGATTGCGGCGGCGATAAGCTCGCGGTAGCCGAGAGGCGGCAGTAGGCGACTGCCTGCCAGCGGAGGAGAGAGTCAAGATGCACTTTGCACTTCTCGCTCGCTGACGAGAATGAACAGCACTGAACTTCGGCACGGTGACGCGTAGGCGACCGGTTCACTTTGCTTTATGTCGATTGTACCAGGTCTTGCACATCTTCTCTAAGTTTCAGATCACCAAAGTCTCACCAATTCGAAATTGCGTAGCGACCGCGACGCTACTAACTGTCCTTTTTCGGTAAGCCGATGGTCTCCGAAATGCCGGTTGGTGACATCGTTAGACTAGGAAATAAACATAGTTGGTGAACTGCTCTTATAATACTGCTACCATTAGTACTACTACCACTACTACTGCTGCTGCTGCTCCTGCCGCTACTGCTACTACTATTGTTAATAACAATAATAATACATCTTTTTAATACTACCTAGTGTTTCCAAGTACCTCCAAGGCGGACAATGCAGTCATTTTTCAAGGCACTCTAACGTGAGGAAATTCGTAAGGTTTAAATGGACTAAGGACTATAAGCGTCAAAGAAACTTTCTCTCGTATTTTTGTTGTTGCATTCACCAGTTTATGAAAGTGCAACCGTTAAATGCATGTTAACTGGGACCATTTGTTCTTTGGCCTACGGTCCAATGTTTCATGACCGAATGCCTACTAGTCCTCGTATACGCTCGCTATTAAACTCGCACAGCGGGCGTTCCTACACAAATAGTTTTGAAAATTGTCTCGTATGCATCGAAATTTATACGCATTTTCACTAAATTGAATTACTTAATTCTAAGAGCCAGTTTGTAAAAGGAATTATCAGTGTCTCTTGCGTATAAAAAGTTTGGACATCGCTTCGGTACATTTGGCAGTTTACGTCACTGTAAATTTACCTAACGCGCGATTTTTCTTTGAAACTTGCGCGAGCAAAGCAACCTGCTCGAGACTTACTTCGGATCTGTGTCTGCAGGTTAACTGGATTTTCCCCTGTAGCAACGCGAATGTGTCTGGAAAGGTCTCTACGCTTTTCAGCGCGCCTATAATTGTGCATCGATTGCTTCGATGATTTTGCACGCTGCATACTACAAATGATGATGCTGCTGCTGCTGCTGCTGCTGCTGCTGCTGCTGCTGCTGCTCTCTTCACCGTCTTATCGCCTTCCTTTTCCTCTCTCGACCTGCGCATTTCTCATTCTCATTCTCTCTCACGCTTGGTTATCTTACCCTGTCTCGCTGCAATAAGCTCTCTTATTCACTCCTCCGCCCTGTCGCTCTCTCTCTCTCTCTCTCTCTCTCTCTCTCTCACTCTCCTTCCGTCTCCTTTACTCCTCCCTTAAAAAACTTTCCTCTTCCTCTCTCCCTTGCTCTCCCTCGCTCTATCCATTTCTCGCTATCTATCCATCTCTCTGGCCCTCTCTCCCCTAGTGTCTCCTGGTCTTTCTCTCTCATCCCCCTCTCACTCACTCTCTCCTTACCTTCCTTACTTCCTTTCTTTCTTTCTTCCTAATCCCTCTCTCAATCTCCTTCTCTTTACCTCGACACTCTCCAGCCTTCCTCTCTGGTCTCCCTTGCTCCATCTTTCTCTCTACCCTTCGGTCCCCCTTTTCCTTCCTCATACTTCCTTCATTCTTTCCTCCCTAACTCTCTCTGTCTCTCTCTGTCTCTCTCTCTCTCTTACTCTCTCTTCCTCTCTATTCGTCTTTATCAGCCATTCTCCATCACTGCCTCCCTCTCTCTCTCTTTCTTGCCGTGTCTCTTGCTCGCTCCTACCTCCTCTCGCCTTTTACCTAATCCGAAGAGAAATTTGGGGATTCCGGGCTAAAGTGATTGGGCTCTGGCACAACGAAATGGCCTCACCTGATGTTCGACGAATTTTGGGTCTGAAATAATACAGCAGGCAAAACCAAGTGATAAAACAACTCTAAACACGAGAACTCCTTGCAGCACTCAATGGCCACATTAACCGCGCTTCGGGTGTACAACGACTCTCTCAGGAATGCAGACTTAGATCAAGTCTATCTGCTTGTTTTGCTCAATCTTTCTGTATAATTCGATACCCCGCGGTTCAGTAAGCCTTTCTCGAGCGCCTCTCATCTCACTTGGGCATGGCTGCTGCTGCACTGCGAGGGCTTAGGTCCTATCCTTGGTCTTTTTCGCATCGCAATGTGTGCTCTCGTGCTGGCCAATGCAATCACCCAGGCACAATCTAGGCTTTCCCTCCCTTCTGTGCAAATGACGAACAGCCGTACCTATGCTTTGATCCCTGCCTGCCTTTCAGAATGTAAACTCTCTCAATTCCCTTTGGATGTACTGCTGACATTAGCACTTAGGTGGCACACAAATGCCTCGAGTTGAATGATGATAAAACTAAATTAGTAGCTACGAGCAAACTTAGTATGACTCACAATTTGGAAAACCTATCCCTCAAAATGGACTCTGCCAGCATATTTCTTGTAGCATCTGCGCGAAACTAGGTGTGCTGTTTCAAAGCGACCTATCCCTAAGCAACGACATCAGCTCCACATCTAAGTCTGCCTACTTTCAGCTAAGCAAGATTTCGCAAATATGGGCAGGCTTAGATAGGTGTACCACATCATGCTTTAGTGCCTCCCACCTCAACTTGTGTGATTAAATCCCATAAGTTCTTCTGGCCTGTGCAATAAGGCGCTCATAGTTAGTGCGAAACTCAGCTGCCAGACTTGTGTGCCGTGATGTTGCAGCTACAACACTGCACAGCTCCTCGCCGACCTGCACTGGCTCCCCATCAAGCAATGCATCGACTTCAATGTTCGGTCAATCACTTTTAGGTTCCTTCATTCTCTGACTCCAGCCTAGTTACCCGAATTACTTCCCAATCTAGTGAGCTGACGCATCACACTCTCTTCTGAATTAAGTTGCTGTGCATCTAATCAGCCTCAAATCCGCTGGTGGCCGTGCCTTGAATTCCCATGCTACCACATCTCGGTATTCAGTGCCGACTGACGTCGCCGTATCCCCTGATTTGACGACATATATAAAGAGGCTGAAAACGCACCTGCTCCTCAATGGATCCACTGGTCCGGCGAAATGTCCTTTATGTAGCCATTCGATCGTGCTTCCTTTGCAGCTAATTTAAAGTGCCTAGGCAGATATTGAGTTCTGTAAGGGTACTATATCAAATGTATTGTTATTATTATTGCTATTAATGTGCTCATACGTGCTGATGCTGCACGTGTTATCGCTAATTGCATTAATAATAATAATAATAATTATGATGATGCACTTGATAAAGCGCCCCCAGATAACTCAATCTCTTTCTAGGTGCTTTACATTTGGTGCAAAGGGAAACGCGATTGAATGGTGAATTATATCATACTTCATAAACAACATGAATAACATGGTTAGGGGTGACATGCACAGGGTCAGCATGCACATGTGGTTAGTGGCAGCATGCACACTGTCAGCACTCATAAGTACATGAAGGACGAATCACAGGGACCCACTAAATGCTGTCCTAAATAGGTGTGTTTTAAGTTATTTTTAAATGGGGTAAAGTCAAGGGATTTTGTGACGCAAGTCGGGAGTGAGTTCCAGGCTTTGGGAGCATACGAACTGAAGGCACGGTCCCCAAATGATTTGAGGCTTGTACATTTGAGGTATTGGTAAGCTGTCGGATTCCGAAAAGCGGGTGGTACGATGCTTGGCCTGATGGGGGAGTAGATCTGAGAGATAGGCTGGTGCCACAGAATGAAGTGACCTAAAAGTGAGCGACAAAACGTTGAAGTCGAAAACGTTGCTTAACTGGTAGCCAGTGCAGGTCGGCAAGAAGTGGTGTGATGTGGCAACTGCGACGCTCACGACAGACAAGCCTAGCTGCAGAGTTTTACACCAGCTGTAATCGCCTGATTGCACATGCCGGTAGGCCAGTAAGCAGTGAGTTACAGAAGTCAAGACGGGATGTCACAAATGCACGGACCACCTTAAACGTGGTATCGCTATCCAAGAAAACCCGAATTTTAGCAATGTTATGTATCTGAAAGTAGGCAGACTTGATTGTGGAGCCGATGTGGTCGTCTAGCGAGAGGTAAATTTGGAACATGTCTTTGGAACATGTCCTTTGACAGGGTTCCCTTACAGCCTATGCAAAGTGCTTAGCGAGAGATTAGGTTGCCTGAGAGCTGTATATGAATTTATTTTTTATCGTAATTGTAGCTCAACTCATTCAAGCGTTAAAGACACAGCATTTTCGGTTCACGCTAGTGATTGAATATTTTCTTTTAGAAAATACTGACGTAAATAGAAGAGAAACAGCCGTACAGTGCCGCCTTGGCTTAAACTATTCGGTGTTTTTCTTTTGCAGTGCTAACCCGAGTCGCCATAAATCGATTTTTTTATTGATTGAAATTGATTTTCAGTTTCAAAAGAAAGAGGCACTTCTATTGAAAGACCAGCGAAGAATAACTTCAATCTCAGAGAATCTATGAGGAATGGATGAGCATTAGCGAGTTGCGAGTTGCTTTCAAGCGATATATGGATCGCGCCTATTGAAATGTCGACAAGCTACACCATCCTGTTCATGACAGGGCTAGAGATTATTAGAGGTACCGGAGTTAATAATTGTAATATTTTTACATTCGTAAAGAGCCCTCGGAGAAAAATAATTTCTTTCTCTAGGTACTTTATTGATGCTGCATGCAAATAATTACCAAATTTTTGGTAGTAACATCTGCAAGCAGCAGGCATAGTGCAAGCAGGTATATGCAAACGAAGGACGAATCACGAAGAACCACCAGATGCTGTTATATACCCGTGCGTTTTAAGTACCTTTTACATGTCGTTATGTCAGGGGATGTTGGGACGTGCGTTGGTAGTGAGTTCCAGGCTTTGGGAGTATAATCATTACGAATACCATATGTCATAACATATTTCTTTTATAAATTATAGCTGGACCTCTGAAGTAATTAGAGTACAGCTGTAATTTTGATGTGAGTGGTAAGCTATCGCTGGCACTGTACAAATGAGATCCTCTGCGGCCCTCAAATTAGCTGCTCTGAGTCAAATCACGCGGACTTGCTGCCTACAAATAGGGGAGTTTTTATTGGGCTGTCGTACTCTGCTATCGCCGGAGCGGATGCATATATTAGTGGAGTAGCTACGGCTCCCATGCCACATTTCGAGCCGCTTCCTCAGTCTGGATCAGTCGCTGTCACACGTCTACAAAGACTGGCGTTGGTCACAGGAGAGCTGTGCTTTTGAGCGCCGGAGCCACTACAGGGCGTTTGTAACACGACCAACTTACCAGCAAACGGAAACCTAGCACCGCGTTGCACCTCACGTAGCCGCAATGTACTCGTGGAATCCCCGACTGTTAAAACGCTGTCAATCATTACAAATCGCATCTAGCTCTGATTTTTTGTGTGCGAGCCAGCTCATCCGATGGGCGACGACGCAGCGTTTCAGCGCCGCCGGTTTAAGTCGGGCTGATTAATAGCTGCATGCTACTGAGCCTAAAATATGGACGTACCGGGAGTACCGAGCACCCGCTGTCTAGCGAGGAAGAGATAAAGCAACGCTGCAGTTGGAGCCTGGAAGCAGCCGAAATGCAATCGCCGGGTTCAAGTTCTCCGCGCAGCCGCTCTCTACTCGTTCCCAGCCATCATCCAGGCATTTCCTCTTACATCCTTAACTGTAAGCAGGCGCGAGCGCCAGCTGTTTTCCAGCTAAAGCGTAAGGAGCCCCCCACCCGAGTGGAATGAGCTAGCTGCCGAGCGGGCGGCCAAAGAGAGGCACTAGTCAGCAGCAGGGCAGCAGCCGACGCTCGCTTACCGGCTGCAGCTGCAGCAGAAGACGATCCGGTCTAACCTTGCCAGTGCCAGACATGGATGCTCCTTCCGGCCGCTCCAGTCGTTCACGAACAAGTGGCAGCTAGACGGCCGCTTGTTAGAGCCCTCTCGGACGTAAGTCGGCGTAGGAGCTAGTAGGATCGATTTCATTCGTGCATATCCGAGAAGCCCACTCGAAGCGATCTCGTACGATCTCGCACCCTCAAAGTCATCGGGAGAAGCCTCACTAAAGGCATCTCACAACTGCACGGAAAGAAATGACTGACCGTTGAGCCAAAAGTGAACCCCCAACCGAAGTCAATTCGAAAGCATCGTCGCAGGCGGGCGGACACGTGCGACGGTCGGGAAAAGAGCCCGTACCAAGTCCGCAGCCCAATGATATTCCAAGGTGCCAATATCTAACAAATATTACACCATGCCAGTTCGATAGAGGTAGAGTGCTTGCTCCGCGATTGGTACGACGAAGGTGTTGACTCTTTGCACCCTCGGTCCCGAGGTCACGGTTTCGAATCCTGCAGTGGGCAATCCCTTATTGGCCGCTGCAAAGCGGTGATGATAGCCTTTAAGGCTCTTCTGCCACTACACAAAAAGAGGCTGTTAAATCGGCTAGTATTTTTATTTACTTATTATTATATTATTTACTTATTTTTCAACTAGTGCAACAGCAGTTTTGCGGATGCATGCAACTCACTTCAATCTTTCTCAGATAGGGATGCAATTTCTCTTTACATTATATTAATAATAATAACAATAATAATAATGAACTTGATAAAGCGCCCTTAGAGAACTCAATCTCTTGCTGGGCGCTTTACATTTGCTGCGAAGGGAAACGCGATTGAATGGCGAGTAAAATAACATGCTTGATAAACAACATGAACAACATGGTTAGGGGGGACATGCACAGGGTCAGCATGCAAGTGTGGTTAGTGGCAGCATGCACAGTGTCAGCACGCATAAGCACATGAAGGACGAATTAAATTAAATTAAATATTAGCTGATTTAACAGCCTCTTTTGTATAGCGACAGAAGATCCTTTAAGGTTATCGCCACCGCTTGCAGTGGCAATAAAGGATCGCCCACCGCAGGATTAGAACCCACGACATCGGGACCGAGGTCGTGAAAAGCAACCACCTTACCTAGTGCGCCATCACGGCTCACCAATCACAGGGACCCACTAAATGCTGTCCTAAACAGGCGGGCTTTTAAGTTTTTTTGCATTGTGGTCAAGTCAGGGGAAGTTGTGACGCATGTCGGGAGTGAATTCCAGGCTTTGGGAGCATACGAACTAAATGCACGGTTTCCAAAAGATTTGAGGTTTGTACGAGGTATTGGTAAACTGTCGGATTCCGAAAAGTGGGTGGAGCGATGCTTGGCCTGATGGGGGAGTAGATCTGAGAGACAGGCTGGAGCCAAAGGATGAGGTAACCTAAACGTGAGCGACAAAACCTTGAAGTCGATCCGTTGGTTGACTGGTAGCCAGTGCAGGTCGGCGAGAAGTGGTGTGATGTGGCAACCGCGACGCTCACGACAGACAAGCCTAGCTGCAGAGTTTTGCACCAGCTGTAAGTGCCTGATTGTACATGCCGATAGGCTAGCGAGCGGTGAGTTACAGAAATCAGGACGGGATGTCACAAATGCAAATCTATTTGTATTTTATTTTACTGTAATTGTTCTGTGTTTGGGAGCAAGTTGCCTAGCCTCGATCCTTTCAGTCAGCGCCCCGTTCATCCGTGATCAGTGAAGTTGCTCCCACTCGCATCCGAGCCACTTCTCCGTTCACGGCAGGTTGAAGAAATTAATAGCCGATTGGCAGATTTATTGAAGCAACGAGATACCAGGCCTAACATCGCTGCAGACGGGTAATTTTGTGTCAATCTCAGCAGCCCAACGGCAAGCGGATTCGCAAATACCGCTTTTCTGTAAAGCTTGATGGAAATATGAAACATCAAGATCAAACTTTCCTAAAAGCCCTCAATCTAAAACTCACGTCTCAGGTATAAACAACCTCAAATATGTTTACGTTGAGATTTTTTTTAGGGTTGAGCACGACCTTTACATACAACGACATGAACGTCACCCTGAAGGTCACCATGAAGCCTAAACTCTTTTGAAGGGATGTAATGTATCTCCGCCTGTAACTCCGCAAAGTCATAAATACTATGTGGGTGTTACGCATGAGAGTTTTGTATAGCCCACTCACAACCTAAGCGGCTTTCGGTACGCATTCGGTAGCCAACAGACTTTGTCTCACGCAACAAAGAGAAAGTGGGAAGCATAGCAGATTCAGGAGAGCAGTTGAGGGAGTGAGTAGTATGAAAGTAGCAGCTCAGGACCGCTGAAAAGGATGAGCCATAGTCGGCAGCAGGAGAGTAGTTGTCGTTGCGTAAGAACTGTGGAAGCGAGCTCCACAGTCTTGGACCTGCAGAGCGAAAGCTCCTGTCGCCAAAGGGATGAATCCTGAACGGGAACCTAGTTTTTCAAATATTTTGAGAATGGTTAATATTAGCAATTGTTTCGAGAGAAATTAGAGCCCCACAAGAGTCGAGAACACGCGAGACAGCTGCATTATGAGCAGCTGCACGATTTCTCCTCAAGTGCCTACCATTCGCTACCGAATTGCCAGTTCATTTCGAACTTTTGCGGCCCTTAAACATGGTGGCCTAACATTATTAAACTTATGAGCTCGATTTTGAGCACTTCTCACATGCGAACCTCAAATAAACTATGATGACGGAACAATATCCACGGCCGCGTAGGACGAGCCCTCGTTTTGATATCGCGACGAATGACTGCTGACAAATTGTCAGGTCATATGATCGACGATCATTCAGACCATTCGGCTTGTGCACCGTTTCTTGGAATTCGTTTAGTTTCGTGATTCAGAGAGGTGACGATGGCACAAATTAATAGTGCTTGATATGTGGGAACGCCGACGTCGCAAAATAGCTAATGTTTAGTAAGCCTCTGGGAGAGCTTGGAATTGCTTGGGCGACTTGAAAAAGGAAGATTAACAAAAAACAACTACACCCTCAGCTACAGACATCACGAGGTCATTTTTCCTCATCTGTGAATGCGGACCGTGCGTACATTTTATATCGATTTTTTCTGAGGAGATTGTGTCAACGTCATCTCTGGCTGACCTTCCGCAATGACGGCCAAAATATTTAAGAGCTCATCAACTCATGGGTGTCAAGCAAAGGTGCAGCGGACCGCTCATTTGGTAGTCATCCCTCTCCAGTCATGTGCACCAGCAACTCATAGCTTTGTCGCGCAGTGCTTACTGTTCTCGGTCGCCGACAACAGCAGGTACAGTAGTTGCAGCTGGGAAGCTAATTGCAATTGAAAATAGGCAGGCGAATCGAGGCATTGCTTTCGCACCAGGATTCGGCTAAAGCCACGAAGTCAGCGACGATTTAATGCTAATGCTCCAAGACCTGTGTTGAATGCAATCGAAACATATTCTTAATATCTAAATTGGTTGAGCATTGGCTATCGGTAAAAATAAATTTATTTTCACGATTGGGATGACGCAACATTCTGTCTTCATTCATGTGCAATCTTTCAAGCAGTTCTCAATAGCTCGCGAGTGTAGCTCACTGCGGCTTGCAGCTAGCAGCCACTGGTCTCTCTACCATCACTTCCCGTAGGAGGAAACAGGCAAACGCAGACGATCCGTTCAGAGACCGTGCCTTCGGTTTTTAGCTCCACAGCCTTGAACTCGCTCCCTACTGACGTTGCGATATGCCCTGAGGGCATTTTAAATTAAGGTAAAGTGCCGCCTGATTATTGTAGCCTTCATTCCCTCGTCGTGAATGGTCTATTGTTTGCTCATTCAAGCGGAAATTATGCAGTCTATCAATAACACATCATCATGATTTCATCATTAGCTCCGTTCTTGGCCACGGGCTACCAGCTCATCAGATACGCAGCTGGGAATGTTGAAATCACAGATTTACATTGAGCTACTGCCCAGCAACTGAAGGTATTAGCAACTTCAGTATAGAGTGTGGCAGGCAAAAATAACCCCTGCCTGAACTAAATCTGGGTATTGGTCTCGGCCAGATTATACCCCGGGAGGATAAGGTGTCCTAGACTAACTCGCATGCCGTGGTTTACCATGGACTGGGTCACAGGCCATTCCCCTCCAGACCAGAATATGTCCCATCTGAGATAGTACGCAAAGATTTTGCCAAACCTGCTAATTGTAATTGTAACCTGACAATCGAAAGCTGAAAGAATCTCGCAGTAAAAATCGCTTTTAAATTACCAAGGGAGCAACTAGGACCGGTTAGTCGCTAGAATTTTGTGTGCCTATCGCACACATCTGTGCATGCCTCAACCAAGTGCACTTCCTTCGAGGTCACATGAGACCAAGCTTCCCACAAAGCCTCAAGCCCACATAATGCTGATGCTGTGCGCCCCAGGCTTCTTTCCGATGGTACCAGTGCAGTCAGAATTTGGCCCGCTTCATTTTTATAAAATCTCATTATAAACTCTCGCTATGAGCCGCAGATTTCGCTTAATCCAATTTAGCTATTTCAAAGATTTTTCCTTGAATTCAAAGAATGCAGGAGGAAACACACTGATTTAAGACAATAAAATTATGTTTATTGCAAAGTACCTTGGCATAGAAAAGAGTTTATGTCGAGTATTCTGTCGTTACCGTGTCTTGGCGATCACCAATATGTTAGCTAATGTGCTGTGCAGTACCTTGGGACTCTAGGCGACTCACTGAAAACCGCACGTTAGCATAACTAATTCCTTAGCACGGTTTAATGAGAAGTACGTCCAGCATACCAAGATATAAAGCAAGTTATAATAGACTAGGAATTTAATGAGTCTTGGTAGTGGCGCGTCTGTCTGTTTGGCGTTAGCCTAGCCTTAGCCAAGCTTTTCCATTTTGCGGTTGCCGCATCTAAATGCTCGCAAGGTTGAAATTAAAATCGGATTTAAGCTTAAATCCTACTTAAGGTCAAAAACATCGAGGGCAGCCGAGAGCAGTCCTCTTTTGCCGCAGCCTACAGCTAGTGCAGCTATTGCCGCTGCCTACAGCTAGTGCAGCTATTGCCGCTGCCTACAGCTGCTCTGGCCACCTGGCACGAAGTGTTCTCGTGCCCAGCGCCGAAACACGAGCCACTATGGATGTCACATTTCCCCCTGGATCTGAGCATATTCTCTGGGTAGTAGCGGTCATTTCGTTCGCCACTGACGCAGGTACCAGACACCTCGCATTTCAGACACATATCACGTGACTTGTATTGGACGCCTCGAGCTAGCTAGCGGTCACTGCAGTTACTTTCCTGAGCAGCTACATCGCAGTACAGTCGTCCCTCGCCAGTTCACGCTTCGAGTTTTGTGGCTCGACTCTTTTGCGAATTTTTGAAACACGCTTTTACACTCATTAAAAAGTTAATCGAGATGGTGAAAGTTATACAGCGGCGCGCGCTCGTTTATCCGAGTCAATTATACACCCCAGCGTTACAATTAAAATTAAAATTACTGTACGCATGGAACGCGGAATAAGACGACGACGCATCTGTTGACGATACTGAACCACCTGAAGACTCTCCCACTGAAGTCGCGCCTTCAGAGGAGCAGTAACCTTGCTCTTCTTTGTTGTGCTGTACATCTCTTTATCTTACTCGCTTCATCACCAAACGCACTATTTTATTATAGCTTGGTGTTTGTGCGGAAGAATCGTGTGTGTGCAATTAAATGTACAATAATAATAATACGATGTTTGTAACATCTATATGTTGAGTATAATGTATATGTCTATAACATCTATATGTCTAACATGTAACATCTATATGTCTGATTTCCTCTTATTTTGTCTAATATTTTGGGGAAAACGAGTGTAATGGTGACTAAAATGGTGCTATCATATCCAGAGGGTTCACTTCATATCCAGAGGGTTCAAATAATGTTAGAAACCGTATTTAGAGAGTCATAAACAGGTTTTATATGCTCTAACTACGAAAGTATTTGATTTATAAATAAAGAATCCGACTTTGCGGAAATTTATTTATCGCGGTAGAGTCTGGAACGGATTAAGCGCGATAAATTTTAGGATCGACTGTACGGCCAGGCGCTTGCCGAGCCCCGATACCCGACATTCCCGAGTCAGTATTTCTCACGAAATCCGCGAATCGGCAAGAAACCTGACGGAACGGCCCGGACGATGTAGCCAGCTATTAAGCGTTCATCCTTTGCAGCTGCTAGTGGCGACGATCTACAGCAGACAGCTCTGGAAGCTGGTCCGTCTGCAGCAGTGGCCAGACGTGGCCAGATGCAGTACACAAATAGCCGTGCTGCCTTTCAGCAATCGCAGTGGGATAGCTAAGCGGCAAACCAGCCTAATGCTGCAACAATCTAATCGGAAGCAGAAGCGTGGAGCGTGGCCACGGTGCGCGCGGCCGCGTGTGGCCACCAATCGCTTTGCAGCCCGCGAGCAACTCTCTCTCCTCCCCTGCTGCTTCACTACTTCACCTGCACGCGACTCAAGGTCAAGGTCAAGGTGGCTAGGTCCTGGGCAGCGGGGGCTCTGGAAATTCTCTTGCAGACTCGCGCTCTGCTTCGTGCCGTTCAACAGAATTCTTAACGACCACCCGGCTTGCTAGCAACGATTAAGACGTTGCAGCGACCAGAGCGATCAGAGAGACGGACAGTGTCCAGAACGAATAAAACGAACAATGTAACGATATCAAGACTTGTGGACGCAGAACCTCAAACGTCAGGATCTAAAACGTCTGAATGCACAATGTGTGACATCGGGAGGAATGATGCAGGCCGTCAGAACACGAGATGTCAGGACAGCTGAAAGAGACATAACAATAAAGAGAATGGTATTGTCTCTTTTGCTTCTGTAAAAATTTGAATTCATCATAGCCATAAACCTTTTAGCCCACGGGCCCACATTCCACAGGAAGTTATTAACTCTTGGCAGCTAGCTGAGCTAGAAGACATCAAAGTTCCGTAGCCTATGACGTAGTAGCTGCAGTTCGAATGCTGCTTCACTTTCACCATTCTTCGTCTCTGGCCGGCCAGGGCGGCAGTTGTCACAGACGGATTTTATCTGCTTCCACGTCCGGACCGAACTGAGCCGCACACATGGCCCCCGTAGCAGTGCTTGCCTCAGCCAACACGCGGAAAACACTGGTGACACCTGAGCCTTGTATCACTACTGGTGACTTGTAGGTGCAGCAGCGCCGATGCGCACCGATAGGCCGACAGTTGCGGAAACTACAGCGACGGCGAGCTCTCGCACCGTAGCATAGCGAGTCCTTATCCACAGCATATCGAAGTCTATCTGACAGCAGCGGAGGGCCGCAGGCGTTCAATAGAGGCAACGACGTACACCTGCGGCTCCGTGGCCTTGAGCTAAAACCAGCTCAAACTCCAATGCCAGCAGCGATAGCCCAACCAACTGCCTATTGCCTGGCGTCGGCTTGTGTGCGACTTCGGCCTAATTTATCGCATCATAGGTTACTAGCCGCTAGAATTCAGGAACTGCGAATAATGAATGCCAGTCATAATATGGCCGATTCTGGCTGGCCACCGCTCCAGCGCATCCGTGAGATGTTCAATGTTGCTCTTACGGCCGTGATAGCCGAGGAGGTAAGGTACTCGCTCTTCACGACAGAGGTTGTGGTTTCGAATCCGGCATTGAGCGATCCTTTACTTTACTAAATGCAAGCGGTGGTGATTTCTACTAACGTTCCTCTGCCTCTATGCAAACGAGGCTGTTAAATCGGCTAACATTTTTTTACTTCTATAGATGTGTGTCAATTTCTAAGAATTCTAGTGCATCTAAACGCCCGAGTTTTTATATTACCATATAGTCAGAAACTAATTCATTGGCACTGTAGCTACATGAATCCACCGAAGGATGTTAATATAAATTAGTGCAATTTAGATTAATATAAATTAGAATAAATATAAATTACATTAATGTGAATTCGATAAATTATTCAAACTCTTGTCTGGAAAGTGGTTGCTTGGAATTAATGACTCGTAAGACGTTTCAGAGACCAGCATTACGTTTTATAGACCACAAACGACACCGCTCAAGAGCAATCTATTTCCACGTGCTGCTTCTATCCCGCTTGCAAAATGAACCTGCGGAAAAAAGATCAACATACTATGGTTTGGAAAGGAACAAATCCACAAAGAGCCTGTGCCCAGATTGAGCGTCCAGCTTCCAATCTGCCTTACCACTCCTCGAGTTCCGGTATGTCTCTGACGTATACGGACGAAGGCAATCTCTACGGGGTAAATTTAGGTGTGCTTTCACTGCAGCCAATTTTAGTCGAGATATTCATCGGAGACACAGAGAAGTGCTCCGGTCGCTACTGTACGCCGTTGTTCGGTGCTTCAGTTCTCGGGGCCCTTCGACTACTTGGCGGTTCGTTATCAGCTGCATGGCAAGTACAAACAGTGCGCTTTTAAAAACAGCTAGAGAGCGTAGCAATATGCGAGTGTTTACTCACGTCGAGGCACCCGCAGTGGCAAAGGCCTGCCAGGTATTTGCAGGAAGGGTCAATCTACATCTGGACTTGCTCGCAGAATAGATGTGGAGGGCAGTGTGGCAGCCGGCCCCTGGTGAGCTCAGCCACCAAGTGCACCGAGCCTCAGTAGGCATCGCTATTGAGCCGCGGCCTTGCCCTTGGTAAACCTTGACGGCGGTCTGCATGGATGGCCATGACCGAAGTCCGCATCGTTTACTCATGCCGCCGATCGCCACACGCAGCCTGATATTCTTTTAGGTAACTCTACTGGGTTATACTGGCCCAGCATTGTCTGCTAGTTACTGTGACATAACTTTCTCCATAAAAATAAGAAATCAATTCAACTTTGCTTTTTACTTATTTACAATTTCTATAGTCAAGCGTGGACTTACTGCAGCAGTTCATGAGCAATGCCTTGACAACTGAGAGGTTTGCGCCATACTTACCAACGAGTGTCTTTTAGTATCGCCACAGTACCGTTGCAGGCGCTGTAGTCGTTGAACAATAGCTTACTGCTGCCGATATTCAGTCATGCATACATGATGGTGAGAGCATGCTGCGGCTAACCATATTTGCATGCTGACCCTGTGCATGCCACCTCTAAAAATGCTACGCTTGTGGTCATTGAGCATGCTACCATTGACCATTCAATCATGCTTCCTTTACAACATATGTAATGTGGCTAGAAAGAGATTAAGTTCTCTGAGGGGGCTGTAAAAAGATATTCTATCATTACTGTAGGCACTGTGTCATCTGTATGAGCACTACTACGTCGACCATCTTCCAGACTTCCTGTCTCCACCCATGGGAGCTCCACATCCTTTATTTTTGCAACGGATTTCCCGAATGGCCGCTGCAGCCAAAACAGCTCCAATTGCAGATGCGAATGTGCAAAATTTTTGCATTTAAAGGGTCAAGCAACGTTTTTAGGGGCGGATAGAGGTTCTAGGAGCAACAGGCAAGACGAGACACCAACCGCATCGGTAAATTCCGGAACACCTTCGAGTAGTGAGTCTTTGAGAGTCATATCCTCTGGTCGTTAGCACCGTAAGCGCCGTTGCACACACTCCGACAATCGTGGTGAACCTAACTGTATTACGTTAATTGATATAATCTCGTGCCCTCTCGAGCTCACTCGATCGATGCTACTCTATTGGTGGCTCTATTAGCTGCACCCTCAGTCCCATCCGGCAGTTAAAGGCGAATACCTGGAACACCTAGTACTCGATGCAGGGCGTCGTGTTTCAGAGAGATATTGCTGACACTGAATGTCGCCGGCAGGTAGCCGAGGTTTCGAAAACCAGGCGAGGCTCTTGACTTGTACACAGATCCTCCTTATTTGGAAGCCGGCGGCTCAGCCTCGAGTCAGCGGCATCCGGTCAGCAGCCGACAGATGGAGCTACCAGTCAAAAGCCGGGAGGTGAAGCGATCAAACGGCAAGATGCTTGCTGACGGTTGTTACAAAGTGCGAGCGTCTGAGTGGATGCACACCTTAAAAGACGACTAAGTCTGACGTCCAATTCGTGGCCAAAAGATTAACGACTGGTGCACACCTACTAGAGGCGATCAAGCCATGCAGGTGCATAGTGCCTCAATTGAATCAAACGATCTACCAATCTATTTGATCAATCAATTGAACAGCAATTACTATCGGCAATCAGACTGAAAGTGAAGGAACGTATCGGCTAAAAATCGGTTTATTAGCCGTTAGCCTCTGGCGACAGGACGTCGTGGGAGTAAATCGTGGAGGACATAATATGATAGAAAGTTATACTATGTAGTTTATACAAGTAAATATACATACACACACACACACACACACATATATATATATATACGTATATATATATATATATATATATATATATATATATATACGTATGTATATGTCCTTCTCTGATCGCCCACCCCCACTAGCTCCAATGGCCAGAGGCTAGCAACTAGCTGGGAGCTGCTCTCAATCAATGAAGAAGAACGCAGTGAATGCCCTGAATATGACGCTCGAGGAAAATGATAAGAAGTCACGTGAAGCATAAATAATACGAAATTCGTGAACTCTGTCCGTTCCTTTTAGCTATTGCTGTGTCTACGTTAATGGATTTTTTGGGTGAAATACCACTTCTCGCGGACCTGCACTGGCTACCAGTCTGGCAACGGATCGACTTAAGGTTTTGTCACTCACATTTAGGTCACTTCATTCTGTGGCTCCAGCCTACCAATCAGATCTACTCCCTCACAAGACCAAGCATCGTACCACCCGCTTTTAGGAAACTAACTGGTTACCTATACCTCGTATGAACCTCAAATCCCTCGGAGACCGCCCATTTAGTTCGTATGCTCCCAAAGCCTGGAACTCACTCCCGACTTCCGTCGCGACATCCCCTGACTTGAACACATTAAAAAATAAAAACGCACCTATTTATGACAGCATTTAGTGGGTCCCTGTGATTCGTCCTTCATGTGCTTATGCGTTCTGACACTGTGCATGCTGCCACTAACCACACTTGCATGCTGACCCTGTGCATGTCACGCCTAACCGTGTTATTCATGCTGTTTAACAAGCATCATACCACTCGCCATTCGATTGTGTTTCCTTTGCAGCAAATGTAAAGCACCTAGAAAGAGATTGAGTTCTCTGAGGGCGCTTTATAAATGGTATTATTATTATAATACAATGTATTAGGAAATTGTGTGTATCTGTGTGTCCTCGATTGAAAATTGATATGGTTCCTTTACTGCACGTGCGGAGTGCCTAGAAATATACATAGCTTTCTTTGGACGAAACATGGATTCTTTCTTTACTGGGTGGTGATAGCCCGTAGGAGGTGCTCACTCTTCACGACCGAGGTGACCTAGCTATTGGGTTCGAATCCTGCAATCGGATGATTCTTTATTGCCAACTGCAAGCGGTCAAGTGGTGGTGATTGCAGATAAGCCTCTTCTGCCACTGCACAAATAAGGCTGGTGCTAAATCAGGTGAGATTCTCTTCTTCTTCTTCTTCTTGATAATTGTGTGGTAATTATTTTTGTTATCACAATCATCATAATTTGTGCGGACCACCACACTTACAATTTTCGAAACCAATACAAATCATGTACAGTCGCGCTGAATTTATTAATCGTGCGATACCCACCGAACCTATTGAAATTATTAGTCGTTTGGCAGCTCCTTAATTTGCGTATTTTCATGCACGTTTAATTGGTCTGAAGGGTTTTTATTGTTGAGAACAGGTCCGTTTCTTAGATTTCAGTGCTCTATCTGCAATCTATTGTAAATGTGTTTTCGTGGTGATTCCAGGGTATTCCTTGGTTCCGGGTAGGAGTTTAGTGCCCACCAGGGTACATAAACATGTCTGCCCTTATCTACCTCGTTTTATCCGAAGTCTGCCGGCCGAGTCACTGGGCGCTGAGGACTCAGCCGTGGCTACATTAATTGTCTAAATGAAGTCAGACAGCGACCCATTGGTCACTATATGAATGACGTCAGCCAACGACCCAGGCGCAGCCATCGTAAACTGTCACCTAAGCCCGAAACTCACTTTCCAAAAAGGTTTTGATGTACTGCAATGTACATCCGTCTGTAACTCCACAAAGCCACAAGGACTAAGCGGGTCTTACGCAGGAGAGTTTTCTTTAGCACACGCAAAGCCTAAGCAGCTTTCGGTACGCAATCGGTAGCCAAGCAGAACCGCAAACATCTCGCAGTGGTGTTAGAATGGAGACACTGTGCCAGTAAGACAGTGAGAACGGCAGAGCATTGACGAGCAATACATGAGGCGATTAAAAGGCCTGGCTATTTGCAGTTGCTGCGATTGTACATGTATGAAGTAGATAGCTACGAAAAGCAGTCGAAGCAAAGTGAGCAGTAACTAACAGCCACGATGCCAGTAATGTGCTCGCAGGAATTCATTTAGGCGAAAATAAAGGTACACATGATATTGCAGGATTGAGCATCTGGTAGCCGCATTCACCTTCAGTGCGAAAACGCATTTCCTTGTAGCTTAGGAGCAAGCGGTTCACTTGAACTATACTTATCCTGGATGTCAGAAACCTTCCTGAAATTAAACGACGATGAAACCGAACTACTGCTCATAGGACACTCTAAGCATGTCGCTGGATTAAAGGGTTTTGCGCTTCTGATAGGTGATGCTGTTATGCGACCATCACCACGTGCTCGAAATTTAGGTGTCGTTTTCGACAGCTGCCTAGATTTTAAAAGCTTCATTCAGAAGACTGCTTCTGCAGCTAGCCGTGACGTCCGATCCCTATCTAAGATTCGGAGCTGTCTTCCACAGTGGCTTGCAAAAATTTAACTAGCGCCTTAGTACTGTCTCGGCTTGATTATTGTAATTCCCTTTTGGCTGAGCTGCCAAAGAAAGCAACTAGGCCAGTGCAGATGGCTATGAATATGGTTACAAGGCTAGTTTTTAAGTCTCAGAGGTTTGACCACGTGTCTCCTTTGCTAAAAGAGCAAGGATGGATGCCGGTTGATCAATGGATACAGAGCAAAGTTCTTACACTGACCTACAAGGCCAAGGCCACGGCTTGGCTCCGCCACACCTAGCTGATCTGCTGCACCAGTTTCAGCCTCTTCGTGCCCTCAGATCTTGCGTGGACAATAAATAAATTAGTTGTTCCATTCCTCTGCTTCAAGACCGCTGGCGACAGGAGCTTTCGCTCTGCAGGTCCTAGACTGTGGAGCTCGCTTCCACGGTTCTTATGCAACGACAACTACTCTCCTGCTGCCGGCTATGGCTCATCCTTTTCAGCGGTCCTGAGCTGCTACTTCCATGCTACTCACTACCTCAACTGCTCTCCTGACTCTGCTATGCTTCCCGCTTTCTCTTTGTTGCGTGAGACAAAGTCTGTTGGCTACCGAATGCGTACCGAAAGCCGCTTAGGTTGTGAGTGGGCTATACAAAACTCTCATGCGTAACACCCACATAGTATTTATGACTTTGCGGAGTTACAGGCGGAGAAACATTACATCCCTTCAAAAGAGTTTAGGCTTCATGGTGACCTTCAGGGTGACGTTCATGTCGTTGTATGTAAAGGTCGTGCTCAACCCTAAAAAAAATCTCATCATAAGCATTTTACTATATTTGAGAATGCTAGTTTGCATAAAATTAAAATTCATAATAGCAATAAGACATTTAGATAGAGCTCCTACAGAAAGAAATATATTTTTAGGCACTGTACGTAAACTGTAACGATACTGTGTCAAATTAGTTGGTGATATCAAGCAGAGCGTCAGAAGACATACGCACACAAAAGACAATTTACGTGGCCCGAGAAAAATGCTATGAGGATCAGGAGCGTTTTTTTGCTTCTTTTTATATTCTGTCGCGTCAGCAGATTTCGTAGTGTCAGTCGGGAGTGAGTTCCAAGCTTTGGGAGCACACGAACTAAAGGCGTGGTCTCAAAAAGATTTGAGGTTGGTCCGAGGCACAGTTTAGCGATTTGAGTCAGATGAGCAGGTGGTACGATGCCTAGTCTGATGATTCGGTAGGTGAAGGTCGCTCTGTCCGTTCTGAGAACTCAACCAAGGTGACATAATAATATTAATAATAATACACTTGATAAAGCGCCCTCAAAGATCTCAATCTCTTTCTAGGCGCTTTTCATTTGCTGCAAAAGGAAACGCGATCTAATGGCAAGTGGTATGATGCTTGATAAACAACATGAATAACACGGTTAGGGGTTACATGCAAAGGAAAAGCATGCAAGTGTGGTTAGTGACAGAACCTATAAGCACACGAAGAAAGGATCACAGGTACCCACTAAATGCTGCCATAAATAGGTGCGTTTTTAGTTTATTTTTAAATGTGGTCATGTCAGGGGTTGTCGTGACGGAAGTCGGGAGTGAGTTCCAGGCTTTGCGAGCATACGAACTAAATGCACGGTCTCCAAAGGATTTGAGGTTTGTACGAGGTATGGGTAAACAGTTAGTTTCCGAAAAGTGAGTGGTACGATGCTTGCTTGGCCTTGTGGGGGAGTAGATCTGTTAGGTAGGCTGGAGCCACAGAATGAAGGGACCTAAATATGAGCGACAAAACCTTGAAGTCGATGCGCTGCTTGACTGGTAGCCAGTGCAGGTCGGCGAGAAGTGGAGTAATGTGGCAACAGCGACGCTCACGAGAGACAAGCCTAGCTGCAGAGTAACGCTGCAGTTCATCGACCGTGAGGAAATCTCTGCACGCTAAAGGTGCGCTGTCCGAAGGCAGAATAATAAGGCCACGTGAAAAAGAAAAATACAAGCGATTGCTAAGCCAGGGGGAGCATTGATACAGCTGTGCGCCGCCGAAGGTGCATGGCCCGTTAGGGGTCTCCTCCTTGGACTTTTAGGAGGAGAGTCTCTAGTTTTTCATGTCCGGAGGTAGACGACATCGGGTGCACCGGGCACCTGCTCTGCGCCACCCGGCGTGCAAATCAAAAGCTGCGCAAAATGCATTCGTCTAGCCGAAGGCATTTTGAGAGCCTAAAGCTGCGAGCAAGATTCGCCATCCGACTGGATTCTTAAGACTAGTCTCCAAAATGCTGTTTTTTTTTATATAAGCTCTAGAATGTACGATGCTGCCGAGTTGGCCGGCCCGGCTCTGTACGCGATACTCAACAGGCACTTGGTGACTGCGTGAATTACTAGAATGGACGGACGGGATATGACGTCTTGACGGCCGCTAATGATGCCGCCAGTTAAGGGTTCACTCACTTCACCTCTGCGTCCCAGAAACGGCATTGTCAGCAGACGACCCGGCGGCAGACGCAATCCCGAGCTGCTGCGAAAGCGAGCCTTAAAGTACGCTCGACTAGGAAAGTGTTGCCATGACTACGGCCTTTCGCGGCTGGCTGGCCGACGACGACAGCGGCGGGTACCTGATAGGAGCGCTCGTTCGTTCCTCAGGTTTCGCTCTCTATGCCGATAGCTATAGTTCGTTTGTGCGGCTCTCTTAGAGAACTTAATCTCTCTATTCAGGCGCTTCGCATGTGCCGCGGGGCTCGAGCCCACGATCTCAGCCCTACCTCGGTCGGGCCGAGCGCCTTAACAACCGGACCAAACCAGCACGCTCTCTAAGCGAAACGTCGAGCACCGTTTGACTCAACGCACGCCGATCGGCAGGACGTGTCGTCATAGGGGGATTTAGCGTCGGTCTCTTTGGGTTCAGCTCACCGGAGGAATTGCCGGCTCGCGCCGTGGCAGCCAGCCGGACGCGTTCTTATTTTCTCTCAGCTCCCGAAGGTACGAACGTACGAGAGCGGTTGATTTACGCTCACGGCTCACCTAATGCCTTTCAAATAGCACCGCTGAATAAGCCGCATTGAGGGGTGGATGTTGTGAGCGCGTGTGTGCGCGCGCGTATTGCTAAACAGCAAATGACTCGGAGCACTCGGAACACAAACGATATCTGCAACATTAATCAACTTGTTTATCAAGCATAATATTACTCAACATTCAATTGCATTTCCCTTTGCAGAAAATGTAAAGCGCCTAGAAAGAGATTGAGTTCTCTGAGGACGCTTCATCAAGTGCATTATTATTATTATTATTATAACTACTCGTCTCGGCAGACGTTTATGCTAATGGAACTTCCGGTCGTCTGCGCCCATGAACGCTGCGCTCCGATTGGCCAGCGCCGTTGCTAGCGCCAGCAGCAGGAACGCTGAGCCTCGATTGGTCAGTCAAGGTCGGGAGGCCCCCCCCTAGCCGGCAGACAACATCTGGGCGTGGAACAAGGTCGCGACAGTTTCAATGTCACAACCGGTGAGAAGTCTGAGCACTCATAAGCAGATTTAATGTTGGAATGCGCACTTGAGGGCAGTGTGAAATTATGGAATGCCGAAGTGACGGCAACGTGAAATCATGAAAGCCAAAGACGGCGTTGCTTTATTTGGACAGCTACAGCTCACGGAGTCTCTGACTGCGGTAAATGCTGACGAATCAACGCTGCTCTATCAACGTATCAGGTTAAGTCGCTTCTTCTTTCGCAGCACTTCGAGATCTCGGCCATCTCTTCGAAATCTCGGCTCGTAAAGAGAAACAGTCGGGGTACACTTACTGACTCGTAAAGCTCCGCCTCATCGGGAACACTGTAACTCCTTCTGATTCAAGTGTCGCTATCAGGTCTAAACCTGGAAAAAGTGAATATTTGAAAGAGATGCAGTGCATCTTACATTCAGTTCTATTTTATGCGTTAAAACTTGATTACTTGCATCATCAGATAAATAAAAGACTAGCTTTCCCGGAAGATAGTGCGCACAGCAGAAGAACCTTAACCTTAAGAAAGATGCCTTGACTTATACGAAAAAGTGTTTCTCCTGATAACATAATGCCAAGACCACCAGCCGAATATCGCGCTTGCACAGCATGATCTTTTCGAAAATCGTGATCCTAGTTTCATGCATCTCAGGTGCGAAATATTTCTTATACGGCTACCGTCTAGCTTTAGGCTCTGGGTCTGTGAAGTGAGGTGGGTCGATCAAATGAGCTAACATTTTCATAGCAGAGCACGCAAGATCAATTGAGAAAAAAGAAAGAAAACAATGACTGCAGATGGGTCTCGCTGTCAAGAGAGAGAGAGAGAGAGAGAGAGAGAGAGAGAGAGAGAGAGAGAGAGAGAGAGAGAGAGAGAGAGAGAGAGAGAGAGAGAGAGAGAGAGAGAGAGAGAGAGAGAGAGAGAGAGAGAGAGAGAGAGAGAGAGAGATAGAGAAAGGGAGAAAGAAAGAGAGAGAGAGTGAGAGAGAAAGGGAGAGAGAGAGAAAGCATAACGTAAATATTTCCGAAAACCGTAGAGGTCGACCCAGCAGCGGTTTGAAAAGACCCAATGTTATCTGCAGTCGCGGAAGGGCCCAGAAATAAAAAGACACAAGTGAGCATGGCTTCCGCATCACTGACATGCGGCGATCCGTAGTTCCTCTCAGTAGATTATTTTGACAATGGCTGACTTCCTTCCTATGAATGCCAGCGCTTCCTCCTTGCTCCCAAACTGAAGTCTAGCTAGTCTAATTATGAACCAGTTTCGAAGGCGGTGAGCTAAGCGATCTCACTAACCAAATACTGACTGTGTTGCTGGTAAGCCTTCTTAGTTACAGAATCGCATATAATAGTGCCTCGATAACGTCACGTCTGCCTGCTTTAATCTTCTTGTCAATAATCGCCAACCTCCCTTTAAGCGTTCTCCAAGGGTTCCGCAGATGCCTGGAGTGCTGTACTAATAGCTTGTCATTCGTCAGCAGGGTCTTTATCCTCAGCCCTCGCTGGTCTTAGGTCTGATGGACAAACGTAGAATAGTCATTACTCGATTATTAATCCAGCGACTGGATGGATGGATTGGATTGTCCCTGAGTCATTCGAAAAGACCATCGTTCATTCAGCTGATACTTTAACAGCTTGGATTTAGTTTTTTTTAATTCATAGCAAACGATCGCACAGTCTCCTCCTTCTAAAGGATTGTCGCTCACGGAGAGCTCGCGGACTGCATAGACATAGGCGCGAATCGTCGGAAAAATTTCAGTCGAGATTCTCTACGACACCATCCCGCCGAAATAGATCTCCATCGCTAGACAGACGACATGCCGGCGTCACGACATGGTGCTGCCGATCAATCGGCGTCATACTGCCGAGCGACACGAGCACGACACAAGCACGTCACACACGTGACGCATTGCGTGCTGCGCGAGTCGGTCTCGCTTATAAGGCCGCCGTGGCAGAGGCGGCGGCGGCGGCGGTGGCGTGAATCGTGCAGCTAGGAACGCATGCGTAGCGGCTATGCAACGTTTGCAAGTTTTTAGCGAAAACACGTGCACTTGACAGCTCCGCGGTTCTGTCTGCACTGTACTACTGTAATTCAGCATTGGCAAGTAATACTGATAAAAGCCATTAAGCCTTTACAGCTGATGGTGAATGTGGCTGCAAGGTTTGTCAAAAAATCAGAGAGGTTCAGCCGAGCGCCTCTCTGTTTGGCTCAGGCAGCTGTGCAGCTGCCTCCGTCGGTGAGAAATTCTTTCACCGACTATCGCCTGGCCTATCGCTGCTTGGTTCCTTCGTATGGATTGCTGCGCCGGGTCTCGTTTCTCCCGAGTCCCGGGATCCTCTCTGAACACAATTAATTAGCTTTGTCCTTCATTTTTTGGTTTTTAAAGACCCTACAGCTGCACCAGATTCAGCATTGCAGGTTCTAAGCGACGGAGCTTCCTTCTATAGTTCCCAGGCAACGACATCTTATCTCCTGCGTCCGACTAGAACGCTTTCTTTCTAGACGCCCCTCGTCGACCTGACTCGGCCTTGCTTCTCACTCTCTCTCTCTCTCTTCCTCCCTTGATCCTCGGCGGCTACTGAGTGCGCCAGCGAGCCCTCTGGACTTCAGGTGCGCTATAAAAAGAAGAAGAACCTCCGCCGTAACAAAGAGTTCGTCTCTTTGTGGGTGTGTTCTATTGCAGACGGAGATCCACACACCGCGTAGACATGTCGTTTCAGGTCGCCGGCCAGTCTATAAGCAGGGGGCGTACGAAATGGCGGGGGCTGGAAGCAGGGTGCGTACGAAATGGCGGCGTACGAAATGGCGGCGTACGAAATGGCGGCGTACGAAATGGCGCACTCGCGACTCCGCTCGAGCCGAGCGGAAGAGATGCCAATAGAATTAGCGAGAAACCCTTCAAAGTAACGCGTCGCCTACGCACCTGCGCGGCGTTGCTCGCACTCTCGGCTGTCTGGAGCGGGAGCAGGAGCGGCGGCGGGGGGGGGGTGGCGGGAGCAGGGAGCAGGGGGCAGAGCCGAAATGAGAAGCTTAAGCGGCTGCCAAATCTTACGAATTCGTCAGCAAGCCGAACCTCGGCGGCACTGTGTGCTTGCAGCTGGCAGCAAGTAGACGTCGGCGTTGTACAATGCTCGCAGCGAAAGGCGATGCTGGATGCAGCGTGCTGAGCTTCAGCGCGCGGAGCAGCGCTCGGAGCTGCGCTCTGCGCGGTCCCACATTCAAGTCCTTCGCGGCCAACTATTCGTTCAGCAGCACGCGGCGCAACGCTTGGAAATACGATCGCCATTGCCTGCCGTGCAATCAGCAGCAGGAGCTAGTTTTCCGCGGCGGCTATTCGCGATAAATGTAGCTTGGCTTCGCGGGCCATTTCGCTCGTCCGACATCGTAGGCTAGGCATCTAGCGCAAGGCTGAGAGCCAAGTCTGTACCGTTTTAATCGCAGATCGCTCGGATAGACCCGCGTGCGATAGATATTATAGTGGGCTAGGACGTCGATCTACGGCAGCGACATCTCGACTGAGGTCGAGAGCGATGAGCGGGAGCGATCGGTCGATCAAGATTCAAACTTTTTCGGTTGTCAAAACGCAGCGTTAAACCCAGCTAGCGTAAAGCTTCCTGCTTGCGCTACCTACGCCGCACAGCAAGCGTTTCGCGCGGCGAAAACAGAGCCGTCGCGAGTCTATCTCCCCGCCATCACAAGGATCATCAGGTAAGGAGCTAACCTGGGAGCGGTTGAGAAGATGGTTTATCGTCGACATCAGCATTTTTGGATTGTGCATCTGTGATTCAACAATGTTTCTGTAGAAGCTCGACTTTGCCTTTGCAAGGATCGATTGGGGCGACCTACAGCAGTCTTCATTTGCCTGTCGATGGACAGTCAGTCCAGATCTTTTGTATGCTTTTTCAAGCTTTCGCTTAGTAGACCTGGTTAGTTTATGTTTATTGTCTGTGGTAAACCATAGGCCGGTTGGGCGGGGTGCACAGTGCGCTTTGTCAGAGGTGCATTGCCCAACCTACGCCGCACAGCAAGCGTTGAGCGCGGCAAAAAACAGAGCCGTCGCGAGTCCGTCTCCCCTCCGCCAATACGGTGCGCCGCCGCGCTGCGCGTCCGCGAGGGCTCGGCCACAAGAGAGCGCCACGCGGACTGCGATTCGTCAGCGCTCAGAAACCCGACACCGACGCAGCGACTTGAGATACGTCATCGCATTTAGCGCAATCGAACGACCGCGCCGCGTCCGGTGTCGGCGCTATGCGGCAGCCCTGGGGAGAGTGCCAAATTCAATCAAAGTGGACGTCGCAGATATCGAGCGCGCCGCGCTCGGTGCGAGTGCCCGATCCCCGATGTCGATTGTTGGGACGTTACCCACGGGCGGAGAGATCCTCCTCCGTCGTCTCTCGCTCTGCCTCCCTCCGTTTGCTAGCTTCGATTGCGGCGCTCGAACCGACGCGAGGCCATTGAGGACTCCAGTAGTCAGTGGTATGCAGTAGTAGCGAGCATTTAGAGTCGAAGCCGCCGATCTCAAGCGCTTGACACGCTGAGCTACGGCGGCTTCGGCCTGCTCCGCAGCTCCGATGTTTTGTGGACTGGCGCTTTGGTGGCGAAAGACAATTCTGGTCCGCGCGATGCGTTTTAAAAGTAAAATACGATGCGTTCAATAGCAATTGGCCGTGAAAACGCTCAGCCGAAATAATTTCCCGAAATATGGAACATCGCTAAAGATGACAGGTCCGGTTTCGCGCCAGTAAATAAAGTACGACGGAACGTAGCCAAACAAGAAGGCTCGGAAAGACGCGGTTCCAATCCGTCGAATCGCGCGATCGTAAACATTCGTCCGAATGAGCGATCTCGGGGAAATAGTCCTATCAAAAAGGTTTTCCTGTTGGGTTCGCTATTTGTTCAAAATTGTGAGCAATGCAGTTCCAAAAAAATGCTAATGTACAAACGTGTGTAGCGAACCAGGTATATGGGACATGTAAGACCATGAACATCAACAACCATTTCTAAGGAATTTCATGAGCACCTATGAACCATAAGAATAATAATAAGGCACTTGATAAAGCGCCCTCAGAGAACTCAATCTCTTCCTAGGCACTGAACATTTGCTGCGAATGGAAACGCGATTGAATCGTGAGTAACATCGCTTGATAAACTACATGAAAAACTTGGTTAGGGGTGACATGCACAGGGTCAGCATGCAAGTGTGGTTAGTGGCAGCATGCACAGTGTCAGCACGCATAAGCACATGAAGGACGAATCACAGGGACCCACTAAATGCTGTCCTAAATAGGTGTGTTTGTAAGTTCTTTGTAAATGTGGTCAGGTCAGGGGATGTTCTGACGCAGGTCGGGAGGGAGTTCCAGGCTTTGCGAGCATATGAAACTCAATGCACGGTCTCCAAAGGATTTGAGGTGTGTACAAGGTATTTGTAGGCTGCTGGAATCCGAAAAGCGGGTGGTACGATGCTTGGCCTGATGGGGAGTATGACGGAGAGATAGGCTGGAGCCAACGGATGAAGTGACCTAAAAGTGAGCGACAAAACCTTGAAGTCAATCCGTTGCTAGACTGGTAGTCAGTGCAGGTGGGCGAGAAGTGGTGTGATGTGGCAACTGCGATGCTCACGACAGACAAGCCTAGCTGCAGAGTTTTGCACCAGCTGCAATCGCCTGATCGCACATGCCGGTAGGCCAGCGAGCAGCGAGTTGCAGAAGTCGAGACAGGATGTCACGAATGCATGGACCAACTTGGACGTGGTATCCTTATCTAAACGAGCCCGAATTTTAGCAATGTTATGAAGCTGCAAATAGGCAGATTTGACTGTGGAGCTGATATGGTCGTCTAACGAGAGGTCGCTTTGGAATGACACCTAGATTTCAAACCAAGCCAATAAGAAACTTGTGGGCCGCGATAGCCCGTAAGAGGTAAAGTGCTCGCTCTTTACGACCGAGGTCGCGGGTCCGAATCCTGCAACAAAGGATAAACTTAATCCTTTATTGCCAAGTGCAAGCGGTGGTGGTAGATTTTGAAGGCTCTTTTACAGCTATAAATGAGGCTGCTAAATCAGCTATTATTACTATTAACAGCCGGACGCAAACATTGGATAAGCCATTGAATAGCTCCGACTTGTTTCACCGAGTTTTACGACTAAGCGCTGCAATGAGTTCACCCATGAGTTTGGCCCAGCCGAGTCACCTCGGCCAGCCATTACTTTGCAGGTCCATTTTAGTGGAGGAGGCACGATTTACCCTGTGAAATCCGCGCGAAAAGTGTCTACCTAGGAAAACTTCGCGAAAATTCAATTCGAAAATTAAGATCGTGCTTAGTGGCGTTTTTCCGTACAAAGACAGAGCCTTAATAGCGCACTTTCGCCGCGAAGAGCACGGCTACGACCGATGGAGTACGGACATTTCCCCCTGGACGTTCTCCCTCCGGACATTTACCCCGGACATTTCTCTCCGGACATTTCCCCTCTTTTGTAGGACATTTCCCCCGGTATATTGTTTAGGATTTAGGCTTTTAGGGTTTAGAAGTTAGGGTTTAGGGTTTTTAGGGTTTAGGGTAAAGGGTTTTTAGGGTTTAGGCTTTTAGGGTTTAGGCTTTTAGGGTTTAGCGTTTAGGGTTTTAGGGTTAAGGTTTAGAATTTAGGGTTTAGGGTTTTTAGAGTTTAGGGTTTAGGGTTTTTAGAGTGTAGTGCTTAGAGTTTAGGGCTTAGGTTTTAGGATTTAGGGCGGGCTGCGCCTCCGCCGCATAAATCCACCCTTGCTCGCATTCCGCGCTTTAATTAGTGCGTATTAGGGCATAACTAGATCTCTAGGGGTCAGGTCGAGTTATACTCAGTAGACCTCTGAGCCCTCATCTGCAGGAACGCCCGGCACGCGGTAGCACGCGCCCGCTTTGACGGGTACGAAGACGTGCCTGGCGGCGTCGAGCGAGACCGAACTCCCGCGGGACCAAACTGTATAGCTCGCCGCTGCTGCCGCAACTGCCACCGCCGCTCGCTCTATTAGAAGCCATCCTTCCAATCCTCATTACCTTAATTATAATGAGTTTGTTTAATTAAAGCATGAACTTCCTTTTATATATATATATATATATATATGTATTCTTAGTTATACATTCGTCAATATGGGGAAAATGTCCTACCCCGGGTCGAAATGTCGGGGGGGGTAATCTTCCAGGGTCCACCGGGGGAAAGAATGTCCGGGGAAACTTTCAGGGGGGGAATGTCCTACAACCACGACCGGACTGTCCCGATCAGGCTCTTCGTTGGAATCCATTACACTGATATTAATAATCATATCAATAACACATTTATCTAGCATTCTCAGAGAACTTCGTCTCTTTATAGGCACTTTAAAGAGGCTGTAAAGGAAGCATGGTCAAACATTCAGTGGTAACACTCACGAATAGCAGCAAGCATACCATGGTTGGAGGTAACATGAACATTGTCAGCACGCCGCTTAAGCAAACAAAGGTTAAATCACAAGGGCTTGCCAAATGCAGTGAGAAACAGGTGTGTTTCGGCTAATTTGTAAATGTCGTCAAATAAAGGGATGTCGTGTCGTCAGTTGGGAGTGAGCTCCAGGCTTCGGGAGCGTGCAAACAAGAGGCACTGTCTCCAAAGGATTTGAGATTTCTTCGAGGTATAGGTAAACAGTTAGATTTCGTAAAGCGGGTAGTACGCATCTTAGCCTGGTGGGGTGGTAGATCTGATAGTTAGGCTGGAGCCAAAGAATGAAGAGACCTGAAAGTGAGTGACAAAACCTTGAAGTCAATGCGTTGCTGCGTTTGCAGCATTGGCAAACCGGAAGCCAGGTGGATCGATGGAACCACGATGTAGCCCTCCGCCGGCTTCCTGCACGCACTACGCGCAGACACGACTCGCGGACTCGCGCCCTTGGCTGAGAGCCAACCGATCCTGCAACGAAACGGTGCCCGAGGACCGTCGCTGGATCGCCTTCAAAAAACTCGTCACCGACAGCCCGCGACGACGTCTGCACTGAGCTCTGCGCGGATCCAGCGCCGTTCTATCCGAGACGAATTTGGCGCTGGAGCATCGCGCTGGGCGACGAGCTGCCGATGAGGAATTCGAACGACGTGGAATGCGCGAGCGAGCGAGCTGTCAAGGACGCCGTTATTCGATCGGCGACGTCGGCGAGCAGCTGAGAGAGGGGAGGAGGAGGTGGAGGAGCAGCAGCCGCCCTGCTATTGCTCAGCTGCAGCTGAGCAATAGCAGCTCACGCGTCGCGCATTCCTAAAGGCCCGAGTGCAGACGGCGGCAGGACGGAGCGCACGTTGCCGGCCGCAGCAGCGGCGGCTGCACGACTTCCGGTGTTTGCCACCGAAAAGTCGCCAACGCCCGCCGAGCTGATAACGAGTGGCGGCTGCTGAAAGGAACTATTTTGAATATCGATCCTGCGTCTCTCGGCCGAGACCTGCTGCTGCTGCGAGCGAGGGGGAAGCTATTCACAGTAACTCGTCGGCGCCATTGGCCCTCAACTCCTGCGACTGGACGCGGCCGACGCACGGCGTAAACCTCGCGGCAGCGTGTGCTGTCAAGATTGGTTGATTAATAATTATATTAACGCACTTGATAAAGCACCCTCAGAGAACTCAATCTCTTTCTAGGCGCTTTACATTTGCTGCAAAGGGAAATGCAATTGAACGGCGAGTAATATCATGCTTGATAAACAACATGGATAACATGGTTAGGGGTGACATGCACAGGGTCAGCAAGTGATTTGTGGCAGCATGCACAGTGTCAGCCCGCATAAGTACATGAAGGAAAAATCGCAGGGACCCACTAAATGCTGTCCTAAACAGGTGTTTTATATGTTCTTTTTAAATGTGGTCAAGTCAGGGGATGTTGTGACGCAAGTCAGGAGTGAGTTCCAGACTTTGGGAGCATACGAACTAAATGCACGGTCTCCAGAAGATTTGAGGTTTGTACGAGGTGTTGGTAGACTGTTGGATTCCAAAAAGCGGGTGGTACGATGCTTGGCCTGGTTGGGGAGTAGATCTGAGAGATAGGCTGAGGCCAAAGAATGAATGAATCATGGCATTTAGTGGGTACATAAGATTCGTCCTTGTGTGCTTATGAGTGCTTACACTGTGCATGCTGCCACTAACCATATTTGCATGCTGACCCTATGCATGTCTGCTCTATCCATGTTGTGCTTGTTATTTATCGAGCATGCTATCATTAATCAGTCAATCATGCTTCCTTTGCAGCAAATATAAAGTGCCTAGACAGAGATTAAGTTTCTGTGGGTGCTATGCAAATGCATTACTACTATTATTATCATTTTAAGTCGCACATACTGAATATCGTTTCGCATCGACAGCTCCATCAACCACTCACTCTACCGTGTATCATTTTAACAGTACAGTGAGATGAGCCAAGGCACAGCCTCTTGCAATGATGTATCAGCAGTGGACATTTACGAGTGGACACACTCACAAAATCCTCACAGAGCTGCTACCACCCGCTAAAAAGCTGCTACCACCCGCTTTTTGGAATCCAACAGTCTACCAACACCTCGTACAAACCTCAAATCTTCTAGAGACCATGCATTTAGTTCGTATGCTCCCAAAGTCTGGAACTCACTCCTGACTTGCGTCACAACATCCCCTGACTTGACCACATTTAAAAAGAACATAAAAACTCACCTATTTAGGACAGCATTTAGTGGGTCCCTGCGATTCGTCCTTCATGTACTTATGCGGGCTGACACTGTGCATGCTGCCACTAATCACTTGCTGACCCTGTGCATGTCACCCCTAACCATGTTATTCATGTTGTTTGTTTATCAAGCATGATATTACTCACCGTTCAATCGCATTTCCCTTTGCAGCAAATGTAAAGCGCATAGAAAGAGATTGAGTTCTCTGAGGGCACTTTATCAAGTTTATTATTATTATTATTATTATTATTACTTGCTGCAAGGATTGCTGAGTATTTGGATAGCTACATCTCTTAGTGAGTGCTACCGCAATTTTAACTTCCGGGATCAACGGGACACTGCCTTCTGTCCTGTCTGAGCTACGCCCTTTCCATGTAGGTTAGCTATAAAACATAAAACCTTTTCCCCTCTCCTGAAGGAGTGTGGAAAATACCGTGATGGAACTACGTATATACCTACGTATACACAGCAGCTCACTGCTTATGCGCTCGTTCCGGCGAGTGATAGTAGTAGTTCCGTCACGGGTGGCAACGCTACGCCATCTTGCCTCTGTACGTAAGTGTTGTGGGCGTGTCGTCGCCGTCACGTGGCTCCGCCCCAGCCGACGTTCCTTGCCGCGCAATTCACTTTCTGCCTGTGCGTCGGCCTGCGCGCACGCTATCCACTCTCTCCTCTCTTCTAACACCTCATGTTCCGGAGCAGCACGCACTATGGCTGCTATATCATATAATACAGCCGTCGTCGACAACGCCACGACTCGCTTGTGGGGGCTTCGCTCTTCGTCGTGCCGCCATCGCGCGCCCACGAGCCCCCACTGTGTATCATCTTGTAGCGCGACGCAAGTGCACCATCTAGCGGCTTGACGGACCTTCTCGCTTAAATTTGTAGATATATATATATATATATATATATATGCACATATATAAAGACACATATATATATATGTATATATATATATATATATATATATATATATATATATATATATATATCTAGTTATCAATGCGTTCATCTCCTACTTTCTGTTAACAGAAAGTAGGAGATGAACGGATTGATAACTAGATAGGATGGCTCGTATGTCGCTAGACCAGTGGTTCTCAACTTCAATAATTTTGCGACCCTTTAATACAATTCCTCATGTTATGGCAACCACCAGCATACAATTATTTTGTGCAAAATGTAGAAATGCGTGTTTTCCGATGGTCTTAGGCGACCCCTGTGAAAGGGTCGTTCGACCCCCAAATGGGTCGCGACCCACAGGTTGAGAACCACTACGCTAGACAGACAGACAGATAGATAAATACATACATAGGTAGATAGACAGACAGACAGATAGAAAAATACGTAGATAGGTAGGAGAGAGAGAGAGAGAGAGAGAGAGAGAGAGAGAGAGAGAGAGAGAGAGAGAGAGAAAGCAATAGTGATTGGTTAGATTAACGAGCATTCGGCTCACCTCGCACCGCGAGGGCGGTGTATCGCACGCGCACACGCACATACGCACACGCGCACTGTGTATCGCACGCACACATGGCTCCGGCAGTTGGCTCGCATTGGTTCCACCTCGTTCTTCTCGTAAACGGACGCCTTTTCGCGCTGCCGGCATCTTTCTGGGTGGCCATTTTGTTAAAAATAAATGGCAGCCAACAGAAATTTCCGGTTTCGACGCCGTCGCGGTATCAGTAGCTTGTTTATAAAATATCGAAATGTCTGCTAAAGACTAACGCGTGCAATGACGCTTACAAAGTTTGACTTTCCCTGTTTCGAAGGCTTGAAATAGGACCGCGTCGGCTTCGAAGCGAGAAGAAGAATTGACCACTCTACCATTACAACCGAATCTACGCGGCCATAAACACAAAGACAACCGCAGTATTCCTATTGATCGCATGCGGCCATTAAATAGTGCCTGACCGTTCCTAACCGATGCAACTTCGCTCAAGACTTTGGGATTCTAGCCAGGCGATCAAGAATATTAGAGCTCAAAATCGGCGTCTTCTTTTAAGGTTGTAATGGACATTAACGTATCATTACTAGGCAACACTCGTGTGCAGCTTAATTTGCATCGGATGAGGTGACATTTCGATGGGCCGATGCTCGGCCCATCGAAATGTCCGCGGCCATTCATTCTCTGGATGCCTTCGTGGCGAACGCGCACTTTTGTTTTGCTCTGCCTGCTGCTGGAGCTCGCTGCCCTCGGGGTAGGAAAACGTGCAGAGCAAAGGCCAAGAAAAGGTCAAACCAAGAAAAGGTCAAACCAAGAAAGCAGCTCCGATGCGCATCGAATGTTCTCGAAGGCAAAGAGTACGCGTGGCAAACTCTGCGCAAGCGCTGCTCGCTCGTGCTTGTGCGAGCGCGTTTTCTCGCACGGCCCAGTGCGGGCCCCGGTGTTGAAGTAGATGTCGCAGAGCTTCTCCGACTCACGCCGCTAGGACAACCGGTATTCAATGGAAGTCTGCAAAGAAGGCCCGGAGGACGGAGTAAAACGGCCTGCCGCGCAATAAGCAGTCGTAGGGAATTGCGCAGAGAAATAGTCACGCGGCGCGGAAAATCGAGCGCAGGTTACGACTTTGCGCTAGGACTGTGAGCGTGAATAATTGCGAATGTGAGCATTACGCGCGCGCGCGAGCCCGGGCGAGTCTGGCCCGTCTGTGAGCAGTGCCCTTTGCGATAGATACATAGTCTATGTGGTACTGCCGCAACGGGGCAGCTGAGGTGATTGTCATTTGATTGCCAATCAATAAGAGGAAGATAGCTTATAACAGTTTGCATACGTAGCTACGCCATGCACTCTCATCGTTGTTGAAATGGAACATTACATCGAACATTGCTCAGTACATCGAATTATGAAATTGGGATGTGCAGGCTTTCGGTCACCTCGTTAAATAAATACGTACATTGTATAAATACGTATTTAATCGGTGTGACGGTAATGTGTCAGTAGATGGTATGGCCTGTGGGTCTTTGTGACTTTATTCCAGTTGGCAAGCCGTTGCGTCAGAGTCTTGGATTATGCGCACGTGAATGGTCTTTAATTTGAAGATTTCATTTAACCGCCATTTTCTGCGAGTACACACTCTACCCACAATTTTCCTCGGTTGGAATGCACCTCTTTTATTTGCATGAACCGTGGAAGTAGTCAAGGTTGGCTGAAGTCAAGCGGCGATTCATTCATTCCCAGTTTTTTTAATTTTCCAGAATTAATCTTTCGAGGGTATATGCAGCCTTTGGACAAGCCGCGTCGTTTAACTACTCATTTAAATGCTCCGGAGACTAGCTTAGGTATTGCACTATCCACTTTGTCTACTCAAATTGCTCTGATGTGCTTCGAAACGACCTCCAACTCTTTTGGAGACCAAGCCTTCTGTTCGCATGCTCCCGAAAACTGGAACTCACTCCCAACTGACGTCACGACATCCCTTTACTAGACGACATTTACAAGTTAGCCAAAACACACCCTTAACTCTCAGCATTTGGAAAGTCCTTGCGATTTTTCATTGTTTGCTTAAACGGCGTGCTGGCACTGTGCATATTACCACTAAGCATATCTACATGCTGACAATGTTCAAGTTACCTCCAGCATTGTTATGCTTGCTGCCATACGTGAATGTTGCCGCTAACTGTTTAATTGTGCTTCCTTTAAAGCATAATAATAAAAATAATAATGTACTTGATAAAGCGCCCTCAGAGAACTCAGTGTCTTTCTAGGCGCTTTACATTTGCTGCAAAGGGAAAGGCAATTGCATGGTGAGTAATATCTGTAAAGTGCCTAGAAAGAGATTAAGTAATATGAGAATGTTATATAAATGTGTTATTATGATGATTATTACTACTATTTGAATGGATTCCAACGAAGTTGCCTGATCGGGAAGTCGGTCATAACGATGTTCTGCGCGGCGGAAGTGCATCGTTACGGCTTTGTCTTTGCATATATATACGCCAATAAGCACGATCTTAATTTTTCAAATAGAATGTTCAAGCAATTTCCGAGGTATTCACTTTTCGCGCGGTTTAACAGGGTAAACTGTACCTCCTCCACTAAAGTGAACCTGAGAAGTTATGCCTCTCACCGTTGTGATATACCGACCTCTTTCTGGCTTTCTAAACTTGTTTGTAGAAGAGTTTTCGGGGTTCCTCGCTATAATATTTTTGCGTGACAGGCCGTTACTGATTGCTGGAGACTTCAATATTCACGTTTAATATTGAATTAACTGCGAGGTCCGCCCATTTCTTGACTGTCTGAAGAATTTTGGTTTGGTCCTACAAGTTAATCTTACCACCCACGTCGGTGGCCGTATTCTAGATCTCGTGATTACTAAGGATGTCTTTCCCACTGACCTTATGGTGTGCCCACTGACCCTCTCGGATCATTGTTCGGTCTCGTTTACTGTTTCTGCTCCCTTGTACGTACAGGGTAATGTCGAACTTTCTACTTAAAAAGCAGTGACAAAGACACATTTTTTAAATCTGTGATGCAAGTCTGCTCGATCTGCACTCAGACTCGACCGATAGCCTCAATAACCACACTACTTCAGTGAACATTATACTCAGGAGTGCTCTAGACAAGCATGCTCCCATTCATTCTATCCGTATACAGAGTGTCGGAGATTCATTTCAATTTACAAAAAACTTCAATGATGTGCCATTCATTAATGTTAAGCGCAGGCTTGAACGTTGTTTCAAGAAATCGGGGTCGGATGCAGATCTAGTCAATTTCAAATACTTTCTCGAATTTACACCTGAAAGCTTAAAAAATTCAGGGGTTCTCTTTTCACTCATAAACTGAATTCCTGCCAGTCGGACCCAAAACAGATTTCTAAGACAGTCAACAATTTACTGGCCAATGCTGAGAGGTCTGAATACTCAGATATTAAAGGCTCAGCCGAAAAGTTTTCTGCGTTCTTTTTTGAAAAAATTGCGCCCATTTGTAATAATAATAATAATAATAATAATGCACTTGACAAAGTGCCATCGGAGAAATCAATCTCTTTCTAGGCGCTTTACATTTGCTACAAAGGGAAACGCGATTGAATGGTGAGTAATATCATGCTTGATAAACAACATGAATAACATGGTTAGGGGTGACATGCACATGGTAAGCATGCAAGTGTGGTTAATGGCAGCATGCACAGTGTCAGCACGCATAAGCACATGAAGGACGAATCACAGGGACCCACTAAATGCAATGAAATAGGTGTTTTTTAAGTTCTTTTTAAATGTGGTCAGATCAGGGGATGTTCTGCCGCATGTCGAGATTTTACTCTATAAAGCCCCTTCCTAGTAAACCAATTGTGGAATCACAACCTGTAAACCTTTCTTAAAAAGTTTTCCAAGGTTTGTGCATACGATGTACGCATACGATATATGTATTTATTCATATGCATATGCGATGTATGCATACGATAGACCTTAATAAGGTCTAGTAAAAAGAGGTCGTCTCCTGAAGACTCTATATCGTCATCTCTGTGGTCTTCACTGGTAGACTAACTTAGCCCTGCCATAACCGAGATTTTTAATGATTCTTTGGAAAAGGGATTAGTACTCAAGTCCTTCAAATCGGCCATCGTTAGACCTATACTTAGAAAGCCTGGATGAAATACAAAGGTCCTTGCAAACTATCACTCAGTTTCCCTAATTCCTTTCTTGTCAAAGATTCTTGAAAAATTGTCGCTAAGCAGCTGGTTGCACATTTTAAAAAGAATTATCTGTCAGAAACATTTCAATCAGAGTTCAAGAGGCAGCGCTTCACTGAAACTGCGTGTTAAAAATAACATTCTATGTGGCAACGATGACGGGAATTTCACTGCCCTAGCTCTGCTAGTTCTACCAGCTACCGTCGACACCATTGATCACAATGTTATACTGAAACGATTGAGAACAAAGATCGGTCTGGCAGACGAGGTACTGGCGTGGTTTAAATCGTACTTGTCTAATCTTTTTCAATCCGTGTCGTGTGGGGATCAGGTCTCACACACGATAGGGTCACCTGTGGAGTCCCTCAAGGGTCCGTCCTCGGTCCCTTGCTGTTCTTTATTTATACTCAATATCCGGGAAAAGTGATTCAGGCCCATGGAATAGGATATCACTTTTGTGCTGACGATAATCAGCTGTATTTTCCATTCAAGCCGTTGGAATCTGCTGCAGCCACTGAAAAACTGAATGCTTGCCTTGCTTACATTTGATCCTGGTTGTGCGAAAACGTCTTGAAACTAAATGACGATAAAACCGAACTGCTGCTCATAGGACAAGCTAAGCCTGTGGCTGGATTAAAAGGCTTTGCTCTTCAATAGGTGATGCTGTTGTGCAACCATCACCACGTGCTCGAAATTTAGGTGTTGTTTTCGACAGCAAGCTAAATTTTTAAAAATCTATTCAAAAAACTGCTTCTACAGCTAGCCATCGCGTCTGATCCCTATCCAATATTAATAGCGGTCTTCGACAGTGGCTTGCAAAAAAGTCTCATTAGCTCCTTAGTTCTGTCTCGGCTTGATCATTGTAATTTACTTTTGGCTGGGCGACCAAAGAAAGCAACTAAGCCACAGCAGCTGGCTCGGAATATGGTTGCAAGGCTAGTCTTAAAGTCTCAGAGGTTTGACAACGTGTCTCCTCTTCTAAAAGAGCTACGATGGCTGCCGGTTGATCAACGGATACAGAGCAAAGTTCTCACACTGGCCCACAAGGCCCGCCACGGCCTGGCTTCTTCGTACCTTGTTGAACTGCTGCACCAGTTTCAGTTTCTTCGTGCCGTCAGATCTTGCATGGTAAATAAATTAGCGGTTTCATTCCTCCGATAAAAGACCGTTGGCGACAGAAGCTTTAGCCCTGCAGGTCCTAGGTAGTGTGGAACTCGCTTCCACAGTTCCTATGCAACAACTACTCTCTCTCTCTCTCTCTCTCTCTCTCTCTCCCTCTTTCTCTCTCTCTCTCTCTCCTATTCTACTGCCGACTATGGCTGCTACTTCCATGCTGCTGACTACCTCAACTGCTCTCCTGACTCTGCTATGCTTCACCCTTTCTCTTTGTTTCGTGAGATGAAGTCTGTTGGTTACCAAATGCGTACAGAAAGCCGCTTAAGCTGTGATTGAGCTATACGAAACTCTCCTGCGTAACTCCCACTTAGTCTTTATGGCTTTGTGAAGTTAATAATAATAATAATAATAATGCACTAGATAAAGCGCCCTCAGAGAACTTAATCTCTCTCTAGACGCTTTGCATTTGCTGCAAAGGGAAATGCAATTGAACGATGAGTAATATCATGCTTGATAAACAAACAACATAAATAACATGGTTAGGGGTGGCATTCACAGGGTCAGCATGCAAAAGTGGTTAGCTGCAGCATGCACAGTGTCAGCACGCATGAGCACATGAAGAACGAATCACAGGGACCCACTAAATGCTGTCCTAAATAGGTGTGTTTTTAAATTCGTTTTAAATGTGGTCAGGTCAGGGAATGTTCTGACGCAGGTCGAGAGGGAGTTACAGACGGAGTAACACGGCTGATTGACGTTACTTGGCTGGGCCAAACTCAAGGGCGAACTCATAGCCAATCTTAGTCCTAAGATCGATGAATTTACGATTGTGTTAATTTCCATCGCAATATTAAACAAAAGATGCCGATTTTTAGCTTTAATATTCCTGATCACGAGGTTAGAGTCCCGAAGTCTTGAGCGTTGTTTTATCGCTTAGGAATGGTGAGGCTTTGGCATTATTTATTTCCGCATACGATCGATAGGAATCCTGTGATTTTCTTTATGTCTATGGCCGCGTAGAATTGATTGTGATCGTAGAGTGGTCAATCCGTCTCGTTTCGAAGCTGACGCGGACCTATTTCAAGACTTCGAAACAGGGAAAGTCTAATTTCGTAAGCGTCATTGTACGCTTTAGTCTTTAGCAGAGATTTTGATATTTTATAAACAAGTTACTGATGCAGCGACGGCGTCGCAACCGGAAATCTCTGTTACCTGCCATTTATTCTTAACAAAATGGCCTCCCAGAAAAATGCCGGCAGCGCGAAAAGGCATCTGTTTACTAGAAGAACGAGGCGTAAGCAATGCGAGCCACCTGCCGGAGCCATGTGTGCGTGCGAAACGAAGCCTTGGAGGTGAGCCGAAGGCTCGTTAATCTAACCAATCACCATTGCTCTCTTTCTCTCTCTCTCTCTCTCTCTCTCTCTCTCTCTCTCTCTCTCTCTCTCTCTATGTATGTATGTATGTATGTATGTATGTATTTATCTGCCTATCAATTCAACCTATCTGCCTACCTATTTCTCTTTCTCTCTCTCTACACACACACACACACACACACACACACACACACATATATGTGTGTGTGTGTGTGTGTGTGTGTGTGTGTGTGTATACAAACACATATGTATTTATATATCTACTAACTAAAGCACCAAAGTCCGTCAAGCCGCAAGACAAAGCACTTGCGTTACGTAGCAAGATGGCACACTTTCGCATAGCGATAAGATGGCGTAGCGATGTCTCCCGTGACAGAACAACAATGACTCAGCGGAGCGAGTCCACAGATAGTGAACTGCTCATATATATATATATATATATATATATATATATTGTGTATACGTAGGTATATGCGTAATTCTATCGCCGTATTTTCCACACTCCTGCAGGAGAAGGGAGCAGATTTTATGCTTCGCCGCTAACCTACATGGAAAGGGCGTAGCTCAGACAGGACAGAAGGCAGTGTCCCGTTAATCCCGAAAGTTAAAATTGCGGTAGCACACACTAAGAGATGTAGCTATCCAAATGTTCAACAATCCTTGCAGCAAGCAATCAATCTTGACAGCACGCGCTGCCGCGAGGTTTACGCCGTGCGTCGGCCGCGTCCAGTCGCAGGAGTTGAGGGCCAATGGCGCCGACGAGTTACTGTGAATAGCGTCCCCCTCGGTCGCGGCAGCAGCAGGTCTCGGCCGAGAGACGCAGGATCGATATTCAAAATAGTTCCTTTCAGCAGCCGCCACTCGTTATCAGCTCGGCGGGCGTTGGCGACTTTTCGGTGGCAAACACCGGAAGTCGTGCAGCCGCCGCTGCTGCGGCCGGCAACGTGCGCTCCGTCCTGCCGCCGTCTGCACTCGGGCCTTTAGGAATGCGCGACGCGTGAGCTGCTATTGCTCAGCTGCAGCTGAGCAATAGCAGGGCGGCTGCTGCTCCTCCACCTCCTCCTCCCCTCTCTCAGCTGCTCGCCGACGTCGCCGATCGAATAACGGCGTCCTTGACAGCTCGCTCGCTCGCGCATTCCACGTCGTTCGAATTCCTCGTCGGCAGCTCGTCGCCCAGTGCGATGCTCCTGCGCCAAATTCGTCTCGGATAGAACGGCGCTGGATCCGCGCAGAGCTCAGTGCAGGCGTCGTCGCGGGCTGTCGGTGACGAGTTTTTTGAAGGCGATCCAGCGACGGTCCTCGGGCACCGTTTCGTTGCAGGATCGGTTGGCTCTCAGCCAAGGGCGCGAGTCCGCGAGTCGTGTCTGCGCGTAGTGCGTGCAGGAAGCCGGCGGAGGGCTACACCGTCGTTCTGCTGGTGCATCGGCCGGTGCCGTCGCCTCTCGTTACAGCGGGGCTCTTCCGGTAGCTGTGTGGCGACTTGGCGGGTGCTGGCGTGCGCATCGAGCAAGTCTTGTCGCGGCGCCACGGCGGTTTTCTCGCTCCAGCCGGGGTGCGATAATAAAAAGAGGGCGTCTATCTTGTCATTTGCTTCAGTCGTAGCGTTTCGTGCAACCCCTACGTAGCCATAGTTTCCTCAGTCGTGTGCCCGCAATCAAGGAAAGCATCGGCGGCGGCGGCGGCGACGGCGTCCGTGCATTCGCCTACGCCTGCTCCGCCTCGTCCTCCTCCTCCTCCTCCTCTTCCCCCTCCTCCTCCTCCTCCTTCTCCTCCTCCTCCTCCTCCTCCTCCTCCTCCTCTCCTCCTCCTCCTCCTCCTCCTCCTCCTCCTCCTCCTCCCCCTCTCCTCCTCCTCCTCCTCCTCCTCCTCCTCCTCCTCCTCCTCCTCCTCCTCCTCCTCCTCCTCCTCCTCCTCCTCCTCCTCCTCCTCTTCCCCCTCCTCCTCCTCCTCTTCCCCCTCCTCCTCCTCCTCATCCTCCTTCTCCTCCTCCTCCTCCTCCTCCTCCTCCTCTTCCCCCTCCTTCTCGACCTTCTCCGCCATTGGACGGACAGACGGCGTGCCGGCCGGGCGGCGGCTGCCTGGCTAGCTTCGGCCCTGACTGGCGCGCGCTCGCGCGCGAGCAGCTGTCGCATTCCACTCGACACCTTTGGCAGCTTCTTCCACCAACCATTCTTCTTCTTCTTTTTCTCCTTCTTCTCGCAGCGCCCCGAGTCGGATTTCTAAGCGAGCCGCCGGCCGCTCCCAGAGCGGCGGCGGCGGCGGCGGCGGCGGCGGCGGCGGCGGCGGCGGCGGCGGCGGCGGCGGCGGCGGCGGCGGCGGCGGAGGAGGCGGAGAATCGCTGCCGACGGCAGTCGCTGCAGGAAGAGGCAGTCGCTGCCGGGAAAACGGCCGCCAGCGTCTGCGTAGCGTTATTTTTTGCGCACATTTTTCGGCGGGCTTTTGTCGTCGCGCGTTCATGTCGTTTCGCGCTTTTGTCCACCGGGCTTTTGTCGGGTTACCTCGCCAAAGAATGCTGCGACAGACATAAATATAATTCATTTGCATAGCGCCCTAAAGATGACTTAATTTCTATCCTGGCGCTTCACTTGTGCCGCGGGCTTGAGCCCGCGACCTCGGCCAGACCTTGGTCGAGACGATGCCAAAGCAGGCATCGTGCTGGACCAGCAAACAAGCACACGCATGAAGACACTCTGGGCCAATGGGCAGTAGAAACCCTGGGTAGTGTTATGCAATCAATCAATTATGCACAGATAAGTTAGCCAAGATCACAGAAAAGAAGACACGCTCACTGATGTGCATGGAGAGAACAGTTCCATCTGTGGCTGAGACCAAAACTACTAAGTGAATGCAGGTGGAGACAGAGGTCAGAAACTGAGTTAATATTTTTAGTCCACAAAAACTGAAGGCCGGATAAACGGAATATTTTAACTTAATGTGAGGAACGGCGAGACACTAAGAAGCCGAGGAACTGGTGGTGCCAGAAGAGCAATGAGGTGAGATACATACATTAGGTGCTAGTGCGAGCGACTGTCGTAAAGTGTAGGCCTTAGGGAAGTGTAGGCCTTAGGTGAGAGTAATCTTAAAATGGGGTCAATGCTTGATCGATGCTTGATCGATGCTTGATCGATGCTTGATCGATGCTTGATCGATGATGGGGATGCTTGGTGGGAGCCGTTCAAGTTGCTATAGAAGTGTTGTGATGCGGAAACTACGAGCTTTGACGACACAACAGATGAGCTGCTAAGTTTTGCACGAGTTGCAGACAATTAAGAGCACCAGCTTTTTGTTCAGAAGGAAAGTAATCGCTCTGCGATCCAGACGAGTTTTCCGAAACGCACAAACTAGTTTACCAGCTTTAACCTTGCACAAATCATGCAATGCAATCATGCAGAATAAGAAAATGCTGATGTCTACCACCGACCATCTCCTTAACCGCTACCAGATCAGCTTCTTACCAAGCGAACCTGGAGATTACCTAGCCAATCGCATCTCCAGCTTTCTTTGTCAGTAAGATGGACAAGATCATAGAGTCCATCCCTAGGTTAGCAGCGTCCCCTCTGAACTCCTGTCCCTCAATTATTACATCAGCACAGGACTGCTGCCCACCGATTCAGTGCGCTACCTTGATGTCCACATGCAAAGAGGCCACGAGCGACATTATCCTAAAATTGCTCTACCACTCAAAGAAGACTACCAGTTCTTTAGATCCTATTCCCACTGTCCTACTTCTACGATGCTTAGATCTGCTGCTGCCATGTATAACTAACATGCTAAATATGTCCTTGGCCCCAAGTCAGGTCCTTGCACCTTTCAAAAAGGCTGTAGTCAGGCTTATAAGTAAGCATTGGTAGACTAAGAGGGCTTGAGTAGCAGCGTCCGTCCAGCCTCCGTTCTCCCGTTCCTATCAGAGAAACTAGAACGAGTTGTGGCAGACAACTGAACTCTTATACTGAGACCTCAAACCTTGCAACCAAGTTCCTGTTTGGGTCTAGAGCTAATGACACTATAGAGTCAGCATTTCTCAGGATGAATAACGCCCTTCCCATGAATGCAGGCAGACTTTGATAAAGTCTCCCTGCTTGTCGTGCTTGATATTTTGGCAGCATTTATTATTGTTAATCACGAAGTCCTTCTTGAGCGTCTTCAATCTCGCCAGGGCACCACTGGCACTGCATTGCATTGGTTCAGGTCCTGTCTCAGTGAGAGACTCCAGAGTACGGATGTGAACGGAAAAAGATCATGCGAGGAACCACATGAGCGCGGGGTACCTCAGTACCCCGCGCTCGGTCCGCTTATTTTCACAGTTTACACTCTCCCTATTTCCGGTGCGATCACCGAGCGCAATACAGGCTTGCATTGCTATGCAGAAGACACACAGTTGCGCCTTTGCTTTGATCCTTCCCAGCCCTCGAGCACGTCGAATTCTCAGCACACCCTGCTACTTGTATTGATGACCTCACAAGGATGGCAGCAAATTTTCTTAAATTGAATGACGATACAAAGAACTTGCTAGTTACGGGCAAACTAACTGTAATTCAGAAATTGAAAAACCAGACGCTCCAAATCGGCTCCACCAGCATATTTTTTGTTTTATCTGCACGTAATCTATGTGTCTTTTGAAAAAGCAGCGTTTCATTGGACGGCCACATCAGATCCAAGTCAAGTCTGCCTACTTTCAGCTGTATAAGATTGCTAAAAGTCGGACTTGTTTAAACAATGATACCACAGCTAAAATTGTCCATGCATTTGTGCCATCTCGTCTCGACTTCTGTAACTCACTGCTTGCCTGTCTATCTACCAGTGCAATCAGGCGCTTACAGTGGATGCAAAACTCTGCAGCTAGGCTTGTCTGTCATGAGAGTCGCAGTTGCCACATAACACCACTTCTCGCTGAACTACACTGGCTCAAAATCAAGCAGCGCGTCGACTTCAAGGTTCTGTCACTTATTTTTAAGTCCCTTTATTCTCGGGTCCCAGCTCACCTATCGGAACTACGCCCCCGCCAGGCGAACAATCGTACAACCCGCGGTTCTGACTCGAATCGTTTAGCCATAGCTCGTACAAACCTCAAAACCGTTGGAGACCATGTCTTTAATTCATACGCTCTCAAAGCCTGGAACTCACTACTGAAATATGTCACAATGTTCCCTGACATGACGACCTTGAAAAAGAAGCTTTAAATGCACCCTTTTTTTACAGCATTTGTTGGATCTTTGCGATTCGTCCTTCGCGTGCTTGTGCCTGCTTACACTCTGCCTGCTGCTTGCGGATTTTACCACCAAACAGTTGGTATTGCTTTATATACAGCATCTGTAAAGTGCGTTGAGAGAGAAATTATTTTTCTCTGAGGGCGCTATACAAATGTGTACTTATTATTATTATTATTATTATCTCGCCTACACAGGCCTTTTTGGGAAGCTTCTTCAGCTGAAAGTAGAGTGACTTGGAAGGGCCGTGAAACGCATTCATCCAATGACAAGTTCATAGTGCCTCCCGCCCCCCACAGTGCCTCCGGATGTAGGCAGAAGGGCGGAGGAGGACAGTCACCAGGCCACAGCGGAAACCGCAGAAGTAAAAGGTCATGCCACTTAAGGGAGACGCAAGGTTCTCCTCTCGTTATTAGGTTTGTATTGCTATCTTTGTGGCTGAGTTTCTATCCGAGAGCGAATGTCGTCGATTCAAGTAAAGGTATATATATATATATATATGTGTGTGTGTGTGTGTGTGTGTGTGTGTGTGTGTGTGTGTGTGTGTGTGTTCAAGTATACAAGAGCGTTCAGTGAGCTGGATAAAAAAGAAGGCTGAGACGGGGCTGAGGCAAGGCTAAGTGTCATGATAATGATAATCTAATAATCATACATACGTATGATTATTACCCCAGTGCTCTTAATTTTTCTTTCACTGGGCACTTTACATATGCGGTAAAGAAAGCAACGATCAAATGGTAAGTGGCAACATACACAATTTCAACTAGTACAACACGGTTTGAGTTGACATGCATTGTGTCGACATGCAAATATGGTTAGAGGGAGCATGCAATGCAATGTCAGCACGCATAAGGACACAGAGTACAAATCACGTGGAACCACAAAAGGTTGTAATAAATAGATGCGTTTTAGCTTCTTTTTAAATGTCGTCAAGTCAGGGGATATCTTGACGTCAATTGGGAGTGAGTTTCCGGCTTTGGGAGCATACGAACTTAAGGCACGGTCTCCAACGGTTTTGAGGTTCCTACGAGGCATAGCTCAATGACTTGATTCGGAAAAGCGGGTAATCCTATGCCTAACCTTGTGGGGGAGTAGTTCTGATAGGTAAGCTGAAGCCAGAGAATGAATAGATCTAAAAGTGAGTGACAGAACCATGAAGTCGATACGCTGCCTTGGGTTGGGGGGCTAGCGCAGTTCGGCGAGAAGTAGAGTTATGTGGCAACTACGACGCTCACAACAAACAAGACTAGCTGCAGAGTTTTGCACAAGCTGTAAGCGCCCTATTGCACAGGCCGGTAGACCAGCAAGCAGTGAGTTACTGAAGTCGAGACGAGATGTCGCAAATGCACGGACAAATCTGGATGCAGTATCCCGTCTAAGCAAGGCCAAATTTTAGCAGTGTTACGTAGCTGAAAGTAGGCCAAATTAACTGCGTCTGCTTTAGCGGTGACTTTAGGCCAAATAGAGGGAAAGAGAGAGCGAGAGCTAGAAAGAGAGAGAGCGAGAGAGAGAGAGAGACAGAGTACTGGTGGTAAAAAAAGAAGGGGTCGCAGACCGCTCGCTGCTGCAAACGCCTGCTGAGTGCGAGTCCACCGTCTCGCAAAAAACAGACGCTGCTGCCTGCGTTCGAGGCGACGCGGTCAGATGCTGCTAAGATCAGTCGCTGTTTATCCGCTGCACGGCGCAGCTGTTTCTTTAGAAACACCCTTTCGCGCACCTTTATTAAATTAGCTTCACTCCGTCCGCTCCGCAGCAGAGACGCGCCGACGCGGCGGCAGTCCAACACGAGCGCCCCGCCCGGTGCCGCTGCCTGCCATTGGCTGGCTCGCTCGCGCCCCGCGTCGCGCCCCCTAGCGCCGGTCGTCGGCCTGCCGCACGCGCTGGCCGGCCGGGCCGTGCAGTTTTCTCTGCAAAGTCACGTAATGCAATTTAAGACAAAGGTCTGATGTCGACGCGGACGAGCGGCGTGGAGCGAGAGAAACAATGGCGGCAGGCGGCGTCGCTCTAACCGCGGCGGCGGGAACCTCCGCTCTCGCGACGAGACGCCGCTCGCCGCGCGCGGCGCCGCTAGCCACCAGCCGCTGGCGGGCTGCGAACGGAGGAGCACTCGCCGCTGCGGCCGTATCGCAGGCCGTATCGCACCGCCGCTGCGGCGCACGCCCGCGCAAGGATATGATTCGCGAGCGAAAGATAAGAAGCGCTTTGGCCGATGGCGCGAAAGCGGCCAAGTTCCAGGTGTCAAGCAGAGGTGCTTCGCACTGCGAGAGCCATCCGTTCACTTTTACGACTAGCCAAGATAAATAAATAAACATATATATATATATATATATATATGTGTGTGTGTGTGTATATGTATTAACAATACAATTCATTCGTATAACGGCCAAAGAGACTTCAATCTCTATCCGGGCGCTTCACAAATGCTGCTGGGTTCGAACCCACGACGTCGATCCAAAAAAATGCAATCACCTTGACCTTGGTTTTTGGAAGCGAGCAACTTAACCCCAGGGCGACGAGATTCAGCAACGGGAGCATGGCCGTAATCGGCTTAAAAGTCGGCTGACATGCATGCGCACGATGACCACGGCATTGCACTCAAAAGCTTCTCACGCCTATTGAACCGTCGCAGTTTGTAATACGCTGAGCGCAGAGCTTCTAGCTGAGGAGCTTTCCCGAGTAGACAATAATGCGACGAGGATTCGTGGAAGCAAAGATTCTGCGAGCTAGACACTTGCATTGCTTTCCGTCGCCTTGAAAAGACGTAGTTGTTTTAGCTGATTCAGATGCGCACATAGCGGCAGAGCGGCCAGGGCGGTAGCGGCGGCTATCTCTCCTCCCGCGTGCAGCAGACAATTGAGGGAACTCTTGCCTGCCGCACGACACAAATTCCGCGATTTGCGGATCTTGAAATGCGATCGCATTACAGCTAGGCTACTAGCACTGGGGTGTGGGCGTCGGCCTGGGGTGTCTGCACCCTACACGCCACGTATCGCATGTAGCATTGCCGCACCACACAAAGCGTGGCTCTCCACGGCTTTACAGCTATCCTATGACACTCAGTGCAGATGACACCTGCAGAAGAATGCTCGCAGAGTAGCTAGGCAGCAGCGTCTCCAGCAACAGAGTGACAGTCCACAATCTCTACAGTTCGCCCAGCAGTAGCAGTCCCAGTCTCGGAGCGAGTTACAGTGAGTCACCGGACCACGCTGGCTGTAACCGGCGCAGGGAGAGTGACCGCACCACTCCGGACCGCTGACGTCTTCAGTCAAGGCTAAGCTACCGGACACTCGGAAGTGACCAGCGAGCTGACGCACACCCACTCCGCTCCTCCGCAGTGTCCGCCACCGCCATTCGTCGGCTGAGATATTGGGGACGGCAGGAACTTCACCGAGAGGACGCAGAATGACGCTCGATTTGAGAAGCTCTGCCTACGCGGCTGCCGCTAGCGACCTGTCGGCGGCGTTCGCGGCAGCCGCGTCACCCTTTCCGGTTGCTGTCTCCGTCCGAGAGCCGCGCAAGCTCCAGCTGACCGCCAGATTGCGTGTGGCGACGATGTACCTGCCGCGCGAGACGCGACGCCTCGGCCGCCGGCCTCGTTGCTAGACTGCAGGCTGCGCTGCGCACCGAACGCGACTCCTCGAGCGTACGCGGCCGCCAATCGGCTCATCCCGATCGCTGGTGTCAGCAGGTCGCCATGTCACCGAATGGTCGAGCTGCGCGGCCCAACTGCGGAGCGCCGCCGCGAGGAATTCGCTCAGGGCAGCTCAATGCTGAGTCAGAGCAGCTCTCACTCAGGCCAGAGCAGCTCAGTGAGCGAGCGCTGCAGCTGCGTGTTCAGCTGTGTGTGCCAGCGATAGTTCACCATTGATGCCGTTGCTCAGGCATCTCAAATATGAGAGCATGCTAGTCTGATAGGGGAGAGAGGAGGGAAGACAGACAGACGACAGACAGAGAGCGCGAGAGCAAGACAGCGAGAGCGAGAGAGCGAGAGAGCGAGAGAGAGAGAGAGAGAGACAGATAGACAGATACAGACAGTCAGACAGACAGAGTCAGTCAGAGAGACATGCAGACAGACAGACTTAGAATAAGAGAGTAAAAAGATGGTGCGAGCTAGCGAGTGAACCAGGAGCAGAGAGACAGAGAGACAGACAGAGAGACAGACAATGCGAGCAGCAGAAAATAGCTATATAAATAATATAAATATATATTATATAAATAGCCTGAGATTAAGAGAGAGCGCGTGAACGAGTTAGCGCGAAGAGAAAGAAGAGCGAACAAGCGAGAGATTAGAGCGAGCAGGTGCGCTATAGAACAAGATGGGTGAGAAGAGAGAGAGAGAGTGAGAGAAAAAGAGAAAGAGAGGTTAATTGAGCAGCATAGTAATGTCGCCGCTCTGCTCTTTATTGAGAACGATTGCGCGAGAATGCCGCCGGCGCGTCGCTTCGTCCTGCGCCGACGCTCGAACGTCTGCTCGTCTCGCCTCGCCTCGCCTCGCCTCGCGCAGACGGCGGAAGGCGCGCGCGCTGGCTGCGGACGCGGAGGAGGAGCTCTCTGCGGCGGCGACCGTTGCTCATGCAAATAAGCCCTCGGGCGAGCGGCTTGGCTTCTTCGGGCCGAAGGTCGCCAGCGAGCAGCTCCGATGTCGTCCGTGTTATTGCAAACCTCGAGCGGCGCCCGTGCAGACGCTGGCGCTCCGTGCGCCCGCGGCGGCGGCGGCGGTTCGCGTCCGCGCGAACCGCCGCCGCACGTTGGAGTGCAGAGGCCGCCGCAGTCTGAGTCACCCGACGCCGATGCTGCGCCTTAACTAGCTTGTAACCTCGTTAGCCGCCTCTGCCGAAGGTCCGGCGGGCGGACTTTGCCGCGGCCGCGTCCGGTCCGGCTGCATCCAGCGAGCGGCGACTCTCGAGCGTCGAGCTCAGTCGAGAGAGCCGCCGCCGCCGCCGCCGCCGCCGCCGCCGCCGCCGCCGCCGCCGCCGCCGCCGCCGCCGACGCCGCCGCCGCCGCCGCCGCCACCGCCACCGCCGCCGCTAGGGCTTTCGGCTCGGCGCAGCTCAAAGTCATGGCGCTCTGCGGCGTCGACTGCCGACGCCGCCGCCGCCGCCGCCGCCGCCGCCGCCGCCGCCGCGCGAATCGCATCGGCTGCGGCGCCATCTCCACCAGCGCGGCCCGCTCAGACTCGGCCGAACGGCAGGCGCCGGCGCGGCAGCAGCCGCTGTGAGCTCGCCGCGCCACAGGGTTCCACGCGCCTCGGTTTGCGCCCGCCCGCAACCGCACACATCGTACACTCGCGGGAAGCTCTCGAGTGGAAAATAACGGTGCCGACTCTTCCCATCGAAGCGCTCGCCTCGCCCTCTCGCGGGCGGTCATGGAGCCTAGGGGTGCCGACGCCGAGCGTTGGCAAAGAGGTCGGCTCTCTAGAGCTGGAGGTACGTTACGCGAGGAGCCGACAATTCCTGCAGCGCTTCGATGGTCCGGTCGCCTTTACCGTCACGCCTCCCGCCCCACCCACCCCCTTCCTCTCCGAAACCATCGAGCGCCGGCACAATTTCGCAGGCAGTGGGCGCGCGATCGCGCTCGGGTTGGTGCGGTTTCGCCTTCGACGGCTGAGCGAGTGCGAGGCTGTGACAGAACGGGTGCGAGGCTCTCGTGAGATCGCGTTTGGCTACGAGTACCGGTCGTAATTGACAGGTGCGCTTACGGTACGCTACGCGCGCGATGCCCCGCTGGGATGATAGCGCCGATCGCGGCGGCGGCGGCGGCGGCGGCGGCGGCGGCGGCGGATTTCGGTCGGATTCGAGGGCCAAAGTCCTGTTGCCAGCGGCGGCGCTGGTGCGTCGCCGCCCTTGCCGCCGGGCTGACCGCTTCGAACCGCCCGCACAGTCCCAGGGTCGCGGCAGCTCAATTTTTTGGGAATTGTTTTTCAGCAACTGGAGCCGCGAGTCAACCTGCGAGTGCTTGCGAGCGATGGAGGCCCCGCGATGGCGGCGGAGCGGCGGCAGAAGAGCGGCGGAGCGGCGGCAGAAGAGCGGCGGCGGCGCGGCGGCGGCGGCGGCGGCGGCGGCGGCGGAGTGAATTCGAGCTGCAAGCGAGACCTTTCGGGCTTGGCCCCGATTTCGCTCGCTCGCTGCCCATTGCGGCGGCCCGACGTCGCGTACGCTTTCTTCCTCATATGGTGAGCATCCGAGCCCGAAAGTGCACGCCGATTTAGCAAATAATAATAAAAATAACACATCTTTATAGCGCCCTCAGAGAACTAAATCTCACTCTAGGCACTGTACAGATGCTGCATATAAAGCGAGACCAAACGTTTGCTGGTAACACCCGCAAGTTGCAGGCATGGTGTAAGCAGGTACGTGCACACGAAGGACGACTCGCAGAGACCCACCAAATGCTGTAACAGAAAGGTGCGCTTTAAGCTTCTTTCTAAATGCTGCCATGTCAGGGGACGTTGTGACGTGAGTCAGCATTTTTTGCCGAATCGAAGACAACAATGGCTGCCGCTTCCTTCCGCAGGAATGCTGCGTGCAGCAGGTGCTCGCAGAAAGGCCTGGTCAAAGGCCAGATCGGCGCGGTCCACTCGAGTGACTCTCAAGATCCGACAGAATGCCTCCATCTGGATGTCAATATCGTGGACCATCAGCAAATGACGCAACGAATACCACCAGGCATCATTCGCGCATATTCGGCAACGGACGCGACGCACCGCACACCCGCGACCCCCACCTCCCATTTTTCCCTATTCGCTGTCGCCGCCACCGCCGCCCGAGAGCAAACGAACGCGGATGAGGAGCGGCTGGAATGAGACACGTGCTCCGGGGCACTTGGCTCGCATAGCTGAAAGACAATATTCGCCCGCAATGCTCGACGCGCCGCGGCGGGCGGCGGGCAAGTCGTCGTCCCTGAAAACCCGGGAATGCAAGCAGCGAGGCTGACGGCGGCGGCGGCGGCAGCTGAGCTGTCGGCAGCGACGCGTCCGCAGGGGACGCAGCTGATTGATAGCGTCCGCCTGGCCGGCATCCGCGGCCTAGGCCGCGTCCGCTGCTCGTCGATTTCGTGAGCAACACGACTGCCGCCGCCGCCGCCGCCTCGGACGTCCGCCCGGGCGCGGCTTGAGGGCACGCGCGCGCCGCGTGCCCTCAAGTCGAAATTTATAATCGGGGTCAACCGGATCTCGCTGAGCGGCGCCTGAGCCGGCGACGCCGACTCGCAGCTGAGCTGTCCTCCCTCGCTTCGAGCGTGCATCGTGCGTTGACGATACAGTGAACCTTGAGAAAAGAGGCCGACAAAAAAGGACTCGCTCGAGTGAAATCTCGCTGCCGGCATCTCCATGCTAGTCTGTAGGAAGTGCGTCGCGTGCGTGCTCGAGACGCGCCACCGGGTGGCGCATGTAAGAATCCAGTCAGCGTCAGAAAGCGCGCACGAAGGCGCGCGTTCTCCTCGGTGGGCCGCTTTAGATCTGCCTGAAAGAGAAGAGAAGAGTTACCCCTCTTGCGCGACTTTAACAATAAGTAACGCCTACTTTCTCACGAAGATTCTAAAAACGCATGCTTTTACGTGACTGTCAGATGGGCGTGTCGTGTAGTCAATGCAACAATCGCCGTGCCGATTCGCACGAGTTTTAGCTTTACCTTTCTCTCATCGACGGAAATTTCACTCGGTTCACTGGCTTCTAGCAAGTCCGGTAGCTTCTGTTAGCGAGCAACATGCCAAATCCGGTGCGTTTGCATCACAATCACTACGCGATACTCCCGAGGCCAGTTTAGCAATATAATTCATTTATATATATATAGCGCCCCGAGAGAACTCTTAATCTCTATTCAGGCGCTTCACACATGCCTCGGGGCTCGAACCCACGACCTCAGTCAGACCTTGGTCGGGGCGAGCACCTTAACCGCTAGACCAAACCAGCTCGGCAATCAGGGACGGCAAATGCAGCTTAATCGCGCCCACCACGCCCTTGCGAGAATTGAGGCGGTTGAGGCGCCCAAACCAAGACGTCGCTTCGCTACTGAGGTCGCGAGTTTGATTCCAGCAGCATGCAGTCCTTTTTCGCCCGCCGCCAGCGCGATGAAAGCAGCAGCTACTCCGGCCACCATATAGACGAGACGAGGCTGTTGAAGAATTAAAGAATTGGATTGAATTGAATTGAAGAATTGGAGAATTGAATTGAATTGAAGAATTGGACGACCTTCGATTTTATTTACCTCCAGAAAACCGACACTGGTCAGCAGGATACTGAGATTTATCACGCGCTGCGGCCTCGGTGCGGGGGGGGGGGAATCTCCGTTGCCGCTAGCAAGCTAGCGCCCGGTGCGCATGCTTGGCGTGGAAATAAAGATTAAGGCTTGAAAGGCAAGGTCGATCGCTCTGCTTCTGCAGCGAAAAAATTTACAGTGTCTGAGCGCTCGGGCTGCCACAGCGTCAGCCGCTGCCACTGAAAGCACGTAGACTTGCTGGCGCTCATTGGCCAGCAGCGCCACTGTCCTGCCGAAATCGACCGAAATGTCCACCTTAGTCAAACGGCGGCAAATCTACGCCGAATGTCAGCGCTAAATCTACGACACGGGCGTATGGCACAAGTACACATGCGATTAGGGCTACTGTTCGAGCTAGTGGCCAACAGAGAGAGAGAGAGAGAGAGAGAGAGAGAGAGAGAGAGAGAGAGAGAGAGAGAGAGAGAGAGAGAGAGAGAGAGAGAGAGAGAGAGAGAGAGAGAGAGAGAGAGAGAGAGACAAAGAGAGAGAGAGAGAGAGAGAGAGAGAGAGAGAGAGAGAGAGAGAGAGAAAGAGACAGAAACAGAGAGAGAGAGAGAGAGAGAGAGAGAGAGAGAGAGAGAGAGAGAGACAGAGAGAGAGAGAGAGAGAGAGACAGACAGACAGACAGACAGACAGACAGACAGACAGACAGAGACAGAGATACAGAGAGACAAAGAGAGACAGAGAGACAGAGAGAGACAGAGATGAAGAGAGCGAGAGGGAAAGGGAGAGACAGGGGCAGAGATGGAAAAAAGAGGGAGGGGGCAGAGAGAAGAGAGTATGAGAGAGAGTGAGAGAGAGAGAGAGAGAGATTGAGAGCATAAAGAGGAAAATAGAAGAGAGGAGTGGAGATACAGAGAGAAGACGAAAGATAGGGAGAGAAAGATATGATGAAAAGGGGAAGAGAGAGAGAGAGAGAGAGCAAAGGAGAGAGGAAGGGATGGACCGAGAGAGATTTTCAGCAGGTTATGCTATTTCTATCTTATCTTGAATTCCTATGTGGCTGGCACAGGCAGGTTAATGACGCCTGACATCGGTAAACAACTCTGAGCCTGCAACCCAACTATGCAGAGTGCGAACGGAACACGAGCGGCCTGGTGACGGGCGACTGCATTCAGTGCCTGGTCTCCAACGGCCGCTGGAGGAACGGCGGCCCTCAGCCAGAAGGGCTGCGTCAGCTGCCGCCGCCTCCGCCCTCTCCAGCTTCCGGTTTGGCACGCCGCCGCTAGTAGCAGCCACCCGAGCGAGCGAGCGAGCGCACGAGACTGGCCGGCAGCGTCGCCGAGACTTGTCTGCACATCAAAACGACGAGTCACTTTGGCAGGCAACGGTCGGTCACCAGTTGCCAAGCAACGCCTCGCGCGCCCCGCCGCCTTCCGCCGCCTCTGACGCACGCACACAGCGGACGGCTTTTTTTGCGCTCCGCAATCGCTCTCGCACCCGCAGCGGGTCTCGGACGACCTCGTCTCGGACGAGCATTTTGCGTCTGACAGAATGGCCGCCGCCGCGCAGGCGGCGGCGGCGGCGCGGGCGCATTCTGACGTGCGATTCAGGTGGGTAATCAGGATGGTAATCGTGCTGGATGCTGGATGCATGGAGCTCACTCACGACATGCGTCACGACGTCTCCTGACTTGATCACACTTGAGAAGAAACTACGAACGCACAAGTTTACCACAGAATTTAGTGGGTCCCTGTGGCTCGTCTCTTCTGTGCTTGTGCCTGCTGACACTGCGCATGCTGCCACTAACCACACTTGCACGCTGACCCTGTGCATCTTACCCCTAACCGTGCTATCCTTGTTGTTATCGAGCATGCTATCACTAACCATTTGGTCGTGCTTACTTTGAGGCAAACGTGACGTGCCCAGAGAGATACTGAGTTCTCCAAGGGCGCTATTTCAAATGTATAATTATCATCATTATTATTATCATTTTTGTCTAACGGGCTTTCTGTTCGTATACACCAAAAGTCTGGATTTCGCTTCCATTAATGACAAGTACGCTGTTATGCTCAGACAAGCATGCAACAGTGCATAATAATAACAATTATTATTATTATTACAGACTCCGCCCACTGCTCGCTCGTTGACCGGATGGCGCTTTCAGAATTGAGCGTTGCGGCGATGCAAAGGGGCAAAGGTTTCGCAGGCGCGTGGCCAGCTCACCGACGCGCTCGCTTTCTGCTGCCATTTTGGTGCGGACATTTTTTGTGACCGCTCAAGCAGTTTTGCCTCTCATGCTTATTTAACGTTTCGGCATAGTCACCGCCGCCGCCGCATTTTGAAGAGGCGGCGGCGCGAGAATGCGGTCGGGCGTGCACCGAATGCAGACCGAAATGCTCGCGCCGCCGCGCGGCTTCCGGCGCAGGTTTCTCTCGCTGCGAGATCTGCCCAATCCTCTGATCTTTCGGCTGTGGACGAGCTTCGCGGACCGACGCGTGATCCCGCTGTCCGCCGGTGTGAACTTTGGCTCTATCGCGCATTATCCCAGCCAACCTACGAGCGACAGCTCTTTGAATGACGTGGAAACAGGAAACGGATCATTTCGGCCGTCGTCATGCTGATACCCCTTGCCCTTCAAGTCGCAAGCGACGCTGACCCGCGGAAATGATAATGTAGAGCTTTTAATTTTTAATAATTTATACGAATAAATGTAAGCAAATATGTGGCTCGGATTTTCTACATAACCCCATGTAGTCGTATAGGTTGGTGAGCCGTGATGGCCCGCACTAGGTAAGGCGGTTGCTTTCACGACCTCAGCCCGAGGTCGTGGGTTCGATTCCTGTGGTGGGTGATTCTTTATCGCCACTGCAAGCGGTGGTGATAGCCGTAAAGGCTCTTCTGTCGCTATACAAAAAAGAGGCTGTTTAATCAGCTAGGATTTATTTATTTATTTTATTTAGGTTTATTCTGATAGCAAACTCAAGTCAGCTACTAACTGACACCGGCAGCGGCCGGCGCCCGGTCTCTGCCCATTCTGCGTTAGCGTAGCAGAGTGACATTAGAGAAGAGTTGTAAATGAGAAGAATGCACAGTTTGTGCGGCAATTTCAGATAAAGCACGCTTGCAGGATCTTCTAGAATGTACAAAATGGCCGAAAGGGCGTCTCTGCAGGAAGCTTCCGCTGTGCCACGGACCGTCGGAATCGCGCGATAGTTATACCGATAGAATTTTCACGCTGCATCTCAGACATCAAAACTGTTATCTCGCTTTGAGAGAACTTTTATTTACTTTAAACTTTATCGAGATTAAACTTTTATTTAGATTAAACGGACCCTCCTGTCGCCACTTTCGGACGCCCATTCTGTCGGTCATTCTACCGCGGTGAAGAGGACGCCCATCCGTCGACGGAAGCTGCTGCTGCCGCTGCGGAGCGCACTTTTGGCATCCGGCGACGCTTTAGAGCGGAGGCCACGGCTCGCTCAAAACGCCCGGCGCTCTCCTACGCTTTGCCGCCGCCGCCGTCGCCGCCGCCGCTGCCTCTACCATCGCCGCTGCTTCTACCATCGCCGGCGCCGCCGCCTCCGCTGCCGCCGCCGCTGCTGCCTCTACCGTCGCCGGCGCCGCCGCCTCCGATGCTGCCTCTACCGTCGCTTTTCGCTGACCGATCGAAGTACCGGCTGCTGACAGTGCGCGTCCGCCCATAGGACGGATACACCGCTCCGGGCGTTTTCCAAGGGTCGCGCGAGCGAGCGAGCGAGCGCGCGCGCGCGCGCGCGCGCGGGCGCGGGCGGGTGAGCGGCGCAGCTGCTCGCAATAACTGGACGCTCGTTCAACGAAAGCCGGCCTCCTGCGCGTCGGTTTAATTGGGAGAAAAATCCGAGCGCGCAGTCGGAAGAGCGAGTGACATCGCAGGGGCGCCGAGGCGAGCGTATATAAACACGCGGCGCATTCGAGCGGCAAATATTTAGTTTACAGCGAGCGAGCTAGCGCGCGCCCGGCGAGGGCTGGCGATAGAGCGGTCGAGCAAACGATCTAGCGCACGCCGAGTCCGAGCCGAGAGCAGCCGCCATGGACGCAGCCGCCGCAGCAGCGAAGGTCGCGCTACTCGCCACGGTAAGCTGCCTCCTTGAGCGTTTGCGATCTTCCGCTATCGCTTCGCCGGCGGCGGCGGCGGCGGCGGCGGCGGAGGCGAGAGCGGCGGCGGCGGCGACTAGAGAGCGGCGGTGACATAGGCGGCGAGAGCGGCGGTGAGAGCGCTGGCGGCCGGCACGCGGCTTCACATGCCTTTCTAGGTGGCACTCCGTTTCGTCGTGACAGCAGCAGGCCCAGGTGAGCAGCGGCTAGGCCAGCGTCCAGCGCTTCGTGAGCGCTCGCTGCGCAGACGCCGTCGGCGCACTCTCCCTCTCCTCTCCTCTCTCTCTCTCCTCTCTCTCTGTCTCTCTCCTCTCTCTCTCCTCTCTCTCCTCTCTCTCTCTCTCTCAACTGGGCGCGCAGCTCTCTCGTTACTCTTTCTCTACAATAGGCCCGCTCAAGTGCGCAGTGCAGAGAGTAGACGACGGACGAGACGTCCGCTCTCTGACGCCCTGCGAAAGCGACCGATTGGCTTCCACGCGCGCAGCGGTGCGAGAGTCTCTAGCTCTAGCTCCGCCAAATCCAGCGCAGCGCTAGCGCCCCGCCGCTGCCTTTGCAGTGTGCCGCGGCCAGCCGGCTGACGTCATCTTTGCCATGGACGAATCGTCGAGCATTTGGCCACCTCACTTCCGAAAGCAGCGCGAGTTCCTGGCAAACCTCACCGACGGCTTCGACATCGGGCCGGAGCAGACGCGCATCGGCGTGGTCACGTTCGCCGACGACTACACGTCGCGCTTCCACCTCGACGCCTTCAGGAGCGGGGCCGAGGTGAAGGCCGCCCTGCTGCGCATCGACCAGAAGACGGGCGGCACGCGCACCGACCTGGCACTCAAGTACATTCGCGAGAAGATGCTCGCCAAGAGCCGCGGCGATCACGTGCCGCGACTCGTCATCCTCGTCACGGACGGCGTCAGCTCGCAGCGGCAGCAGACGAGCGAGCAGAGCACGCTGCTCAAGAGCGAGAACGTCACCATTCTCGTCGTGGCCATCAGCAGCCAGGTGACAAGCGACAGCGGCGGCGGCGGCGGCAGCGGCAGCAGCGGTATCACGATATCTGAAAGAAGCGAAGCGAGATAACGAGGTAATGAGAGAGAGAGAGAGAGAGAGAGAGAGAGAGAGAGAGAGAGAGAGAGAGAGAGAGAGAGAGAGAGAGAGAGAGAGAGAGAGAAAGAGAGAGTGAGAGAGAGTGAGAGAAAGAGAGAACGAGCGAGAGAGAGAGCGAGATAGAGACACAGAGAGAGAGAGAGAGAGAGACAGAGAGAGTGAGAGAGAGTGAGAGAAAGAGAGAACGAGCGAGAGAGAGAGCGAGATAGAGACACAGAGAGAGAGACAGAGAGAGTGAGAAAGAGAGAGAGAGAGAGAGAGAGAGAGAGAGAGAGAGGAGAGAGGCGAGAAGGAGGAAGAAGAAGAGAGGGAGTAGAGCGAAAGAGAGAGACGGAGAGAGTTGCTGCTGAGAGTGAGGGAGAGAAGAGAACGAGGCCGAGAGAGGAGAGAGAGGAGAGGTATAGAGAGACGAGAAGAGGAGAGAAGGGAGACGAGAGAAGATAAGGAGAGGGATGGAAGAGAGAGAGAGAGTACAGGAGAGAGAGGAGAGAGAGAGCAGAAGAAAATAGGAGAGAGTGAGTAGAGAGTGAGAGGAAGCCAGTCGAGAGAGAGAGACGGAGTAGACGAGACGAGAAAGGAGAGAGAGGTAGAGAGAGAGAGAGAGAGGGGAAGAGGGAGAGGGGAGAGAGAGAGAGGAGAGGAGGAAGAGTTAAGAAGAGTGAGAAGAACGATGAACAGCGAGAGAGGAGAGCGAGATCAGACACAGAGAGAGAGACAGGAGCTCGAGAGCAAGAGAAGAGCAGAGAGAGAGGAGAGAGAGATGAGAGGAGAGAGAGAGAGAGAGAGAGAGAGAGAGAAATAGAGAGAGAGTAGCGAGAGAGAAGAGCAGAGAGAAGAGAGAGAGCTCGTTATAGAGAGAGAGCCGAGAGAGAGAGAGAGAGAGAGAGAGAGAGAGAGAGAGAGAGAGAGAGAGAGAGAGAGAGAGAGAGAGAGAGAGAGAGAGAGAGGGAGAGAGAGAGAGAGAGAGAGCAGGTGAGATCTCCTGGTCTTTGCTCGCTCTTCACGCTCTTGGATTTGAGTCCTGCGGCGATTGTTTCTTTATTGACCACTACAAGCGGTGTTAATAGCCGTGAAGGCTCTTCTGCCGTTATAGAAATGTTAAATCAGCTTACATGAGAGTAGGAGCAGAGCAGTAGAGTGGGCGAAAGAGAGCGAGAGTGAGGGCGAGTGTGCACGCTTGAGGGAGAGATGTGTATGCATGTATGTATCTCTTTCTTTCTCTCTCTCTCTCTCTCTCTCTCTCTCTCTATATATATATATATATATATATATATATATATATATATATATATATATATATATATATATATATATATATATATATATATATATATATATATATGCATAGAGAAAGAGAGCGGAAGTGCGCGTGGAAGATTATTGAGAATACGACACCCGGGTCGTCGTGCGGGTCGTCGCGACCAGAGTAGCAATTTGCCGGTATCGCATTCGTGACGCGAGCGTCTGAGCAGCAGCGGGCGGCTGAGAGCGAAGGTCGAGGCCGCTGTCACCGGTCGGTCCGGGTACGTTAAAGGGGCGGGCCAGAGCCGCACGGGCTGCTCCGTCGCGAGTGCTACCGCGGCGGCCGCGATCGTGCCAATAAAAAGCGCCTGCCGCTGCCGAGCTGTTATCCGCCGCCGACCCGCTGCCGAGCGATGTTTGCCCGCTCGCCCGTGCGGCGCCGTCATCGCGGCGGCGGCTCCGAGGGCGATCGGCGATGCGTACGTTTCCTCCTAGATTACCTGGGTTAATTCTAGAATTGCTAATCTTAGATTAACTGGGACGAGATCAACTCGATCGCCAGCGAACCGCTGGCCAAGCACGTGTTCGGCATAAAGTCTTTCAACGACCTCAGCCATCTAGTTGTCGGCCAGCTGGTGCGCACCGCCTGCGACGTCAAGGAGAACGCCCCTCTGCCGGTTACGAGTGAGTGCCAGCAGCGCGCCGTTCGTAAGACGCATGCGCGGCCGCACGCCGCCATCGTCAGGCCCGCGCGCGCGCGCGCGGGCCTGAGACGCCGCCGCCGCCGCCGCCGCCGCCGCCGCCGCCGCCGCCGCCGCCGCCGCCGCCGCCGCCGCCGCCGCCGCCGCCGCCGCCGCCGCCGCCGCCGCCGCCGCCGCCGCCGCCGCCGCCGCCGCCACGAGCAAACATGCGCATCCTTTCGACGCCGCGCGGCACCGCGTGAGACAGAGCGGCGAGACTCCTGCAAGGCTAGCATTCAAGTCCCGGCGGTCTGAGCACATGTCTCCTCTGCTGAAAGAGCTAGGATGGCTGCCGGTTGAGCAACGGATACGGAGCAAAGTTCTCACGCTGACCCACAAGGCACGCCACGGCTTGGCTCCTTCGTACCTAGCTGAACTGCTGCATCAGTTTCAGCCTCTTCGCGCCCTGAGGTCCTGTGTGGACAATAAATTAGCTGTCCTATTCCTCCGCTTAAAGACCGTTGGTGACAGAAGCTTTAGCTCTGCAGGTCCTAGACTGTGGAACTCGCTTCCACGATTCTTACGCAACGACAACTACTCTCCTGCTGCCGACTATGACACATGAGATACATTACATTACATTACTCGATGTGTGAGACTCGGCCGCCGCTCGCCCTCGAGCATCGCTCGAAGCTGCCGCAAGTCCTCCACCGTCGCATCCGGTGACGCGCGCGGACGCAGCCGCATCCGCTCACCATTTCTCTGCGCCAAACGCACAGCTTTTGGACGCTGCAATGCCGTCATATAAGGTTCCGAGAATTTAGGAAGCCTTTGCGGCTCTTAGCCCCCGGGGCTGAAGGTCTCGCTCTTCGCGACCGGGATCGTGGATTCGTGTCCTGCGGCCGCCGTTACTTTATTACCCAAAGTGCAAGCGGCGGCGAGGGCCGTCGACGCTCGTCTGTCGCTCGTATGTCGCTCGTCTGTCGCTGTGTGCGTGCGTCGTTCGAGCCGCAACCGTC
>WPIO01000049.1:2002500-2007500 GCA_009760855.2 Cristatella mucedo | reverse complement strand
AGGGTAGATTTCTTAGAGTAGATTCTAGTTAAGGAAGAAGAGCCTCTGGATTTTCTCAGCAGTTCTCTTAGGGCGTGGCAAGAATAAATTATATTTTAATCACACGACTCTCGTGGCTTAAAAATTAGGTTCAGTCAATATCTTCTGGATTCAATGATCATTTAGCAGTTAAACTAAAATATTGGCTACTGAATATGCTGCTGTAATATGTTACATCTTTATACCACGCTATGATTAAAATTTCAAAGAATATTAAGGCAATAAGGAAATTTAGCGTTGTGTATACCGCCTCTCAGCGTCCTGCTTAATAGGCACGGAATATAAAGAAATAGATAAATAATTAATTTGCATAGTGCCTCCACTTTGCTGGATTGAGGCTGCAAGGATCGCTGTGGCTGCCGTCGCAGCGGCCGTCCCAGCAAACACGAGCGTCGAGCGAGCGCGCCGAGGCCGCAGGTGGCGAGCGGAGAAAGGGGCGGAGCAGCCGCATGGCCGCTCGAGGGCGCTGCTGTCTGAGGGCGCGGCGCTCCGCTCCGCTGCAGCTTCCTGCGACGTCCGACGCAAGCGAGCCGATCTCGCCATCGTGTTCGGCGGCGGTCGCCGCGAGAACGCCGCGGCGACGCTGGAGGCGATCAAGAGCTTGGTGCGTGACCCCGCCGTTCCCGTCGGCCACGATGGCGTGCGTCTCGCGGCCGTGCTGCCGACTCTGCCAAAAAACGACATGGTATGCTCGTGCTGGCGCGGCGACCGATACGATACGTGCGACGCCGACTTTGACGGCGGCGGCGCGACCGAGTTCGGCTTCACCGACTACGGTGCCGATCGCGAGGCCATCGACGACCACCTGTCGGGCCGCGACCGCCGCCGCCGCGGTCACGTGCCTCCGCCGCTGGCGCAGCACCTGGAGCAGCTCCATTCGCGCATCTTCAAAGCCCGCGGCGGCGGAGCTCGTGGCGGTAGCGACGTAAGTCTCGCGACGCTCTCTCTGCCCGCCAATCGCACAGCCACTCTCCTCGGAGAGCTTCAGCGATTGCACGCGTGGCGCCGCGACGTTAAGTTGCCAGTCTGCGGGCGAATGCTTAAATTGCATTCGTTGCACTGCAGCGCCGGCTTAGTGAGCGCGTCCAAAGCCTTCAAGTCCTCCTCCTTTTCTTATAAGTCCCTAGCGAGTGTCCAGCTGCCGCCGATGTTTCTGGGCACACTCATTAGAGCATCGCTTCGAACTTCCGTCGGCTCAGCTAGCTTCAGCTATTGCGGAATTCAGTCGCCGAACTCTGCGGCGGAGAGCGGAAGCTCGCTCGCACGGAAGTCGCGAAAGTAGAAAAACGCAGTCACTTGTCAGTCTCGCTCAGGAGCTTCTGAGCTGTCCTGGAGGAGCGACGTGGCAGTTCTGCTGTCTCTCTGTGGCCTCCTACTTCCGATCCCCCCTCCTAGTATCGACTCCGCAAAATTACGCGTCGGCGAGCGTGTCGCGTCGCGGATCTTTTGAATTCCGATCGCGGCGCGTCCTCCGTCTCGCCGCCTCCGCTCGCCTGGCCGCTCGTCTGCAGGCCAAGAAAGTTGCCGTCGTCGTGGTTGACTCGCTGCCGCACGACCTGACGCCGGTCTTGGAGGAGGCCCGGCTCGTCAAAGGCGCCGGCATCCGCCTCGTGCTCGTCGGCTTGGGCGACGCGGTGCACCGGCGCGATGCGCTGGTCGCTCTCGCCTCCGACCCTCCGTCAAAGAACGCTTTCGTCGTCGTCCGCGCCGCTGGCCACTCGAGAGCGGCGGCGGTGGCGGCCGAGGATATCGCCGCGTACATCTATGGAGCGCTCTGCTGATGAGCTCCGCTGGTCGACGAGGCCCGTGCAGCTACCAACGCTCGCGCGCGATTCGCATGCCGGAAGCTGCTTCCGCGCGAGCACTCGTCGGCTTCGCGACCGGCGTCCGCCACTTGACGTGTCGCGTGCGTCACCCTGGCGGCGGTACGCGGGTCGACGGGGGGTGGAGCTAGTGCAGCTGGCAGGCGAACGCTCGGGCAATGTCGCCGTCGCCATCACAGCAGAGCATACGTAGGCCGTCGCTGCCTCGTTTTCGTTTGGCTTCGGTCGAGCGGCGGCAGCGGCGACTGCTGAGTCGCGAAATCGAGTCTTCGTCTGAGGCTCGCGATCGCTGGCTGCTTCTCGACGCTCCACGTGAGCCTCAGTCCGATGACGTAGTGCCGCTCTCTATTTATTTGGCGTTCAATCCGCACCCGAGCAGCCGCACCTTCGTCTTCTGTGCTGGCGTGGGCCACGGACGCCATTCCGGGAGATGGCGGGCTTCGGTTGTGCAGCGTCCGTTCGCTAGGAAAGCAGGCGGCCCGCCTCCGAACGGAGAAATTGGCGATGAGAATGATGTGGATCTTTGTCGAATAAACTGTCATCTGAAGACGCGAATCGTCTAATCTGCGTAGAGATGCTCGCCGCGAGCCCGCCGCCTTGAGAGCTCGTTCGAAGCCAAATGGCAGCGTCGATGAGTGCAGCTGTCAGGTCGCTCGCTCGCTCGCTCGCTCTAGATGCGTTCACTCGCTGCCCAATCGCGCTCGGACTCCTGACTACGAGGAGCGAGACGGCAACTGATTGGATAGGATTTCCAATGCATTGCAGCTGATTGGATAAGTTTTTCAATGCTATGCAGCTGATTGGATAGGATTTCCACTGCAAGATGGCGCCTGATGCAAACGCTCAAGATTCACATCAGATGCATCGGGCGCGAGGCCTCGAAAGCTTCGACTGAGCATCCGCTTCATTCATTCAGCAGAAATGTCACAATGTCAACGTGCTCGTCGTTTCATTCTAATCTATTGACATAAATGCAGAGGTGACAAATTACTGCTCAGCCGCTGGGCAAGATGCCATTCTCACACAGCGACGTCTACTCTCCTGCCGCCGACTGCGGCACACACTTTACAGCCGTCCTGAGCTGCTACTTCCATGCTACTCACTTCTTTGACTGCCCTCCTGACTCGGCCATGCTTCTCACTTTCTCCATGTCGAGCGAGACAAAGTCAACTGGCTCGCATATGCGCACCGTAGGGCCGCTCTGCATTGAGGGCACTATAGAAACTCATAACGCACTCCTAATCCTCGCGGCTTTGTTTATCTACGGATGAAGATGCGTACTTGCAAACTTAATCATCGCCCTTCCTAATCGGCGACCGCGCGAACCCTGTCTCTGTGTAACGTTGCTGTACGACTTGAGTCACCTCGCTCTGACGGAATGGTTCGCCAGCGAATGCCTAGCAGTGATTAGCGAACGAAACGAGATGAAACCTCTGACGTGCCCGCGAACGCCTGTGCACTCATGCCCGGGTCGGCAGCCACCGCTGGCGGCTGCTGACGAGACAATATAACCGCTCAGATCTAGACTCGCAGACAAACTGCTCAGAACGAGGCTCGCCGGCTAACCGCTCAGAACGAGGCCCGAAAACGATCAACGACGACCAGAGGTCGATTGTATTCGAAGATCGCGTAATGGCGAGAATAATGCAAGCGCGCTGGCATGATACAGCTCAGGATTAGCGACTTGTATGAACACAGAAGCTCCCGTTCAGAAGACTCGCCGAGCAGCAGCAGCAGCTGGCTAGTCGTCGTGCACCGTGACCTCGAAGCGGAAGCGACGAGCGACCCAGAAGGTCGCCATGTTCTCAACAGCGGTCAAACTGCAACGATTCGGCCAGTCAAATTTCGCTGCTGCGGTCCCGTGTCACGAAACGGCGGTCGCCTGCACGCCGGAGCAGCTTCCGATCTTTCTCGAGCGTTGTGCACGCAGCAAGACCAGAAGACAGCAGTTCGGGCCAGTGGCCAGTTCAAAGTGAAACTGTGCAGAGGGTCAGTCCGGAGGGCTTCATTTTGCTGCACTGCGCTGCGTTACTTGCTAAGCCGTCGGACAAGCGAGCTGACGGTGTTCGCCAATTAGAGTGCTCGGACGACATCAAGATGGCGCCGACTTCCTTACGCTCAGCGAGCAGAGTGCATCTGTCTCCATGCGCTCTACTCGCACGCCTTGGGAGCAGGGGCGAGATATTGCAGGCATGCCGATTAGTAGCACAACACGGCAGCAATATATATATATATATATATATATCTTTATATTAAGACCACGTTGTTTAGCATAGGAGGGTAGGCGATCCTTTATTGCCGCTGCAAGCAGTGGCGATTACTTTTTTGCGAAAAGAGGCTGTTAAATCAGCTAGTATCTTTTCATATTTCAAAACCGCAGAGAGGCTCAAGCGTGTAGTGAGCGACTCGCTTCAGCCGTCCCTTTTTAGGGTCGTAGCGCAGTCCAAACTCGATGCCAACATTCGTAGAAACTTTGGCTCCGAGAATAGAGTTGCCGGAATCGCGCCTCGATCGGTCGACCAACCGGAAGTAGCCAGATCAAAAGCGAGGAGTCCTCTTATTGGTCCTGCCATGACCGGGCTGTGCTCAGAATACTTCTCGGCGCGAACATGTAACATGGCGGCGCGGCTCGCTGACTCGGCGCTCTATAAGCGCCAGCTGAACTCCCATGCAGAACTCTCGAAAAAAACGTATCAAAAATCGGGTTAAATAGAGCTCACTCTAGTGCGTACATGCAAGTATTTCACTGTGCTGCAAAATCGGTCCAAACGGCCAAGCACAACCTAACCAAGTGTTAATGAGGCCAGCTCTCACGCCAGACTCCAGTGGCTACAACTGCCGGGTTTTCTTAGCGTCCCAACCTAAACAGACTGGGTAATTGTATAGCTCACGAAAGGATGGGCCTGACCAGAAATAAAAAAGGGTAATTTATAATGCATTTGAGCTCTTCTATCGGAAAACTTCGACCGCCACAGTGGTGACCTGACTATCAGGTTCCCCATATTGATGACTCACTCCACCATATTGAGGGCCTCACGACCTCCATGAGCGTTCTTGTTCTCTGAAGGCGCTATGAAGTATATTATTATCGCGATAGCCGTAAGTGAAGCCCCACTGTATTGTGCCGCACGCCTCTTT